>OX465035.1:3054479-3366979 GCA_949841015.1 Aplysina aerophoba
CCATGCAGACAAGCTAGCCACCATGACAAGCTGGGGAAGTGGTACAGGAGTGATGCCTGTTATGTTCAGTAGTAGCATCCATGCATGCACACATGGAGGCCTAGTTAGCGACATCCCTCAGGGATAGTAGCAGCCATCCACAGTCACCAGTCAGAACTTGTCAATGTCAGCCAGTTACCAGGACACACTGTGGTGACAAAACAGCATGAGTGCAAAAATACGTGTAGGAGGAGCATGGGGAAGGGGAGGAGATACCAGTCTTGTGCACCAGTGGCAACGCAAAGGTAGGGGCTGGCTGAGACTAGGGGGATACACCGAGGTGAAGTGGTGAAACTTTATTGTACATAGTGGAGGTAGACAGTGCTGAGAGTAAGGTGGACATACTAGAACAACATCTGACAGTGTACGCACATCAGTGCACAAGAATGCACGGTGCAACTACACCAGTACTGCCACTGATGAGCTCTCACAAATTACCAAGAGTTCCTGACACAACATATCTCATTACCCAAAGCCCCTATAGTGCTAGGGTGAGAAGTGGTAGAAGTTCACAGACAGGGGATTATGTGGACAGTGAGAAGTGACCACCTGTCTGCACTTGTAGTTATACACTATACTACGGCTTGTACAGTTCTCATTTACAATGAAGGCACAAACAACCTTAGGTTGCCAAAATGTCTATATAACTGTTCGAGTTATTTGTGGGCTAGTGTATACAATCAACTCTTAATTATGCATTCATTATAGTCGTGACACTGATCATGCAAAAGAATTCCACAGAGTCCGCATTGTGAGCACCAAGACCAGTATAACATGACTACAGTTTGCTAAATGAACTCAAAATTAATATGCATATTGTGCAAAAATTAACTATGCAGAAATAATATTAATAACTACTTACAAAAAGCTTTATGGTACCAATTACTCAGCTGCGTGAATGCACTACTTGTAAACTATGAATGAATTTGTTTCAGATTACCAGTTTGCAGAGTTTCCAAACAGCTGACCAACATTCCAACATGGTATAGTACCAGAGACAGGGAATCTGTGGAAGGGGAAAATGTTATAGTTTAATTCCATGATCTAGTTGGTAGGTGGTAATGACCTAAGGAAGGAATAACATATAAGGCTATGACCCATCCGTGCATGAGCCAATGATTGCATCATTTGTTTCCATAGGACAGTGTGGGCAGCTACACATGTACACAGACGGGCAAGACACGCAACGTCACATACTGGGCAAGTGCTTTTATTCCCCTCTAAATAGGCTACTGCTCAAGTGGTCAGCAGCAGATCTGCTGTTGACCACTTGAGCAGTAGCCTATTTAGAGGGGAATGTGAGCATACGTACATATGTACAGTATGCTTGGTTTAATAGGTAATCAATCTTGCAGGTTGTAAATCTTGCATTTTGCAATCTTCATCTTGGACCAAATCAAACAAGTTCACTCATGAATGGAAACTCGGATAGTGCCAGTAAGTAGTCTGAAGTCAGCAGTCTCAAATTAGCAGTCTCTCCTTGCTTGCAGTTGGCCATCAGGGTAAATATACATATATACATAATGTATAATAAGTTAGTGCAAAATGAGAAAGGACTAGTTGTGGACCAGCCCTCTGGGCATGTGACTAGGAGGTGGGGGGCATTGCTCAACTCCCCAGGAGCAGTATCTGCTTTGGGCAGTTACAAGAATATACTACTACAGAGAGGGTCTGTAAAAGAAAGACAAATGAAAGTCATCCACAGCTTACACATGTAACAATTGTCATATACTGTTGTCATGTGTGCTAGCCTTGTGGTCATATGCACACACACGCACACGCACATACGCATGCCTGCACGCTACACACACACACACACACGTGCACATGCACCACTATATAGCCTCATTCCTGTACACTGTTAATTATGTGGGTTATAGACAGTTAAGTATACAGTCTGGTATAGTTATATGTACGTATACTGTTTGAGCATGTGCAGAGGCTTCACATGTTATCTGTGGGACTATTCCATAAATGGTTTCTGTACACTAAGCATTTTGTTTTGTGTTGCATTGTCAAATGGATTTGAATCACAAGCAATTCTGCAATGGTGCTTTGTGTTCGTAGGCAATACGTGTTGGAAGCTTGTAACATTCTGAGTCAATTGCTGCAGATATGCAAGTGACAATAATAGGCAAGCCTGCTCAGGTCTCCAAGTCAGTAGTAGGTAATGCATTCCAGGTCCTGGATGCCGATGCAACGTGCTGCCGGCGATCTACTCTCTCAGGGGGCCGTAGAGCATGTGGATACACGCTCTGAGTGGATCAGCTGGTGTCCAGGCATGGTCCAGTATATTGTTTGGACCGCGTCGGACCGGACCGGACCATACATTACATAGGACGGTCCGGAAAATGGCTGAATCAGTATAAAAGCCGGACTATACCACTTCTTCCAAACTGTAATATCCAATACACCACTTTGACAGGTTATCTGTAATTGTCGTTTCTTTGGACAAATCAATTTCAAACATGAAATGACACACACACACACACACACACACACACACACACACACACACACACACACACACACACACACACACACACACACACACACACACACACACACACACACACACACACACACACACACACACACACACACACACACACACACACACACACACACACACACACACACACACACACACACACACACACACACACACACACACACACACACACACACACACACACACACACACACACACACACACACACACACATTTGCCTTGCCATTTTAGCCTCAGTCTCCCACTCAATTTCACAATCAAACTCTCAGCAGATGGCCAAAGTCAACTTCACCCTAACTCAAAATGTATTGCAACAGCAATTCTATCAGGTGGTTATATCCACAATGAGGGGTCTAAACTGCTGAAGATATTTTGTTTCCTATTATTCGTTACATGCTCTAGTTAGACTTCATAATTCAAATAACCTTACTGTTTCATTGCGCTTTCGGTTGTGACCCATATATTACTAGTGCTTGACGATATTAACATTTTCAGGATACACGATACTTCAGGAGAGTACTACGATATAGGAGAGTATTATGATATACCCGATGTACTGATGGAACCTGAATTATTCTGAATCAGAGTGCTGCTTATGTTGAATTGACATCACAATGCACGTTACAATACTAACATTGTAAGCTGCAAAAGCATAAATGGGCTTTCTTCTTAAGTCACTGGCAACCATTTTGTTTCGCGGCATACAACATTTATTATTCCATTTACGTACGTACAATTTATTGAATTCAGTCCAATACAAAAACACAAAACAAATGAACTTCAGACACTGAATGGTCTTGCATGTCTTGTTGATAATATATATATTATGTACATAGCATATGCTATCATTCGAGAATATAACTTCTACCCAGAGCGTCGCACGCTTATAATAAAAAGCAAAGTATTGCTCATTCATGCAGCAAAGAATCCAGACTATGGCAATACAACCATCAGCACAGAGAACAGCGTTGCAGCAAATTGTTGTCAAACTTACGTATTAGGTACTGTCAACTTATCTTATACTTCAGCCTGTAGCAGATGCTTACCGCATGTTCACATTTCCTGTGGTCCGTAAAATTAATTATACCGCTATACTATCGGACCGGATGGTCCGGTCCGGTCCGTCGCGGTCCGAAAAATATACCGGACCGTCCCAGCACCCAGCTCCCAAACACCAAAGCGTCGCGTGGTGCAGCCTGTTCACTCTCTTTGTTGTCAAGAGGACACGAAGATGCATGGCCTGCTTGGAACAGATTGCACACAGGCATCGTCGTTTGGGTGCATTAGCCCCGAAGGCTTGAGTTATTGCCTCGGCGTGCATGGTGCATTGCCAGCTCCCCGGCACCAAAGCATCGCGTCGTGCAGACTGTTCGGCCTTTCAGGAGGCAAGGGGACACATAGATGCATGACCTATATAGGTAGCACAGTTTCCACACAGGCATCGCTGTGTGGATACACTAGGCCCGAGACAGCAAATCGCTTAATATTACATATAGCTGCGTATGTGATGCATTGCCAGCACCCAAACACCAAAGCGTCGTGTGGTGCAGTCTATTCACTCTCTCAGCTGGCAAGAGGACACGCAGATGCATGGCCTGCTTGGCTCAGATTGCACACAGTCATCGTCGTTTGGGTGCATTAGCCCCGAAGGCTTGAGTTACTGCCTCGGCGTGCATGGTGCATTGCCAGCTCCCCAGCACCAAAGCATTGCATGGTGCAGCCTGTTTATCCTCTCAGGAGGGAAGGAGACACATAGATGCATTACCTAGGTAGCACAGATTGCACACAGGAATCGCTGTGTGGATGCACTAGGCCCGAGAGTGCGAATGGTTCCATGTTACATGTAACTGCGTATGTGATGCATTGCAGCAGCTCCCGGGCAAAGATGCATCGTGTGGTGCAGCCTATTCACCCTCTCAGGAGGCAACGGGGCACATAGATGCGTAGCCTGCCTTGTACAGATTGCACACAGCCATCGCCGCGTGCGTGCATTAGACCAGATGCACTGCCAGCTCCCATGCACCAAAGCATCGCAAGGTGCAACCTGTTAACCTTCCCAGGTGGCAAGGGGACACATAGATGGATGTCCTGCTTGGCACAGATGACGCCCAGGCATCGGTGTGTAGCTGCAATAGGCTCAAGAGTGTGCATCGCTTGCTGTAGTTGTGTGCATTTCGCCTAGATGTATGTATGCGGTGGGTGCATTTGCCAGCTCCCGAAGACCAAAGCATCGCTGTTCACCTTCTTGGGTGGCAAGGGGACAGGTACATGCATGATCTGATTGGCATAACCGGCGTGTAATGTGCATGCAAAGGGAGAATAGTGTGATGCTCTTTCATCCAGGTATAAAAGGAGAGCAGCAAAGCCTCGATCGAGACTGGCAACAGCGCCGCCACTAGCTGCAGTGGCCTCTCAGATGTAACACCACCCAGAGATGGAATATCCCCTTCGGAGACCCAATGGGACAAATCTGTAAACCAAGGCTTAATCTCAATGGATCATGCGAGGGTTTGGGATTCAATGGATCGTAGCAGGGAGCTACTCCACCATTTACAATACCCCATTCTGTGACTAAGTCCACCGTGCGGACCTTGCAGCAGTTGCCTTCTTTCAAAGGACGCCCCACCCGACTGGGCAGGTCGACACTTCAACTCGCCACTACAGGCAACTGCAGCGTCCAAAGGAAACGGGCACTCAGGCAGACGTACTCACCCAAACGTAAGACCCCAAGAACACCATTTGTGTTCAAAGACTCGATGATCCACTGAATTCTGCAATTGACACTAGGTATCACATTTTGCTGCATTCTTCATCGATGCACAATCTGAGATATCCACTGTTGGAAGTTGTCAATGGTTCAGTTCAGCCTCGTGGCCTCTCAAAGCACCACACCAATTCAGTGGTCTTGACAAAAAGACTATGAAATGCAAGATGCCATGCCAGGAGCAACTCGACCGAGCGCCTCAAGGCCAGGCAGGTGACCGGATACTGACGCAGGCCGGCACTCCCTCTGTGTGGCAGCAGCAGCAGTCGCCGCACGCATGCTCGCGCACAGTGAAGCTGTGGTACAGTAATGATCCTTCCACAGGTTCACCTACGGAAGCCTTGTTACAACTTTTACTTCGATCTACTTCTTGCAGCCAAGGCAGGTCTTGCAACTCACCTAAGCACAATCCGAAGACCTCACTGAACCATCCAATCGGTAGTAGCGACAGGCGGTGTGTAGAAAGGGCAGGACTTAAGCAACACAAGCTGATGACTTGCACTTACTAGGAATTCCTCATTGAAGATCAATAATTGCAATGATACCGGCATAACTAGTTAGCACGTTAAGCTGTCGTTCATTAACAGAATTTACCAGACCAATCACTCCACCAACTAAGAACCACCACCCATAGAGTCAAGAAAGAGCTATCAATCTGTCAATCCTCGCCATGTCAAGACCTGGTGAGTTTCCCCGTGTTGAGTCAAATTAAGCCGCAGGCTCTACTCCTGGTGGTGCCCTTCCGTCAATTCCTTTAAGTTTCAGCCTTGCAACGATACTCCCCCAGAACCCGAAAACTTTGATTTCTCCCAAGGTGCCGATGGAGCCAACAGTAGCATCCACCGAACCCTATAGTCGGCATAGTTTATGGTTAGGACTAGGACAGTCTCTGATTGTCTTCAAACACCTAGCCTTCGTTCTTGATTAATGAAAACATCCTTGGCAAATGCTTTCGCAGTTGTTCTTCTTTCATAAATCCAAGAATTTCACCTCTGACAATTAAATATGAATTCCCTCGACTGTCTCCCTATTAATCATTACTTCAGTCCCAGAAACCAACAAGATAGGACCCAAGTCCTATTCCATTATTCCATGCTAATGTATTCAAGCGGCTGCCTGCTTTGAACACTCTAAAGTTTTTCACAGTAAACATCACAAATTCCCCACTCCACTGCAATGATGAGGAGACAGGGACTTCGAGAGGAAGGGATACCCGTCAGTGCCAGTCTCACGATGGACTGACAGAACCGCTCCGAAATCCAACGATGAGCTTTTTAACTGCAACAACTTTTAATACACGCTATTGGAGCTGGAATTACTGCAGCTTCTGGCACCAGACTTGCCCTTCAATTGTTCATCGATAAGGGGTTTGAGTTGTGCTCTTTGGCATTGAACATGCACAGTCAGCGCCAGTAGTTTCTCCGTGCCAACCTCGCTGGTGTGGACAGAGGCTTACTGAACCGTCTGCGCACTCCCTGCCTGGCAGCAGACCGTTGGCTTCGATTACCATGCTAATGTGGCCGATGTTCAATTTGTAATAACAATGGCCTGGCGTAGGTAATGCATTCCAGATACTGGGTGCCAATGCAACGTGCTGCCGACGATTAGCTCTCTCAGGGGGCCGCAGAGCATGTGGATACCTGCTCTGCATGGCTCAGCTGGCGTCCGGGCATCGCCGTATAGGCACATTCGGCCCGAAACACTTGAATATCAGCCTGCCATAAATTATGTATCAACTTCAGGCCTTGATGTTCCGCGGTATAGCTCGTTCAGCCCATCAGGAGACATGGGGTGCGATGCATCGCAGAGTTTGCCCTGCTTCGCCTCTCAGGAGGTAGGGTGGATGTAGATGCATGGCCTGGGTAGCACAGATTGCACACAGGCATCGCTGTGTGGATACACTAGGCCCGAGAGGGTGAACGAATCGCAAAATATATCATATCATATCATATCATATCATTTAAGTGCATCATGTACAAAGGCACACTAGGGCATCACTGCCCCATGCAGCACTGATATATACATATATATATAATGTCAAAATAGCAGAATAACAAAGAATCAACAACTTGAGGTGTGGGTTTAATAACATTCTCTTCAGTGCCCTTCCAACCGCTTCGTTCCTCTCTGCATGCTGTATCAATCATGTCCCTGCTGCCAGTGCTGATGGTCACTATGGTTGGCAGGTTCAAGTCATGACCCTTACTGCCAGCCCTGATGGTAACTATGGCTGGCAGGTTTGAGTCATGACCCTTGCTGCCAACCTGATGGTATCTATGGCTAGCAAGTTTGAGTCAAAACCCTTGCTGCCAACGCTGATGGAAACTATGGCTGGCAGGTTCGGGTCACGATCCTTGCTGCCAGCCCTGATGGTAACTATGGCTGGCCGGTTCGGGCCATGACCCTTGCTGCCAACCCTGATGGTGTCCATGGCTGGCAGGTCGAGTCAAGACCCTTGCTGTCAACCCTGATGGTAACTATGGCTGGCAGGCTCGGGTCATGACCCTTACCGCCAACCCAGATGGTGTCCACGGCTGGCAGGTTCGAGTCATGACCCTTGCTGCCAACGCTGATGGAAACTATGGCTGGCAGGTTCAGGTCACAACCCTTGCTGCCAACCCTGATGGTAACTATGGCTGGCCAGTTCGGGTCATGACCCTTACCGCCAACCCAGATGGTGTCTATGGCTGGCAGGTTCGAGTCATATAGCTGCGTATGTGATGCATTGCCAGCACCCAAACACCAAAGCATTGCGTGGTGCAGTCTGTTCACTCTCTCAGTTGGCAAGAGAGGACACGCAGATGCATGGCCTGCTCGGCACAGATTGCACACAGACATCGTCGTTTGGGTACATTAGCCCCGAAGGCTTGAGCTACTGCCTCGGCGTGCGTGGTGCATTGCAAGCTCCCAGGCTCCAAAGCATCGCATGGTGCAGCCTGTTCGGCCTCTCAAGAGGCAAGGGGACACATAGATGCATGACCTAGGTAGCACAGTTTGCACGCAGGCATCGCTGTGTGAATGCACTAGGCCCGAAAGGGCAAATCGCGTAATGTTACATTTAGCTGCGTATGTGATGCAATGCCAGCACCCAAACAGCAAAGCGTCGCGTGGTGCAGCCTGTTCACTCTCTCAGTTGGCAAGAGGACACACAGATGCATGGCCTGCTTGGCACAGATTGCACACAGGCATCGTCGTTTGGGTACATTAGCCCCGAAGGCTTGAGTTGATGCCTCGGCGTGTGTGGTGCATTGCCAGCTCCCAGACACCAAAGCATTGCTTGGTGCAGCCTGTTCATCCTCCCAGGTGGCAAGGGTACACGTTGATGCGTGGCCCTCTTGGCACAACTGGCCCCCAGGCATCGCCGTTTGGATGCACTAGGCCCGAGGAAGTGAATTCTTTTTCATGCTACATGTAGCTGCGTGTGTGATGCACTGCCAGCTCCCGGGCAGCAATGCATCGTGTGGTGCAGCCTATTCACCCTCTCTGGAGGCAAGGGGGAAGTTGAACAGGCTGCTCCTTGCGATGCTTTTGTGCATGGGAGCTGGCAGTGCATCACACATGCTGAGGTAGTGTACATATTGCAGCAACTCAAGCCTTCGGGTCTAATGCACGCACATGGCGACGGCTGTGTGCAATCTGTGCCAGGCAGGCCAGGCATGCATCCAAGTGCCCAGGTGGCAAGGGGACACGTAGATGGATGTTCTGCTTGGCACAGATGACGCCCAGGCATCGCCGTGTGGATGCATTAGGCTCGAGACTGTGCACCGCTTGCTGTAGTTGCGTGCACTTTGCCTAGATGTATGTATGTGATGCATTTGCCAGCTCCCGAGGACCAAAGCATTGCTGTTCACCTTCTCGGGTGGCAAGAGGACAGATACATGCATGACCTGCTTGGCATAACCAGTGATGCTCTGTCTTCTCTCTTGAGGATGGAGTAGACATGGTGCCCTAACAAGGGCCCATGCGTGCACCTCCAATGATGCGCTGCAGTCAGCCTGCAGTGCAGGGGGAGACTGTCCATCGTGCCAGTGGCCACTTGTATCAACATCCTGGTGGATGTACATTGTAAGGTGAAACGACGGTCTGTTGTAACTTTTCTGACACCTCTAGCTTAATCCACAAGGACACGCCGACCAGGGGGCAGGAAACGTCGACAGTGGCTCATTCGCATTTACGCCATTCCACCAGTCCACCACTTACAATACCCCATTCTGTGGACTAAGCCCACCATGCGGACCTTGCAGCAGTTGCCCTCTTTCAAAGGACGCCCCACCCGACTGGGCAGGGCGACGCTTCAACTCGCCACTGCAGGCAACTGCAGCAGCCACAGGAAACGGCCACTCAGGCAGACATGCTCTCGGGAAGCACCAACACAAATTCAGTGGTCTTGACAAAAAGACTATGGCCTTAGCCCTCGGCCCAGACTCCTCACTGACGTGACATGCGAGATGCCACAGGGAAGCTTTGGTACGGTAATGATCCTTCCGCAGTTTCACCTACGGAAACCTTGTTACGACTTTTACTTCCTCTAGATGATCAAATTTGATCTACTTCATCTGACCTGAGGCCCACATTGGTGGTGCCATGTCATCCGTCGCTTCAATCCACAAGGACACGCCGACCGGGGCTCATTCGCATTTACACCATTCCACCAGTCCACCACTTACAATGCCCCATTCTGTGGACTAAGCCCAACATGCGGACCTTGCAGCAGTTGCCCTCTTTCAAAGGACGCCCCACCCGACTAGGCAGGGCGACGCTTCAACTCGCCACTGCAGGCAACTGCAGCAGCCACAGGAAACGGTCACTCAGGCAGACATGCTCTCGGGAAGACCCCAACAACACCATTTGCGTTCAAAGACTCAAGCCGAGAGATCCACCATTGGAAGTTGTCAATGGTTTGGTTCGGCCTCTTGGCCTTTCAAAGCACCACACCAATTCAGTGGTCTTGACAAAAAGACTATGGCCTTAGCCCTCGGCCCAGACTCCTCACTGACGTGACATGCAAGATGCCACGCCAGGAGCAGCTTGACCGAGCACCCCAAGGCCTGGCAGGTGACCGGATACCGACTCAAGCCGGCACGCCCTCTGTGTGGCAGCAGCAGCAGTAGCAGCAGCAGTCACACAGGGAAGCTTTGGTACAGTAATGATCCTTCCGCAGTTTCACCTACGGAAACCTTGTTACGACTTTTACTTCCTCTAGATGATCAAATTTGATCTACTTCTCGCAGCCAAGGCAGGTCTTGCGACTCACCTAAGCGCAATCCGAAGACCTCACTAAACCATCAAATCAGTAGTAGCGACGGGCAGTGTGTACAAAGGGCAGGGACGTAATCAACGCAAGCTGATGACTTGCACTTACTTGGAATTCCTCGTTGAAGATAAATAATTGCAATGATCTATCAACAAAGTTGGACAATCGCTGACTTTGTCAGTGTAGCGCGCGTGCGGCCAGGAACATCTAAGGGCATCACAGACCTGTTATTGCCTCAAACTTCCATCGGTTTCAACCCGATAGTCCCTCTAAGAAGTTGGCCACCATTCGAAAACAGCGTAACTAGTTAGCAGGTCAAGGTCTCGTTCCTTAACGGAATTAACCAGACAAATCACTCCACCAACTAAGAACGGCCATGCACCACCACCCATAGAATCAAGAGAGAGCTAACAATCTGTCAATCCTCGCCATGTCCGGACCTGGTGAGTTTCCCCATGTTGAGTCAAATTAAGTCGCAGGCTCCACTCCTGGTGGTGCCCTTCCGTCAATTCCTTTAAGTTTCAGCCTTGCGACCATACTCCCCCCTGAACCCAAAAACTTTGATTTCTCCCAAGGTGCCGATAGAGCTAACAGTAGCATCCACCGATCCCTAGTCGGCATAGTTTATGGTTAGGACTAGGACGGTATCTGATCGTCTTCGAACCCCTAACTTTCGTTCTTGATTAATGAAAACATCCTTGGCAAATGCTTTCGCTGTTGTTCGTCTTTCATAAATCCAAGAATTTCACCTCTGACAATTAAATACGAATGCCCCCGACTGTCCCTATTAATCATTACTTCGGTCCGGGAAACCAACAAAATAGGACCCAAGTCCTATTCCATTATTCCATGCTAATGTACTCAAGCGGCTGCCTGCTTTGAACACTCTAATTTTTTCACAGTAAACATCACGAATTCCCCACTCCACTGCATTGAAGAGGAGGGGGAGGCCCGTCAGTGCCAGTCTCACGATGGACCGACGGACCACCCCGAGATCCAACTACGAGCTTTTTAACTGCAACAACTTTAATATACGCTATTGGAGCTGGAATTACCGCGGCTACTGGCACCAGACTTGCCCTCCAATTGTTCATCGATAAGGGGTTTGAGTTGTTCCCATTCCGATTGCCGGACTTTGTGAGCCCGGTATCAGTATTTTTGTCACTACCTCCCCGAGTCAGGATTGGGTAATTCGCACACCTGCTGCCTTCCTTGGATGTGGTAGCCGTTTCTCAGGCTTCCTCTCCAGAATCGAACCCTAATTCTCCGTCACCCGTTGCAACCATGGTAGGCCAATACCCTACCATCGACAGTTGATAGGGCAGAAACTTGAATGAACCATCGCCGGCCCAAGGCCATGCGATTCGAGCAGTTATCATGAATCACCAAGGGACCAGCGGAAGCTGCATTGGTTTTGTATCTAATAAATACATCCCTTCCAGAAGTCGGGACTTGCTGCATGTATTAGCTCTAGAATTACCACAGTTATCCAAGTAGAAGGTACCATCAAATAAACTATAACTGATTTAATGAGCCATTCGCAGTTTCACAATGAGGAGCGTTCATACTTAGACATGCATGGCTTAATCTTTGAGACAAGCATATGACTACTGGCAGGATCAACCAGGTAACTGCCTTTTCGCTGCGACCACGAGCGCAGGCTCGCTCCAGCCGTACACCTCATGGCTCAGGATATGGAACATGCCTTTCACGTCCCAATGTGACTGCGCTTGTCACAGCACGGGGGCTGGACTTCGCACAGAGCATCACACTCCCGTTTCCAATCCCTTCACGCAAGCATCCTCCTTTGCTTGGTCGGCCAGTTACTCTATGTCAAGGCGCGCACACAGCACACACACACACTGCAACTGCCTCGACCAGCAGTTCTCTGGGCAGTCTAGCTGACCCAGGTGGTTCTCGTACAGGTTGCATTCTCAACTCTTCTCCGAACGGCATCGGGAGATCACTAGTGCAACACCCCTTACGATCTTTCCGGCCATTCCGCGAACCAGTTGCAAGTATGTTGAAAGATATTTGGAAAATGAAAATTAATAGTCGCGAATGGTACATGAAGTGCCACCAGGCACGGGAGGTCAGCCGATCACAGCGCGCTGCAATGGGACAGGCACAGTCAGCGCCAGTAGTTTCTCCGTGCCACCCTCGCTGGTGTGGACAGAGGCTTGCTGAACCGCCTGCGCACTGCCTGACTCTTACAGCAGACCGTCGGGTTCGATTACCATGCTACTGTGGCCAGAGTCAGTTTACCGTGTCACGCACGATGATTGAAAAGCATTTATCACGCATTGCTCTCTCACGCAGTGCCAGTAGTGTCTCCGTGCCACCCTCGCTGGAGTGGACAGAGGCTTGCTGAACCACCTGCGCGCTGCCTGCCTGGCAGCAGAGCATCAGGCCGATTACTATGCTAATGTGGCCGGGAGTCACTTTACCGTGTTTCGCCCGATGATTGACACGCATTGCTCACTCACACATTGCCAGTAGTTTCTTCGTGCCACCCTCGCTATAGTGGACAGAGGCTTGCTGAACCACCTGCGCGCTGCCTGCCTGGCAGCAGACCATCTGGCAGATTACCATGCTAATGTGGCCGGGAGTCACTTTACCGTGTTCCGCCCGATGATTGACACGCATTGCTCACTCACACAGTGCCAGTAGTTTCTCCGTACCACCCTCGCTAGAGTGGACAGAGGCTTACTGAACCACCTGCGCGCTGCCTGCCTGGCAGCAGACCATCTGGCCGATTACCATGCTAATGTGGCCGGGAGTCACTTTACCGTGTTCCGCCCGATGATTGACACGCATTGCTCACTCACACAGTGCCAGTAGTTTCTCCGTGCCACCCTCGCTGGCGTGGACAGAGGCTTACCGAACCACCTGTGCGCTGCCTGCCGCCCGATGATTGACACGCATTGCTCTCTCACACAGTGCCAGTAGTTTCTCCGTGCCACCCTCGCTGGAGTGGACAGAGGCTTGCTGAACCACCTGCGCGCTGCCTGCCTGGCAGCAGACCATCGGGCCGATTACCATGCTAATGTGGCCGGGAGTCACTTTACCGTGTTCCGCTCGATGATTGACACGCATTGCTCACTCACACAGTGCCAGTAGTTTCTCCGTGCCACCCTCGCTGGAGTGGACAGAGGCTTGCTGAACCACCTGCGCGCTGCCTGCCTGGCAGCAGACTATCGGGCCGATTACCATGCTAATGTGGCCGGGAGTCACTTTACCGTGTTCCGCTCGATGATTGACACGCATTGCTCTCTCACACAGTGCCAGTAGTTTCTCCGTGCCACCCTCGCTGGAGTGGACAGAGGCTTGCTGAACCACCTGCGCGCTGCCTGCCTGGCAGCAGACTATCGGGCCGATTACCCTGCTAATGTGGCCGGGAGTCACTTTACCGTGTTCCGCCCGATGATTGACACGCATTGCTCACTCACACAGTGCCAGTAGTTTCTCCGTACCACCCTCGCTAGAGTGGACAGAGGCTTACTGAACCACCTGCGCGCTGCCTGCCTGGCAGCAGACCATCTGGCCGATTACCATGCTAATGTGGCCGGGAGTCACTTTACCGTGTTCCGCCCGATGATTGACACGCATTGCTCACTCACACAGTGCCAGTAGTTTCTCCGTGCCACCCTCGCTGGCGTGGACAGAGGCTTACCGAACCACCTGTGCGCTGCCTGCCGCCCAATGATTGACACGCATTGCTCTCTCACACAGTGCCAGTAGTTTCTCCGTGCCACCCTCGCTGGAGTGGACAGAGGCTTGCTGACCACCTGCGCGCTGCCTGCCTGGCAGCAGACCATCGGGCCGATTACCATGCTAATGTGGCCGGGAGTCACTTTACCGTGTTCCGCTCGATGATTGACACGCATTGCTCACTCACACAGTGCCAGTAGTTTCTCCGTGCCACCCTCGCTGGAGTGGACAGAGGCTTACTGAACCACCTGCGCGCTGCCTGCCTGGCAGCAGACTATCGGGCCGATTACCATGCTAATGTGGCCGGGAGTCACTTTACCGTGTTCCGCTCGATGATTGACACGCATTGCTCTCTCACGCAGTGCCAGTAGTGTCTCCGTGCCACCCTCGCTGGAGTGGACAGAGGCTTGCTGAACCACCTGCGCGCTGCCTGCCTGGCAGCAGAGCATCAGGCCGATTACTATGCTAATGTGGCCGGGAGTCACTTTACCGTGTTTCGCCCGATGATTGACACGCATTGCTCACTCACACATTGCCAGTAGTTTCTTCGTGCCACCCTCGCTATAGTGGACAGAGGCTTGCTGAACCACCTGCGCGCTGACTGCCTGGCAGCAGACCATCTGGCAGATTACCATGCTAATGTGGCCGGGAGTCACTTTACCGTGTTCCGCCCGATGATTGACACGCATTGCTCACTCACACAGTGCCAGTAGTTTCTCCGTACCACCCTCGCTAGAGTGGACAGAGGCTTACTGAACCACCTGCGCGCTGCCTGCCTGGCAGCAGACCATCTGGCCGATTACCATGCTAATGTGGCCGGGAGTCACTTTACCGTGTTCCGCCCGATGATTGACACGCATTGCTCTCTCACACAGTGCCAGTAGTTTCTCCGTGCCACCCTCGCTGGAGTGGACAGAGGCTTGCTGAACCACCTGCGCGCTGCCTGCCTGGCAGCAGACCATCGGACCGATTACCATGCTAATGTGGCCGGGAGTCACTTTACCGTGATCCGCTCGATGATTGACACGCATTGCTCTCTCACACAGTGCCAGTAGTTTCTCCGTGCCACCCTCGCTGGAGTGGACAGAGGCTTGCTGAACCACCTGCGCGCTGCCTGCCTGGCAGCAGACTATCGGGCCGATTACCCTGCTAATGTGTCCGGGAGTCACTTTACCGTGTTCCGCCCGATGATTGACACGCATTGCTCACTCACACAGTGCCAGTAGTTTCTCCGTACCACCCTCGCTAGAGTGGACAGAGGCTTACTGAACCACCTGCGCGCTGCCTGCCTGGCAGCAGACCATCTGGCCGATTACCATGCTAATGTGGCCGGGAGTCACTTTACCGTGTTCCGCCCGATGATTGACACGCATTGCTCACTCACACAGTGCCAGTAGTTTCTCCGTGCCACCCTCGCTGACGTGGACAGAGGCTTACCGAACCACCTGTGCGCTGCCTGCCGCCCAATGATTGACACGCATTGCTCTCTCACACAGTGCCAGTAGTTTCTCCGTGCCACCCTCGCTGGAGTGGACAGAGGCTTGCTGACCACCTGCGCGCTGCCTGCCTGGCAGCAGACCATCGGGCCGATTACCATGCTAATGTGGCCGGGAGTCACTTTACCGTGTTCCGCTCGATGATTGACACGCATTGCTCACTCACACAGTGCCAGTAGTTTCTCCGTGCCACCCTCGCTGGAGTGGACAGAGGCTTACTGAACCACCTGCGCGCTGCCTGCCTGGCAGCAGACTATCGGGCCGATTACCATGCTAATGTGGCCGCGAGTCACTTTACCGTGTTCCGCTCGATGATTGACACGCATTGCTCTCTCACACAGTGCCAGTAGTTTCTCCGTGCCA
This sequence comes from Aplysina aerophoba, assembly GCA_949841015.1. Lineage (NCBI taxonomy): Eukaryota > Metazoa > Porifera > Demospongiae > Verongiida > Aplysinidae > Aplysina > Aplysina aerophoba. The sequence goes on from OX465035.1 coordinate 3,070,619, forward strand.
CCCTCGCTGGAGTGGACAGAGGCTTGCTGAACCACCTGCGCGCTGCCTGCCTGGCAGCAGACTATCGGGCCGATTACCATGCTAATGTGGCCGGGAGTCACTTTACCGTGTTTCGCCCGATGATTGACACGCATTGCTCACTCACACAGTGCCAGTAGTTTCCCCGTGCCACCCTCGCTGAAGTGGACAGAGGCTTGCTGAACCACCTGCGCGCTGCCTGCCTGGCAGCAGGCCATCGGGCCGATTACCATGCTAATGTGGCCGGGAGTCACTTTACCGTGTTCCGCCCGATGATTGACACGCATTGCTCACTCACACAGTGCCAGTAGTTTCTCCGTGCCACCCTCGCTGGCGTGGACAGAGGCTTGCTGAACCACCTGCGCGCTGCCTGCCGGGCAGCAGACCATCGGGCCAATTACCATGCTAATGTGGCCGGGAGTCAGTTTACCGTGTTCCGCTCGATGATTGAGAGGCATTATCACCCATGCTCTCTCACACTGCTCCCCCCTATAGTAGCAATAACAGTCGCCGAGCGCCGAAAGCCCCGGACATGGTGTGGGCTCCATGCTTATTTCTCCACTTCTGCTCCACGGAGAGCCACGGGGCCGGCCTCAATGGAAAGCACGCACACGAGCGACCAAGGCGCCGACGTACTTGAGAGGCTGGGACCCTCGTGGGCGGGGCTATTTTGCAATAGGGGGCTAAGGGGACCAGCTGGGAAACGCCATCTAGGCTAGGCACATCGGGACGACTACCTGGCAGAATCGTATGTCGTCACCAGTACTGCGCTGCCACCGATCTAGAAGCCAGCACCGCATAAGGCGTGCTAGATATTGCATCCATTCCTGCATCTCCTTTGTAGGCAATGTATCAACAATGGCCTGGCGTAGGTAATGCATTCCAGGTCCTCAGACCTGGATGCCGATGCAACGTGCTGCCGACGATCTACTCTCTCAGGGGGACGTAGAGCATGTGGATACATGCTCTGCGTGGCTCAGCTGGCGTCCGGGCATCGCCGTATAGGCACATTCGGCCTGAACACTTGAATAACAGCATGCCGTATGTACCACAACTTCAGGCCTTGATGCACCGCGGTGTAGCTCGTTCTCCCCATCGGTGACATGGGGGGCGATGCATCGCAGAGGTTGCCCTGCTTAGCCTCTCAAGAGGCACGGGTGGACGTAGATGCATGCCCTGGGTAGCACAGACTGCACACAGGCATCGCTGTGTGGATGCACTAGGCCCGAGAGGGCGAATCGCTTAATATATTATCGATTTAGATTAAGATATTATTAGATATTAAGATAAAGCGCCAGGACCTGATAGTATATGCCCTAGTGTAATAAAAGACGATAGGATGTGCCAATACTTGCATAGACTATTGCAGATCTGCTTCGAAAATGGCGTAGTCCCACAAGCATGGCTAGACAGCACGATACAACCGATTTGCTAAAATTATTAACATCAGGCTAGGTGATTACTTAGAAAGGAAAAAATTATTACATGACGAACAAAATGGGTTCCGTAAGAACACTTTTGTATGCTTTGTTGATTTCAAAAAAGCATTTGACTCTGTCCCAAGAGATATACTATGGAAAAAAGAAGTTGTCAAAGATAGGTGTTAATGATAAAATTCTTTCATTATTAAAGCACTATATAAAATCATCCAATGCTCAGTAAGAATCAACAATGACCTCACCCCACCTTTTCCAATGACAAATGGTGTCAAACAAGGGTGCCCACTGTCACCCACCTTATTCAATATATTCATCAATGATCTCATTGACTATTTAGACTGTTATGCATCAGAAGGTCTAAATTTTGGAAAGTGCAAATTAAATGCTCTACTTATAGCAGAGAACCCTGAGACCTTAGATAAACTATTAAAGACGGCCCGTAAACTGACTCCCGGCCACATTAGCATGGTAATCGGCCCGATGGTCTGCTGCCAGGCAGGCAGCTCGCAGGTGGTTCACCAAGCCTCTGTCCACACCAGTGAGGGTGGGACGAAGAAACTACTGGCACTGTGTGAGTGAGCAATGCGTGTCAATCATCGGGCGGAACACGGTAAAGTGACTCCAGGCCACATTAGCATGGTAATCGGCCTGATGGTCTGCTGCCAGGCAGGCAGTGCGCAGGTGGTTCAGCAAGCCTCTGTCCACACCAGCGAGGGTGGGACGAAGAAACTACGTACTGGCACTGTGTGAGTGAGCAATGCGTGTCAATCATCGGGCGGAACACGGTAAAGTGACTCCCGGCCACATTAGCATGGTAATCAGCCCGATGGTCTGCTGCCAGGCAGGCAGCGCGCAGGTGGTTCACCAAGCCTCTGTCCACACCAGCGAGGGTGGGACGAAGAAACTACTGGCACTGTGTGAGTGAGCAAAGCGTGTCAATCATCAGGCGGAACACGGTAAAGTGACTCCCGGACACATTAGCATGGTAATCGGCCCGATGGTCTGCTGCCAGGCAGGCAGCGCGCAGGTGGTTCAACAAGCCTCTGTCCACTCCAGCGAGGGTGGCACGGAGAAACTACTGGCACTGTGTGAGTGAGCAATGCGTGTCAACCATCGGGCGGAACACGATAAAGTGACTCCCGGACACATTAGCATGGTAATCGGCCCGATGGTCTGCTGCCAGGCAGGCAGCTCGCAGGTGGTTCACCAAGCCTCGGTCCACACCAGTGAGGGTGGGACGAAGAAACTACTGGCACTGTGTGGGTGAGCAATGCGTGTCAATCATCGGGCGGAACACGGTAAAGTGACTCCCGGCCACATTAGCATGGTAATCGGCCCGATGGTCTGCTGCCAGGCAGGCAGCGCGCAGGTGGTTCAGCAAGCCTCTGTCCACTCTAGCGAGGGTGGCACGGAGAAACTACTGGCACTGTGTGAGTGAGCAATGCGTGTCAATCATCAGGCGAACCACGGTAAAGTGACTCCCGGCCACATTAGCATGGTAATCGGCCCGATGGTCTGCTGCCAGGCAGGCAGCGCGCAGGTGGTTCAGCAAGCCTCTGTTCACTCCAGCGAGGGTGGCACGGAGACACTACTGCCACTGTGTGAGAGAGCACTGCGTGATAAATGCTTTTCAATCTTAAAGGAATTGACGGAAGGGCACCACCAGGAGTGGAGCCTGCGGCTTAATTTGACTCAACATGGGGAAACTCACCAGGTCCGGACATGGCGAGGATTGACAGATTGATAGCTCTCTCTTGATTCTATGGGTGGTGGTGCATGGCCGTTCTTAGTTGGTGGAGTGATTTGTCTGGTTAATTCCGTTAAGGAACGAGACCTTAACCTACTAACTAGTTACGCCGTTTTCGAACGGTGGCCAACTTCTTAGAGAGACTATCGGGTCGAAACCGTTGGAAGTTTGAGGCAACAACAGGTCTGTGATGCCCTTAGATGTTCTGGGCCGCATGCGCGCTACACTGACAAAGTCAGCGAGCATTGTCCAACTTTGTTGTGCTTGGGATAGATCATTGCAATTATTTATCTTCAAAGAGGAATTCCTAGTAAGCGAAAGTCATCAGCTTGCGTTGATTACGTCCATGCCCTTTGTACACACTGCCCATCGCTACTACTGATTTGATGCTTTAGTGAGGTCTTCGGTTTGCGCTTAGGTGAGTCGCAAGACCCGCCTTGGCTGCGAGAAGTAGATCAAATTTGATCATCTAGAGGAAGTAAAAGGTGTAACAAGGTTTCCGTAGGTGAACCTGCAGAAGGATCATTACCGTACCACAGCTTCCCTGTGTGACTGCTGCTGCTACTGCTGCTGCCACACAGAGGGAGTGCTGGCTTCAGTCGGTATCCGGTCATCTGCCTGGCCTTGGGGCGCTCGGTTGAGCTGCTCAGCGAGGAGTCTCGGCCGAGGGCCTTGAGGCCATAGTATTTTTGTGAAGACCAATGAATTGGTGTGGTGCTTTGAAAGGCCACGAGGCTGAACCGAACCATTGACAACTTCTAATGGTGGATCTCTCGGCTTGTGCATCGATGAAGAATGCAGCAAAATACGATACCTTGTGCGAATTGCAGAATGCAGTGAATCATTGAGTCTTTGAAAGCAAATGGCATTCTCGGGGTCTTCCCGAGAGCACATCTGCCTGAGTGCCCGTTTCCTGTGGCTGCTGCAGTTGCCTGCAGTGGCGAGTTGATGTGTCACCCTACCTAGTCGGGTGGGGCGTCCTTTGAAAGAGGGCAGGCAAATGCTGCAAGGTCTGCATGGTGGGCTTAGTCACAGAATGGGGTATTGTAAGTGGTGGGCTTAGTCACAGAATGGGGTACTGTAAGTGGTGTAAAGCGACTGAGCCACTGTCGATGTGTCCTGCACCCCTGAAGCGACGGATGATGTGGCACCGTCAAAGTGGGCCTCAGGTCAGATGAGGCGACCGGCTGAATTTAAGCATATTAATAAGCGGAGGAAAAGAAACTAACCAGGATTCCCCTAGTAGTGGCGAGTGAAGCGGGAACAGCCCAAGCCTGTAATCTCCAATGTGTTGCATTGGTGAATTGTAGTCTGGAGAAGGGCCTTCACTGCAGCGTCCTCCCGAAGTCGCTGAGGAAAGGTGCGCCAGAGAAGGTGATAGCCCTGTGTGTGGGAGTGACTGACTGTGGGACATGAGGCCTCTTCGGAGAGTCGGGTTGATTGGGATTGCAGCCCAAAGTGGGTGGTAAACTCCATCTAGGGCTAAATACCGGCACAAGACCGATAGTGAACGAGTACTGTGAGGGAAATATGAAAAGCACTTTGAAAAGAGAGTCGAATAGTGCGTGAAACCGTTGGGAGGGAAGCGAATGAGGCCGGCTCGGTCCTCTGCGGATACAGCAGGTTGACGAGCGCCTTCTGGCCGAGGGATCCCCTTGGGACCCACGGTTGGCGGAGACTACCCGTCGCCCACTGCTGCACTCCCGCATGGACCAGTCAGCGGCAGTTTCTGGTGCGCCAGGTGCCCTGTGGGGCAGGTGGCTGAGCTCTTTGGGTCTCGGTTCTGGCCACTCTCCTTTGCCCAAGCAGTGCAAGCCGCATGGCCGGACGGCTGCCATGACTGCGTCGGACCGGTGGGGACTGCTATAGCAGTACTTGCTGAGCAAGATGTGGGCGTGGCGGAGCAGTCACGATGTGCGCTGAGGTCGCTGGCACCTAGCCGGTCCCATCCGACCCGTCTTGAAACACGGACCAAGGAGTGCAGCATGCGCGCGAGCCTTTGGGTGGCAAACCCCTGGGCGGAGTGAAAGCAAAAGTGCATTTGCTGGACTGAGGTGAGAGCGGGCGCGTGCTTGCCTGCGCATCATTGATCGATCTGCACCACTTGTGGTGGGATTTGAGTGAGAGTGTGCCTGTTGCGACCCGAAAGATGCTGAACTATGCCTGATCAGGATTCCCCAGTGGGCCATTTTTGGTAAGCAGAACTGGTGATGCGGGATGAACCGAAAGCGGGGTTAAGGTGCCAAAGTCGACGCTCATCAGACCCCACAAAAGGTGTTGGTTGATCCAGACAGCAGGACTGTGGCCATAAAAGTCGGAACCCGCTAAGGAGGGTGTAACCTGCCGAATCAACCAGCCCTGAAAATGGATGGCGCTCAAGCGTCGCACCCACACCCCGCCGTCGGGCTGAGCTGGCTGGCCCGACGTGTAGGAGGGCGCAGCGGTGGTGTTGCAGCCCAAGGCGTGAGCCTAGGTCAAACCGCCGTTGGTGCAGATCTTGGTGGTAGTAGCAAATATTCAAATGAGCGAAACCACAGCCAAGGGAACGGGCTTGGCAGAATCAGTGGGGGAAGAAGACCCTGTTGAGCTTGACTCTAGTCCGACTTTGTGAAAAGACATGAGAGGTGTAGAATAGGTGGGAGCTCCGGCGAAAATGAAATACCACTACTTTCATTGTTTTTTGCTTATTCAATGAGGCGGAAGTGGGCTTCACAGCCCACCTTCTGGCGGTAAGGCTCAATGCGGGCCGATCCGGGTTGAAGACAGTGTCAGATGGGGAGTTTGGCTGGGGTGGCATATCGATTAAATGATAATACAGGTGTCCTAAGGTTAGCTCAAACGGAAGCTGAGAACGGAAATGTCGTGTGGAACAAAAGGGTTCAAGCTCACTTGATTCCTTTAGTCTTTAAGAGTTTTAAGCTAGAGGTGTCAGAAAAGTTACAACAGGGATATCTGGCTTGTGGCTGCTAAGCGTTCATGGCGAGGTCGCTTTTTGATCCTTTGATGTCGGCTCTTCCTACCAATGCGAAGCAGAATTTGACTACAAATGTCGGATTGTTCGCCCGCTAATAGGAAACGTGAGCTGGGTTTAGACCGTCGTGAGACAGGTTAGTTTTACCCTACTGAGAAAGGTTGTTGCAATGGTAATTCAACTCAGTACGAGAGGAACCGTTGTTTCAGACATTTGGTATTTGCGCTTGGCTGAAAAGCCAATGGCGGGAAGCTACCGTCTGCTGGATTATGACTGAACGCCTCTAAGTCAGAATCCAGGCCAGAATGCAACGACATTTACCTTGGCAGATTGCAGGAGAACAAGAATAGGGACTTGTTCCGTGCGTCGCAGTTGTGCAGATCGGAAGTGGAGAAAAGCCTCCACGGCTCCTGCTGCAATCCAACCTGGGCGGTTTGCCGAGCTAAATCCTTTGCAGATGACTTAGTAACAGAACGGGGTATTGTAAATGGTAGAGTAGCTCCCTGCTACGATCCATTGAGATTAAGCCTTCGTTTACAGATTTGTCCCACCTCTGGGTGGTGTTACATCCGAGAGGCCACTGCAGCTAGTGGCGGCGCTGTTGCCAGTCTCGAGGCATTGCTGCTCTGTTTATACCTGGGTGAATCTTCGGCAGGTTGCGCGACTGTGTGTGACATGCACTCCCCACACATTTCCAACCTGTGTTGTGTGTCCCAGTGGCAGCCAGCCAGTCAGCCAGTCAGCCACTCGACATTTGTGCACGACCCAGGTTCGCATCTGTGCATGATGTGCACGATGGTTGAACCCTCTCTAGCTTCCGAGTGCATGCATGGCCCAGAGAGGTAGGGCAGAGTGACATATCGGCTCCTCCACACTGGCATTCATATATAGCATATGCCATAAAGCTTACCCCACTGCAGGTGCCTTACTATGTACATCCACCAGGCTGTTGATACAAGTGGCCACTGGCACGATGGACAGTCTCCCTGCACTGCAGGCTGACTGCAGCGCATCATGGGAGGTGCACGCATGGGCCTGTGTTAGGGCACCATACATGTCTACTCCATCCTCAAGAGAGAAGACAGAGCATCACGCTATTCTCCCTATGCATGCACATTACACGCCGGTTATGCCAAGCAGGTCATGCATGTATCTGTCCCCTTGCCATGCGAGAAGGTGAACAGCGATGCTTTGATCCTCGGGAGCTGTCAAATGCATCACTTGCATACATACATCTAGGCAAAGTGCACGCAACTACAGCAAGCGATGCAAACTCGCGAGCCTAATGCATCCACACGGCGATGCCTGGGTGACGTCTGTGCCAGACAGAACATCCATCTACGTGTCCCCTTGCCACCGGGCACTTGGATGCGTGGCCTGCCTGGCACAGATTGCACACAGCCATCGCCATGTGCGTGCATTAGACCCGAAGGCTTAGGTTGCTGCCTAGACTACAATATGTACACTACCTCGGCGTGTGTGATGCACCTCCAGCTCCCATACACCAAAGCTTCGCAAGGTGCAGCCTGTTCAACTTCCCCCTTGCCTCATGAGAGGATGAATAGGCTGCACCAGACGATGCATTGCTGCCCAGGAGCTGGCAGTGCGTCACACATGCAGCTACATGTAGCATGAAAAAGAATTCACTTCCTCGGGCCTAGTGCATCCACACGGCGAGGCCTGGAGGTCAGTTGTGCCAAGAGGGCCACGCATCAACGTGTACCCTTGCCACCTGGGAGGATGAACAGGCTGCACCTTGCGATGCGTTGGTGCCTGGGAGCTGGCAGTGCATCAGATTCACACATGCTGAGGTAGTGTACATGATGCAATCTAGGCAGCAACTCAAACCTCGGGTCTAATGCTCGCACACGGAGATGTCTGTGTGCAATCTGTGCCAGGAGGGCCATGCATCTACGTGTCCCTTGCCACCTGGGAGGATGAACAGGCTGCACCTTGCAATGCTTTGGTGCCTGGGAAATGGCAGTGAATCAGATTCACACCCGTTGAGGTAGTGTACATGATGTAATCTATACAGGCAGCAACTCATGCCTTCGGGTCTATTGCACGCACAAGGAAATGCCTGTGTGCAATCTGTGCCAGGCAGGCCACGCATGAAAGTGCCCCCTTGCCTCCTGAGAGACCGAACAGTCTGCACGACGCGATGCTTTGGTGCCAGGGAGCTGGCAATGCACCACGCACGCTAAGGCAGTATCTCAAGCCTTCCGGGCTAATGCACCCAAACGACGATGTCTGTGTGCAATCTGTGCCAAGCAGGCCATGCATCTTCGTGTCCTCTTGCCAACAGAGAGAGTGAACAGGCTGCACCACGCGACGCTTTGCTGTTTGGGAGCTAGCAATGCAATACATACACAGCTACATGTAATATTACGCGATTCGCCCTCTCGGGCCTAGTGCATCCACACAGCGATGCCTGTGTGCAATCTGTGCTACCTAGGTCATGCATCTATGTGTCCCCTTGCCTCCTGAGAGGCCAAACAGGCTGCACCATGTGATGCTTTGGTGCCTGGGAGCTGGCATCGAGGAGTGCTAGGGAAGGGTGGAGGGAAGAAACTAGAGCACGTCCACAGTTGGAAGTGATGGGTATATTGATGGATTGTGAGTGTAAGGCATGATGTGTGGAGATTGATTGTAAAAGGCAGAGGAGAATGTTAATGAAGCTGAGTGGTGGGACGGCGGAGTTAAGAATTGAAACAGTTAGGTGGTGTGGGTTAAGGAGGGATGAGCGGATTTGTACAATGTGTGACAGGGGAGAAGTGAAAGATGTGGATCATTTTTACTGCACAGTACAGGCTTGGCGGAGGAGAGAATGGAGATGGAGAGGTTGATGAAATAGACTGTGGAGGGGTGGCAAGAGATGGAGGGCAAGGCGAAGGTGTTGTGGGTGATAGATAAGGCATGTGAGAATGGAAGGGTTTGAAGAGAAGCGGAGAGGCTGTACAGAAAATGATTGGACTGAATGAATTGAGGCAAGACTCTTGTACTGCTATAGTTCAAAGTTAGAAGTGACTGGGAAACTTATGGATAATGAATGCAAAGTTCGTTGTGTAGGGATGGATTGTAAGAGGCGCAGGAGGATGATGGCTAAGTTGAGAGGAGGTACAGCAGAGTTGGGAGTAGAGATTGGGAGGTGGCATGGCTTGAGAAGAGAAGATAGGGTGTGTAAGGAATGTGGAAATGGAGAGGTGGAGGATACTGAGCACTTTGTGATGAGATGCGCGTATGTAGTGAAGGAAAGGAAGAGATTGGAGAACTTGATGAGTTGTAGGGTGAAAGGATGGCATGAACTGGGGGATAATGAAAAGGTAGTGAGAATAATGGACAAGGCGTGTTGTGATCAAGCAGTGGCAAGGGCAGTAGAAAGTCTCTGGAAGAAGCGCTTTGTTGCAGATGCTCCCATTCCTCCCCAGACTTGATTGTTATTTTACAGTGAAGTTTTGCTATAATTGACACAGTGCTGCATGGGGCAGGATTGCCCTAGTGTACTTTTGTACATGATGCACTCTAATAATAATAATAATATATTAAGCGATTCACCCTCTTGGGCCCTAGTGCATCCACACAGCGATGCCTGTGTGCAAACTGTGCTACCTAGGTCATGCATCTATGTGTCCCGTGGCCTCCTGGGAGGCCGAACAGGCTGCACCATGCGATGCTTTGGTGCCTGGGGGCTGGCAACGCACCACGCAAGCCGTGGCAGCAACTCAAGCCTTCGGGGCTAGTGCACCCAAACGACCATGTCTGTGTGCAATCTGTGCCAAGCAGGCCATGCATCTGCGTGTCCTCTTGCCAACAGAGAGAGTGAACAGGCTGCACCACGCGACGCATTGGTGTTTGGGTGCTGGCAATGCATCACATACGCAGCTAAATGCAACATTCGCTCTCTCGAGCCTAGTGCATCCACACAGCAATGCCTGTGTGCATTCTGTGCTACCTAAGTCATGCATCTATGTGTCCCCTTGCCTCCTGTGAGGCCGAGCAGGCTGCGCACCATGCGATGCTTTGGTGCCTGGGAGCTGGCAATGCACCACGGACGCCGAGGCAGTAACTCAAGCCGTAATTCGGGGCTAATGCATCCAAACGACCATGTCTGCGTGCAATCCGCGCCAAGCAGGCCATGCATCTGCGTGTCCTCTTGCCAACAGAGAGGGTGAACAGTCTGCACCACGCAACGCTTTGCTGTTTGGGTGCTGGCAATGCATCACATACGCAAATAAATGTAACCTTAAGCGATTCGCTCTCTCAGGCCTAGTGCATCCACACAGCGATGCCTGTGTGCAATCTGTGGTACCTAGGTCATGCATCTATGTATCCCCTTGCCTCCTGTGAGGCCGGACAGGCTGCACCATGCGATGTTTTGGTGCCTGGGAGCTGGCAATGCACCACACACGCCGAGGCAGTAGCTCAAGCCTTAGGGGCTAATGCACCCAAACGACGATGCCTGTGCCAAGCAGTCCATGCATCCTCGTGTCCTCTTGCCAACAGAGAGAGTGAACAGGCTGCACCACGCGACGCTTTGCAGTTTGGGAGCTGGCAATGCAATACATACACAGTTATATGTAATATGAAGCGATTCGCCCTCTTGGGCCTAGTGCATCCACACAGCGATGCCTGTGTGCAATCTGTGCTACCTAGGTCATGCATCTATGTGTCTCCTTGCCTTCTGTGAGGCTGAACAGGCTGCACCATGCGATGCTTTGGTGCCTGGGAGCTGGCAATGCACCACGCACGCCGAGGCAGTAGCTCAAGTCTTCGGGGCTAATGCATCCATACGACGATGCCTGTGTGCAATCTGTGCTAAGCAGCTGGCCATGCATCTGCGTGTACTCTTGCCAACAGAGAGTGAACAGACTGCACCACGCGACGCTTTGCTGTTTGGGTGCTGGCAGTGCAATACATACACAGCTAAACGCAACATTCGCCCTCTCGGGCCTAGTGCATCCACACAGCGATGCCTGTGTGCAATCTCTGTTACCTAGGTCATGCATCTATGTGTCCCCTGGCCTCCTGAGAGGCCGAACAGGCTACATCATGAGGTGCTTTGGTGCCTGGGAGCTGGCAATGCACCGCGCACGCCGAGGCAGCAACTCAAGCCTTCGGGGCTAATGAATGGACATTTTGAAGGGATGAGAACGTAAAATCGTCCAATTAGTAGCAATACTAACTAGCGGACAGGAAATGACGTCATGATTGTGCGACCGTCCGCGGACGCCAAAGTGCAAATTTCGGCGAAAGTATATAGGATCGCAACATATAGCTGTGGAAAAATGATATGCATATCCTGTATTATACGTGCTACGATTTTACGTTGTGACTATCCTGTATTATACGTGCTAAGATTTTACGTTGTGAGCACCACTATACTTGCTAGCATTTTTCGTTGCGATCCTACTTTTGCCGAAATTTGCACTTTGGCGTTCGCGGACGGTCACACAAGCATGACGTCATTTCCTGTCCGCTAGTTAGCATTGCTACTAATTGGACGATTCTACGTTCTCATCCCTTCAAAATGTCCATTCGCTGCGATATAAATATCATCATAAAGTTACACGATTTTACGTTCTCATCCTTCAAGATCTCGCTTCGCTGTAGTATTATCATACAGCGACACCAGTGATGTCACGTGATAATTACACAAAATGGCTGGCGGCGCTCCGCATATAAGTGACCATGCAGCTACCAGATACCAGATTTTACGTCCTCAGATCCCTAAGATCTCGCTTCGTCGTCATCGCCATAAATAATAGTAATCACACGAAGTCACATGATCACTACATCTAAAATGGCTGCATAACGACTCACACAATCGCGAAATGGCGCCGTTTAGCTAGTGGGATGAAAATCAGAAATAGGATAAGCGACTACAATTTCCAGTACCAGTTTCCAAAAATATAAAAGATGATACGTATATACGACTACGAATAGTTCGCGCATATGACGTGAATTTGGCGCCAGCCATCCCTTCCTGGAAAACCAGAATGCCTTGCTGGGGAAAGCTAGTGATATTCGCTTGCTTTTCAACCTTAGCTTTGGTTTTGTGGTGGAATCCGACACACAACTCGCATGGCCCATGCAAGGTGTACCGTTTTCCAACAACTGTGCACACAGCAGGCATTAAGATGAGCATAGAAGGAGCTACACTACAACAACCAAATCCAGCTGCAATGTCCAGAATTGCATCCATGATGGACGCTGTGGGAGGGAAAGGACTCTGAATGTGATGCTTTTTAATGAATGAAGAAGACTGTACATCAATGGCAATAGGTATGTTCTTTGTAAATTATACAAATGCTTCTGTCAAAAACTACATAATTATGAATAATATATAATAATAATGCAGACCATGGTCAGTACAGTTGTAATTGCAAGAGAACTGCATGCAAATGAATAAAATGCAAATCAAAGTACGTCTCATCAACCATGAATATTCCTGCAGGAGACTGAAGAAGAAAAAATGGCACATTGTGCATCTTCGACACATTTTTCGTTGGCAAAGACATAGAAAATCCACTGTTATCAAAGATCATCCTGAAGACAGGTAATGACTTTTATAGACAATGCGTGCACAAGGTTACAAAGTTACATTGTGTTATCTTTTTCTGGTCTATGTACAGGTTGCCAGTTTCATATTGTAACTTGTTTGTAAGAGACATTACCAGAACACTTAGCTTTCGTGTTCCAGGTGAGCTAACAGTGGGTGACTTCAAGGAAGTTATTGCTGCATCTACAGGAGTGCGTAGGGCAGAGCAGCGCTTGATGTACGGAAATAAGTTGCTGCAAGATAGTGAGCAGTGTCGGTAGTACAATGAATGCAACATTAACCTATGCTGCAGTTTAAAGGGTGGGACCATTTGCAACATTTGTGGTAATGCAAACCCAGATTTATTCTGTGAGGCATGTGAAAAACCTTTGTGCTCAGGCTGCAGTACAATGCTTCATCGCCACCCACAAAGGCAAAACCATGTATAATCACAGACAGCAAGGACACCTGTACTTGTACCACAATGGGTGATGACAACACAGCATATGATAGTCAGTCCTCCGACTTGGAATTCTTCAATAGCCTATCTCATGATGATCTCGAGGGTAAGTGTCAGGTGGCTGAACTTGCAGAGGCATTTAGTCTAACGCATTTCGAGACTACCAAAAAATGCAATAAATGCTGCATTAAACGGTAAAGACACACTAATCATTCAGTAAACAGGCAGTGGGAAGAGTCTTTGCTACCAATTCCCACCAGTGTACACCCACACAAAGGCTATTGTCATTTGCCCAACAATTAGTCTTATGCAAGATCAGCATGCAATACTGACTGCCATGGGCATAAAGTGCACTTATCTTGGCAGTGCCCAAGTTGACAAGACTCTAGAAACGTCAGGTTTTCAAAGTCAGGATCCTCACCGTATAATCTTTGTCACCCCAGAGTGGCTTTTCAGAGATGTAAATCTTAAAAGGGTGGTAGATGCAGCAGCAGCCAAAACTGTTACACTCATTGCTGTTGATGAAGCACATCTAATATGCGAGTGGCAATCATTCCGCACCAACTACAAAGACTTGGAAACAATAAAGCAACATTTTCCAACAACACCTGTCAAGTTCCTTACAGCCACAGCCACCCCTTGTCTGCATGATCCCTGTGTTTGGAAAGGAACTGTCAACCGTCCAAAGATAATACTGGACGTGCAGGAAATCACAGATAAGGGACATGCTTCAAAGGATAGTCGAGGAAACTACACAGGCTTTGCCAACAGTGTGTCAAAAATCATAAAGAAAGACAATGCTATAGTATATACTGATTTCATTGCAGATATTGCCTCCATCACGCAAGCACTCAATGAACTAGGCATCACATGTGCACACTACCATGGAGATTTGGATGCGCGATCTAAACTAAGCTCATACAGACAATGGACTAATGGTGAAGTGCAGGTGATGGTGGCCACCAAAGCATTTGGAATGGGAATAAACAATGAGAATGTCAGACATGTGATAAGGAATGGTGTTCCGCCAAATATCAACACTTGGGTACAGGAACTTGGTAGGGCTGGACGAAATGGGCAGGCAGCAACAGCAACAATTCTTTACAGTGAATCTGATGTGCAAAACGTGCTTGGCTGGCTTCGTGACCATCTTCGAAACAGAGTAGTTTGTGACACAATACTGTCAGAATATGACACTAGCTGGAAGCTAGTCTACTGCAAACTTGCAGGAAAGTGCATACGCAAAATGCGCCTGGAATATTATGATGAGGAGTTACAAGTTGGAGCAGAATCCTGCTGTGGAGTGTGTGATGGACCTGAAAGGGACCTCATTCCTTGTACCAAAGAAGCAAGGAGTTTGGTACAAGCTGTACAAGCCCTGGAATCTAAGGGAGAATGTAAAGTTTCAGAGTTTCTCAGAGGATCCAACAGTTCATGGCTAACCGAGCAGAACAAAGAAGATATCAGCTATGGGGCTGGGCGGGACCATTCTTTGGAACGGTGGAGAATATTCATTAGACAGTGTCACTGTCTTGGAATAATCGGCAAAAAAGTGTCAGTGCAAGTTGTTAGTGGCCAACAGCATGCTGTTTGTACAACTATACACAATACTGCAGTAGGACATTCACTTGTGAGTAGCAGACTGACTGAAGATGTCCTCCTACCACAGACACTGCTGCATAAACCTGCAATGGCCATCAAGAGGAAGAACACATCACTGCAGTCACCAGTGCAAGTACAGAACAAATTAAAGGAACAGAGCGGATTGGTAAAGGTTCACATACGCTGTACACGATTCAACAGCTAATGAAGGATGTGGAGAACTGGATGACAATCACCAACAAAGAACACTACCACTACACAGGAACACAACAGGTTATAATGCATTGCAGAGACATTACTGCACTGCCGCAGTACACACCAAATAATCCCCACTTTTTAAGGGCTGATATCCAACTGGGAAAAGGGAGTTTCAGCAAAGATCGTTTAGCCACATTTACAATAGGTGACGCAAAAGAAGAACTATATTACAGAACATGTCCATGTAAAGGTGTGAAAGTGTGTCTCATTGATGGCTGCAACTACACTGTTACAATGAAAGCTAAGAAACCGTGTCCAAAGCATGTAAAGCATGATCTCCAGCCTGTCACCACATGCCCAGTGGAATTTATTTACTTGTATATCCACCTAATCCAAGAACAGATAATCGACGATGGATTGGTGGCAAACTAAGGAACAGTCATGAAGGTAAAAGATGCGAGAATTCTCTGCATAGCCATCCAATGCCAGGCCCCTCAAAATCAGCACCTATATTAAGGAGAAAATTCAGACAGCTGCCAGAATGGACGACAGACTTACAGCTACACAGGTTCAACAGGGAAAAGCTCTAGGCTTTGTCCCTGCTTCAGCTGATCTTGCTGCGGCACATGTAAGTTGTGTTAGGCTAGAACTGCAGAAAGCCAGAAGTGGTGAGAGCCATGGATTGCAGTCAGTCTTTGAATTTGAAGCAATAGCTGATGACATTGACTCTACAGATAACTCTCACTCTGGAAGCCAGGGAACTGCAAAAGAATATTCCCAGCTTGGCCCGACCATACATGAGGGAGGCTGGAATCATCAATGGCATTAAATTTGCTCTCTTACAATCTCCATTCATGTCCCAACAGCTATCAAAAGCCAGCTTTATTGAATGCGATATCACGTACTTAGATAATTCTGAGTATAAGTATCTATTCAATGTTACAGCTTTTGATGAAGAAACAATGAAATGGATAGTTGTGGGTCGGTGTCTACTGTCTAAAGATGATAGTGATGCATATAGCATTGGTTTTGGTAAGGTGTTTGGCAGGCCAAGACTGACTGCAGCAAATTTGAAGTTGGGACTACATTGAGAGGAATTGTGATTGACTGGAGTGATGCTGAAGCTAATGGACTACGTAAGGCGGTAGGAGATATAGTGGCAAATAGACTACTGAAGGGCTGTCAAGTGCATTAGGCCAGATCATACCAAAGGGTTGCTGACAAGGTATGTAGGACAGCAGAAGAGAAGACGGTATACAACAGAATAGCATCCTGCATACCTTGCAGCAAGTCTAAGGCTAATGTGCTCCTTCACTTTCAAGTGTTGTGCGGGGAAAAGTCAGTGGAGGCACTGCACCTCAGTGGTATACAGCCCTTTCAAAACATCCACTGGGAGAAGGCAAGGTCATGGGTTGAATGGTGGACCAGGCGATGTCATCTTCAAATGCTGTGCAAAGAATTCTCTCCACTTGATGACGTGGATTGGAGCCAGTGTCCAAAAGACACAAATGCTGTAGAGAGAAAAAATAGAGATTCGAAGATGACAAACACAGCATCACTTCGATCATTGATGATTGCACTGTACAAAAATGATAAGTCACGTGCCCATCAATACATGGTTTCTATTCGCAGCGGTAACATTACTTATCGTAGGACAGATCCGGAGGCAAGGCTGAAATCAGCCAAAGTCAGAAGAGAGCAACGTAAACGAGCATACTCAAGTGATGCAAAGTGTGAACATGGTCCCCCTGACAAGAAGCAGCACTTCACTAGACTGGGAAAATCCCTCTTGTTTAAGGAAGTTGATGTTAAGTATAGTGACGGTATGTGGTATAGGGGAAAGATTACTGCATATCATGAAGAAACGGATCATTATACTGTATTCTTTGACACTGATGGAGAGACAACAACCTTTCAACTACCTGATCCAGATGCCAGAGTAATAGGCCTAAGTGACAGTGATGGCGAAGATGGTGATTTTCACTAACATTACACTGCATGCATATGGCCAACTTCATGATGATACATACAGCCACATATCAAGCCACATATATATCCATTTCTTATTGATTTGCATACTATCTTATCTATCCCTGCACATGCAAGCTACAACTGTCTCTATAGCCAGTTAGCTATTGTGTTCCATTGTTCCATTGCTCATTGTTTCTATTAGCTACAGTATGAGTAGCTATTGGCTATTGGATGATTGCTAATGAGAGAATGCATGATGATAATGAGATTAGTGCATGCTAATAGCTGGCTACATTAGCTAGCTATAGCTAAAAATGACAGAAGAAACTGATGCAGTAAAGCTAGCAAGATGTTAGTGGCCTCAAACATCCATTTTGAACAACCATGCACAATATTACTACAGGGAACTCATGCAACAAGGAACTCACTTCTGTATGGTGATACTACGCCATTCTCATTATGAATATAATTATAACCTCACTTCCGTATAGTGCGAGGAGTCGATGAATGAAATTATAACTCGCGGACTGAGACACAGAATGCAAACGTACACAGGCGCTCTGCTCGCAACGTAAAATCTTAGCAAGTACAGTGCGCTAGCAACGTAAAATCGTAGCACGTATTATACGAGCTAGTCACCAAGTGAAGGCACTACTCAGGGCGATCCACTTGGAATGGCCATGTACGCCTTGGCTGTCATTCCACTAATCAACAAACTCCAAGATTTGCATGGGAATACAAGGCAAGTATGGTTTGCTGATGATGCAACTGCAGTCAGCACACGTCAACGGCTTCGTGCATGGTGGGATGAGTTGGTAGCACATGGACCCTCTTTTGGCTACTATCCCAAAGCCTCTAAAACCTTTCTGGTTGTGAAGGAGGAATATGCCGAGGAGGCTGAGAGAGCCTTTGCAGATACCAGTGTCAGCATAACCACGCAAGGCAAAAGACATCTAGGTGCTGCTGTTGGCTCCATGGCTTTTAGGGATGAGTTTGTGTCTGGAAAGGTGAAGAGCTGGTGCAAGGAGGTGGAATTGCTGTCACAGGCTGCCCTGAGCCACCCCCATGCAGCCTTTGCTGCCTACATCCATGGACAGGCCAGCAAGTGGACATATATTTCCAGGACAATCCCAGGGATAGGACATCTCCTTGAGCCTCTTGAGCAGGTCATCCAAGAGAAATTCATCCCAGCCATTACTGGTCGTCCATCCTGCTCGAAGATCGAACGCTCCCTCCTGGCCCTCCCAGCAAGAATGGGTGGCTTGGGGCTGACAATTCCCTCTGCAGACGCTGAGCATTGCTATGAAGCATCCAGCAAGATAACAGCCCCAATCACTGCAATGATTGCTCTTCAAGGGAAGGATCCCATGTCTGCAAGCCTAGAGTCAAAAGCCATCAAGTCCTCTGTGCGAAACGCAAAACGTGACAATCAACGTGCTGAAGCAGAAGCAATCTTCAATGAACTCCCTCCTCCTCAATAATGTGTGCTGGAATGTACCAGAGAAAAGGGTGCCTCTGCATGGGTATCTGCTCTGCCCGTCGACGAACACGGATTCTACTTGCACAAAGGAGATTTCAGAGATGCTTTATGCCTCAGGTATGGTTGGCAGATTACCAATCTACCTCTTCACTGTGCCTGTGGTGAGCCCCTTTCTGTAGACCACGCAATGTGCTGCCATAAGGGTGGTTTCCCCACATTGCGTCATAATGAGATTCGTGACATGTCAGCTAACCTGCTGAGGGAGGTGTGCCCAAACACATGTACTGAACCCAGCTTACAACCACTCAACAGTGAAACATTCCAACTACGCACAGCCAATACGGACAACGAGGCGCGAGTGGACATCAGAGCAGAAGGGTTCTGGACTTCAGGACCAAGTGGCATTTTTTGACATTAGGGTATTTCACCCTAGCGCCCCATCGTACCGAAGGAAGGAGCTGTCTGCTGTGTACAGGCTGCATGAAAAGGCCAAGAAACGTGAATATGGTGCCAGGATCCGCGAGGTGGAAAAGGGAGCCTTCACACCACTGGTTTTGTCCACAACAGGTGGAATGGCACGGGAGTGCACCGTGTTTTACAAGCGTCTGGCTGACCGCTTGGCCTACAAACGCAAGACAAACTACTCCCTAGTGATGGCTTGGCTGAGATGCAGAATCTCGTTCGCACTGCGCTCTGCGCTCTGCGGGGATCCCGAAGCTGCACCACTGCTCTGGCTCCAGTGGATATTCCATTGGTGACCAGTGAGAGCTTCATTCACTAACTGACTTGATCCACCATAACTATTGACACTCATCCCTTTTACTTTGAATCTAACTTCAAGTATATACTACATATAGCTTGTAGGCTGTGCTCTCCCTGATGTGTATATATATTATTAATGTTTTTTTTTATACACAGGCTAGTCACCACGTAAAATCTTAGCACGTATAATACAGGATATGTATACTCATTTTCTGCAGCTGTCTAAGTAACTGGGCTAATGCACGCACGCCGAGGCAGTAACTCAAGCCTAATGCACCCAAACGACGATGCCTGTGTGCAATCTGTGCCAAGCAGGCCATGCATCTGCGTGTACTCTTGCCAACAGAGAAAGTGGACAGACTGCACGCAGCTAAATGTAGCATTAGCGATTCGCTCTCTCGGGCCTAGTGCATCCACACAGCGATGCCTGTGTGCAATCTGTGCTACCTAGGTCATGCATCTATGTGTCCCCTTGCCTCATGAGAGGCCGAACAGGCTGCACTACGCGACGCTTTGGCGTTTGGGTGCTGGCAATGCAATACATACGCAGCTATATGTAAATATTAAGTGACTCGCCCTCTCGGGCCAAGGGCATCCACACAGCGATGCCTGTGTGCAATCTGTGCTACCCAGGCCATGCATCTGCATCCACCCTTGCCTCCTGTGAGGCTAAACAGGGCAAACTCCGCGATGCATCGCTGCCCAGGAGCAGTGAGTGCATCACGTAGGCAGCTACATGTAACATATACCTTCTCTAGTCTATAATGCACCCAAACGGCGATCCTCGGGCGTCCTCTATGCCACTCAGGCCATGTATGGCAGCCCTGGCGCTCTAGCTGTTGGTGCACGCACCACCAGGTGGGAAGGGAGGAGAAGGCATATCCTCTGCAAGCAAGCAGGAGTCCAGACGGGCAGGGCAGTCCACAGCCCATGACGCCTCTACCAGTGGACAGAGATGGGTCCTTGTCCGTTGGAGTTGCACAGAGAGACAGAGTACTCTCTCCACCCATCCCCCCTACTCTGGCCACCAGCCGCCTCACAGTGGGTCTCTGTCAGCAGAGAAGGAGAGAAGTGAGTCTGCACTAGCACCTACTGCTGTCCTCAGTCTGTCCTAACTGGGCAGTGTGGTGGGGTGGGGTGGGGTGAGGCAGGTGTGTGTGTGTGCATGAGTGCATGTGTGCGCATGTAGTCGTGACATTCCGCACGCATTTTATAGCTTGTGTCCATTGTCATGCTGAGGGTAGTGTTTTTGAACAGCCACAGAAAGAACCATAGTCACTGTGTTTAAACTCGCCACTCACTGGTTTGGGGCGAGCACACAGTTGAATGGCTTCCTATAGCACATATCTGTCTGGCTTGACAACTTGTGCACTTTATGTGTAGTGGTCAACAATTACACCCACCCACTATGGACAGTATATCTCATAATGTATGGTATATCTCATTGTGTACGCACCATACCAAACAGTATTGTTTTGTGCATGTACGTATATGAATTGCCTACAATGATATCATGCATGATTTGTGTGTGAGGCCCACATGTTGTGTTGAGTCCACTGACTACTGGTGATGCTCCTCGTGTGTCCTAGTCCTCTCAGCAGTTAACCCCGTGAGTCCGTGTAACCACCAGGAACTGATCTCACTGCGAGAGGAGCTCCAGCTCAGTGTGTTAATGGAGTCTGGCTTCAGGAATCATCTGGAAAAGGCAGCAGGAGGGTTCATGAGCCGATTTGAAGCACAGACAGTGAGAGAGCAGCCAGGCAACATCAAACAGAGATGGACAAAGTCATTGACATTCTGCTTGGTAAAGCAGACAAGGACTTCACCACCTTCCTCAAAATGCTGCAAAGCTCCAACAACAAGGTGTGGACAGAGGAGCCGGAGAAGAGGGCTAAGCAGTTCAAGGAAGAAGGTATGTGTGTAGGGAGAAGAAGGCCAAGAGGTGCACGTTCCCATGGTACAATGCATTTGCCATACTGTCCTGTATGCGTGTGTGCGCGTGCTGCACTGCAGGAGGAGAGCATGCATCTACTCTGCTGCGTGGACTCGGTGCAGAGTGGTTATGGAGCAGCAATAAGAGTGCCAAATTTGCCCCCCCCCACACACACGAAACATGCCCCCCCCCCCCCCCCCTGGAACCAAAACAGCAACCAAATTGGTTCCCCTAGGACCAATTTGTTTGCTGTAATTGGCCCCTCTTGACTGTTTTGGTGTATGTCTGTAGAGAGAGAGGGCCAAGAGGTGCACGTCACTTCTTAATAGAACACATTTCTGTCTTTCCAGCTATAATATTATGCTAACTCCAACAACTACTGAGTCACCATCAATGTGTTCCCTCATCTACTACAGGGATTGATCCTGCTCAGGTCCCGCCCATCTGTGCTGTAATGAAGGCAGGATACCTATAAACCTTGGGCAAATGGTCCACTCATCAAGCCAGACCAAGTAGTGCAGGTGTTGGAGGAGCTGACACATTGCACTCACCTCAGCAGATTGGGGTTAAAGTTGCACCCTACCAGTTTTTACTACTCAACCACTTGTTCTGTTGTGTTAAGGTCAACAGCTTGTGTGTTTCAGCTTTCCCCCCTGCATCTCCCTCCAAGATCACTTGCCTCCTTCCATCCCCTGCAGGTGGCGTTGACGAGGAGGTGGTCAGCTCTATAAGTCACATAAAGGAGCTTAGCAAGTTGGAATGATTGAGTGTCACCTCTCTCATAATCTGTGAAGGTCTTTGTAGTAGCAACTTCGTGGAATATGTGGTAGGGATAACATTGGTGAGTGTCTTGTCTGTTTCCCTCAACACCATAAGAACTGTACTTTCTTCTGTAAGTGAACTGACCCTCAAAACTATCTACACTTGTTTGGCTGCACCTAACAGGAGACAGTCTGTTCTTCCTCTCACTCTGGGAGCCCCCATGATGCTGTAAAATTAACTGTCTTGTTCATACTTGAGGTGGACCAACGTGGCCATTGCCATCTGTCAAAGGAGCAGCACAGAGCAAACTACTGAGGGAAGTGGACCTGGTGACACCATTGGACTCCCTCCCTCCGGGTGGTTGATGACGTGAGAAAAGCCAACCCAAACTGCGACTGGTTGTGACAGCAGGAAGTGAGTCAGCATCACATGATATCACATTACATCACATTAGTCAAATTTGCAACTCCATGGAACCGGTGCCTCGTGTCCTCTTCTGTAGCAAGGCCTGCATGCACGTGGTATTGAAGACATGTAGTCTCTTGCTTCATGTGTGGGCGGCCATTTTGCAGCCCTAGATCATGCTCGCCTTCCATACTTGCATGTTTCTCCACTTCTACAGGACTCCCCCATAGTCCACACCACTGGGGCCCTGGTCTTAGTGTCAGACTTATATAGAATTTATTGACCTACTATCCCTTGTAATAGTTGTATATACTACTTGTATGTAAACAGTATGTAGATGTACGTAGTATGTAATTACAACACATGTCAATTTTGTGTATCACTGTTGTCATGAGAAAGGGTAGTTCTCTACCAGCTTCACAACAGGGTTGAAAACTTTAATTGCCAAGGGTGGCAGGGTTTTCAACCCTGAAGCTGGTATTAGAGAACTACCCTTTCTCATGCCTGAGCCAGCTGAGAAGCCCTCACTTCACTGTTGTCATCTATCTCTACTCAAGCATGTACACTCCCACTGTTACATTGATCACTGTACATGAGTGACATGTGGCCAGCAGGTTGTCACGCATGCATGTGGTGGCTGGTTTGGAATGTCGTGATGCATATGGTGCACTGGAACTGATCATGACAGGCCTTCAATGAGTGCATGGATACACACACACACACATGCACATGGACACACAAACACACACACACACACACACACACACACACACACACACACACACACACACGGAGGAGCTCGGAGGAGGACACAAAACCACAGGTACAAGTCACACGAGACAACATGCGGTGGCATATATACAAAGTTAGAAATAGCCCATTCTTGCCAACCAGTGAGTGCTGCTAATGAACAGCTTCTGGTTCCCTAGCTTGTGTAGTTGAGAGACAGATGAGGGGAGGGGGTGGTCTAGCATAGCTGGACGACTCTCCTCCATCACACAGAGGGGCTCACTACACAACACACCTATTGTGGGGGGTTCCCCTCACTCTCTGGACGGCTGCTCCGACTTGGTCATGTTCAGGTAGCTCAGGGACTTGAGCACAGGCTTGCCTGCATGACATCACATGACATCATCCACAAGTCACTGTACACCCTCACATGTCACCACTAATCCTAGTTGACAGACAAGTGGACCTTACGCTCCTGTTGTCTGTGGTTGGTCTAATTGCTCAGGGTAGTTCCCAGGGAAAGTACCCCAAAATGATGATGTGACACACTGCACGTTCCTTTACTGGATGTGTCAGAGCACTCATTCGACACTGTGGACTGGGGTGACGTGACGGTGAACATGGTGTTACACATGTTTGAGTGAGTGAAAGGAGGGAGGGGTCGCGGAGCGGGGAATGTGAAGGCGTCATCAAAGGGCTAGTCTACCCAATGTTCTAGTAAATGAGGGGGTGTGACCAGACAAATGAGAGGGGGCATGACCAGATAAGTGGGAGGGGATGTATCCATTGCATGATGGGGGTAACAGGCTGAAAATTAACTTTCAATTTGAGGTCGCTGCCATGGGAACACAAGCACTAGGTATTCTTTAAGTTGACTGCTGCCTGAGGTACTCTTGAAAGGAGGGGACTTGTGGGGCAGGGGAGGGGCTTCACTTTGTGAAGAATCAGCCCCGGCATAAAGGTTTATTGATCCTCTGCAGGAGGGTAGGTTTGCGCACGTCGGTCCTCTAAGACCACGTCTAACAAGGTATGAAGAGTTTAGAATCGATCCTTGTAGCGACACAAATTTGTATTATATAAGGAACAAACAAAGGACATATACATGGCTAGCTAAAGCATTCTTCCTAAAATTTATAGACGTAACCTGGCACCTGCAAAGATAAACTGCTACTGCTGTATACTCTATGGCACACTGCGCCTGCTTACATCTTTGCTGCTACTCAACTGCCTGTGGCCGGTGGCACGTCTCCGTCGGCTGCGATCTCTCTATTATATAGATGAATAGCCAGAGCAACGCACACAGCAAAGTGGTGGAGTCAGTAAAAAAATGGCTGCTAATACGGCCTTCGTCATTTTCCTGTGCTGCACGTGGGCAATCGTTCAAGGCCAGCGAGTGCAAGACCCCAGTCCAGTGGACGCTGTGAAAGGAGTGGTATCACGCGTGTTGGGACCGAAATATGTGGATATGTTCCAGTACGACGTGATTCCAGCCGATATCTCCACGAATCATGACGTGTTCGAAGTTACTGAGCTAGCGGGTA
Organism: Aplysina aerophoba; assembly: GCA_949841015.1. NCBI lineage: Eukaryota > Metazoa > Porifera > Demospongiae > Verongiida > Aplysinidae > Aplysina > Aplysina aerophoba. Next base: position 3,095,175 of record OX465035.1, read on the forward strand.
AACCTCTCCTGAAGGGCAACACTGGAGTATCCCTTGCAAGTGCTTTCAATTTCTACCTTAAGTACTACTGTTTCGCTTCCATCAGCTGGGGAAGAAATGGCACTGGAGACCAACTCTCCCTTCCCTATCCTTTACCTCTTCCCAAAACTCCCGTTAGAGTGGTGTCCCCCGTGAAGTATCGCTACTACATGAACGTATGCACAGTATCCTACAGCATGGTGTGGTGGGATTGGGATCGATGGCAGCGCGAGCTGGACTGGATGGCAATGAATGGCATCAATCTGCCGCTGTCCTTCACAGGACAGGAGTATGTATGGTGGCAGCTGTACCGCAAGGTTGGTCTGACTGATGAGCAGATCTTTGAGTACTTTTCTGGACCTGCCTTCCTAGCATGGCAACGTATGGGAAACATTAAGAAATGGGCAGGGCCCTTGAGTGAAAGCTGGTGCTTGGCCCAGCGTGACCTTCAGATGAATATCCTCGCAAGAAGTCGGCAGTTGGGCATGCTCTCAGTGTTGCCAGGATTTGCAGGCCATGTTCCCGATGCTTTAGTCACTTTGTACCCTGGACACAAGTTTATACAAACTACTACCTGGGGAAACTTTAATGATACTTACACCAAAGACTACCTACTTGAACCTACCGATCCTCTTTTTGTGAAGCTCGGTAACATGTTTTATGAAGAACTTAACGCTACTTTTGGTACTGACCATTTCTACAACGCTGACACGTACAACGAGATGACACCATCATCCAATGATTCTAGCTTCCTTGCAGCCACTAACAAGGCTATTTATCAAGCCATGGTGGATGTGGACCCAGACGCAGTGTTTGTGATGCAAGGATGGCTGTTCCACAACAGTAAGTAGTGCACACATTGATGTATGCACAAATAAGTTCTCTTATGGACTTATGCACCTACATTGTGGGTACAGAATTGTGTACATACTTCATATGCAACAATGGGAGTTTTAACTTGAAGCATCATATGTAGTAATGGAATGTAGTATAATGCTGTACATGCTTTCATACATGCATGCTTATGTACACTTAAAGAAGATTGAATTCATAATTTGATTGATGTCAGTCCTATGAACGGTATGACACAATTCAGTGAATGTGCACTTTGCCTGAAATAATCTGTGCATTTGAATTATACCTCTGATCACACTCTTTAACTAAATGAAGATAGTGATAGCTGAAAGCTGAAAGCAACCAAACAATTTTTCGCGCGCCACCAGCACAGCCTGCGCAGGAGTCGTCGGTCTCTGGCAAGGTTGCTTTTTACCTTGGCACTCACAATTCTTCTCCCTTTCCAACGATTCATCCGCTCCCTCAGAGCTCCGTGGTGTAATTAATAACTGCGAAAATGAAGCATAAGTGCATCAAGAACCAAAGCTGATAACGTCCGAAATATACTGTTGCTGAAGTTCTTATTATGCTACACTTCAATTCTCTCAAGACTTACCCTGATTTGCTGCATTTGATACATTTGCGTGTGTACATTAGCATGAGTGACTTTGATTATATTGTCCTTACAAATGCATGTCTATTTAGCAGCTTACATACATAGAGTCAGTAGTATGCATACGTATATGCACATACGTACATGCATGCTTGTACAAGTATTGTCCTCTTGTTTCAGACGCCCACTTCTGGAACAATCAAACCACCAAAGCTTTCCTTTCTGGAGTTCCAGACAAAAGCATGCTTATTCTAGACCTCTTTGCTGAAGAAGACCCAGTTTGGATTCGCACTGAATCATTCTTTGGAAAACCATTCATCTGGTGTATGTTGCACAACTTTGGCGGACTTCCTGGTATTTATGGGAACCTTACCACCATAGCAACAGCACCTATAGATGCAAGGCTTGCTAAAGGCAGCACCATGGTTGGAACTGGCATGACCCCAGAAGCAATTGAACAGAACCCAGTGGTGTATGAACTGATGGTGAGTATACAGCTCATCTAAGATAGACAGTCATGGTGTCAAGGTTTGGCCAGCAATGCATAAGTAAATGGCTGTAGAACTTGTGTTTACTGTCAGCATTTCAAGCAGTCCGTGGAAGCATTTACCAGTACACTGAAAGAGAAATCTTTTGACCAAATACGCCTTGATTCGTGAATAGTTGACAGGTTTGCATGTGTAAATACAGTAGGGGAGTAAGATGACAGTGTAGTCACACGAGATATACGAGTACTGAAAAAAGGAAAAATGCCTGAACATTGAAAGTGTAATAGAAGAGGGGTACTACTAAATACACTAAACAGGGACAAGGGCACTTTGTCGGGACTCTATGCTGCATTGCTGGACTGACTTTGCTATCTTCTGGCGTGATAACTGTGATGTTATTTACAACTACAGTATCTGTTTAGTGTATTATGTATTACCCCTCATTTCCTAGTTGCTTACTTTTTCAATCACCTTTCATTTGATTTTTTTGTTTTTATTCAATATTTGCTTGTTTTCCTCTTCTATACTCTATACCTCATGTACGTAACTGCATCATTGTCTGACTGCCTACTGTATTTATACCTGCCTATTTATTTATGCCTGTAAGTGTCAATTATTCACTGATGAAGGTAAATGTAGGTTACCGAAACACCTGAATTTAATATAGTGTTCTGACTAGTTTGTCTGTGGATTGATTGAGATGAATCTACCTAGCCACTCTCAGGTCTCTGTCATTCTCAGGTCTCTATTCTACATTGTACTTACCAGTACCTTACTGTACCTCCTAACCTTGTTTTAATTCATTAACTATAAGACTAAATAAAGTTTAGCAAATTGATCTTGATGAGCATTTTATATGTAGGCAATCAATAACGACTGATTGCAGGGTGTTTGGCAATGATTCTGGTTAGTATATCCAGATCAATTTGCTAGTTATGAGGCTCTACAATATCATTCAATAAACGTTGTATGCATTTTCTGCCATGTAGATAGCTACAGTCAAATCATTATATCTGTGCATGCTACCTTGAACTAAAGCTATGACTACTGTATGCATACAAATAAATGCAAATGTCGCAAATGAGCGCTGGTTCGTGGGATTAAAATGCAAAAACAATTAACGGTGTGCAAAATGTTGCCAACAAGGAGACTGTCTTTCACGACTGCCACCATGTGAGAGGGTCTTCGCTCGTTCTAGGTTCCCATTTGCACTGCAGAACATCTTATACCAAAGCCAACCTGACTTTCTTGTACATGTTTAGCCACAAATGCAGCTACATAGATAAATCAAAGACATTTTGAATACCTCTGAGTGACTAGGTACAGACATGAGTGATAAACTGAAGCTACACTAGGCAGTCTGTAAGATGGACAGATGTCAAGTGTCAATTTCCAAGCATTTTGACCCAACCCAGGGTGCTCATCAGTGGCAATAAGATATGCAGAGTACATGGGAGGTGACTTTTAAGCGAATCCAAACTGTGAGGGGCATGGCGGGAACTACTATATAACTAACTTTGTATCCCATTCCCAGCCTTAGGAATATAACACACCTACAACCACACATAAGAACGCACACCACACAATTAGTTATACTGTGCCCACACTCTTCCTGCCATCCCCCCACTAATTGGCTCCCTTGTACTACACATACCTTAGTACCACTGTTGAGGGACCCTGATTGGGTCAAAAAATGTTTGGTAATTGACACTTGTCCATCTGACGGCCCAGCTAGTATGGTTCCAGGTCAGCAATATCAAAGACAAGTCTGCAGCTCATGATGACAGAGCAATTTTACTCCAAAGGAACAGTAGCAAGACATCACTGGGTGAATGCACAAGTTCATCTCCGACTGCAGTGTTGATGGCTACGATGGTAACATAAACGCGAAAGGGTGTGTGGAAAATGGAGATTCCTTGTCATTTGACATTGTCAGGCAAGAAGAAGCTGGTGAAGCAAGCAAAAGAGCTTATTTTAGGAGACGAACCACAACTGCATTGCCTTTGTACATAACTACGTGTAATGAGTAAGTACACGGATAGAGCCTATAATTATGACAGTGGTTGCAGTCTTATATTAGACTATGTGTGTGATCAGCTGCATAACACATTAACTCTGTTTTTATCCGCACTCGCAATCTTCTTTACCAGCGCTTTTGGCCTCCTCTTTGGTGCATTCATCCTCACCACCTGTGCTTTCTGCCTCCTCAAGCTGGTGCCATCTTCCTCTTCCCTGGATTCTTCATCTGAGCCAGCAAAAGGGTCTCCTTCTGAGTCAGATTCTTCAGTTTCACCATAGGAAAGAGCAACAGTCTGTGGCATATCAAATCAAGTGATTTTCGGGATCATCCATCTTGTTGGATAAATTACAGACCAGATAGGCTTTCTTCATAACGTCTGGGTACTCTTTCAAGTACTTCATGCCTATTTTAATCATTCACCACTTAGGACTGGGCAAAGTTTTGAGCAATCACGTAGCAGTGAAAAACAGATAGAAATGTAGACGTTTCGACCGCGAAGGTCTTCGTCAGTTACAATGCTGAAGAAGGTGAGTGAGTGAGTGATTGACTCGAGGAGGAGCGGTATGATCGGCTACTGGCAGAGAAGAACAATGAAGCCATCCACATTAAGTTGAGCGAGAAGACCATGAACCTGGACGGTGGCCTACAGTTGTCCACAGTATGGAACCCGGTCCTGAACCCACCCTGACCAACCCATGGGTCCTAGTAGGTCTGTGTCCCTTCACCCCTCACAACATCCACTATTTTCATCCTTATCATTATTACCATATTGCCCATTATTATTATTATTAGTGTTATTATCCTTATTTTCATTTTCATTATTCGTTATTATTATTATTATTACTCATGACTTGTCACCTGTCACCTCATCAAAGGCATTCCCGCCTTTATAAGGTCACTAGGTTGCTGTATATATTAGGCCAATCACTCACCTTCTTCAGCATTGTAACTGGCGAAGACCTTCGCGGTCGAAACGTCTACATTTCTATCTGTTTTTCACTGCTATGTGATTGCTCAAAAATTTGTCCAGTCCTACCTATGCCGTAGCAATGAGCCTCTACCAAATTATTCACCACTTACTCTTTGATAGCTGCTTTCAGATTATTACTCTTGGTTGCCCCAATATTACTTGTGATAGATTTAATCTACTGGTGGTGTGCCACATCTTTGACTGGTTTGTTTACAGAAGCAGCACGAGGCTGAACCTTCTGGTGCATCCATGAGGATGACAGCAAGGTTGGTGTTGTTCTCTGAGGCAAACACGGCAAAACGGAGCGAAGCATCTATGTGTACACTGAAGCTGTCGAGGACTAGAAGGGACTTCACCCTCTTCATATATGGCAACACCATCTTCTTCATTCATGTGCTCATTAGTTCTCCATCCATACTTTCCTTCCTTTGTACTGTGACCACAAAACCGAGTAGTCGTATCAGCTTCAGCTCCCTTTTTCCTTTGAAGATAATCATAGGTGGGAGCATGTTGCCAGCCGCTGTGCATGTGAGCACCACTGTTAAGTGGCGCTTTGTCGCAGGTGTTCCCCGCTGACTTGTTGTTTGCCCTTCTTGGATAGTGTCCTACCTGGAATGAGGTCAAAGTACATGGGCATCTCATCCATGCCAAGGATCATCTCAGAAGGATAATAATAGGTTTTGCACTGTGCTCACACTTGCTTTAGGAATTGCTTCAGTTTGGCCTCCAAATCAGCTGGGAGCTTTTACGAAATGGGTGTTTTGGCACAGAGTGTCAAGCTGTGCCTCTGCATAAACTTTCTGCCCATTCTCCTGAGGCCTTAACCAAAGGATACCTGCTGCCAATGACGACATTTGCTTTCGCCTTCAACATGACAATGGAGCTGGGCACTGAAGATCTCTGGTGCAGAACCCTCTCAGCCAGCTCTTCATCTAAACAATGAGGATAGCTAAGAGGTCTGCCAGGTCCAGGTTTCAGGTGAACACCTTTTTTGCTCATCCCTCCCTTTTCCTTTCTGTCTTTTCCAATTCTTGCATGTCGCAAAAGTGGATCGTGGTAGCTTCAACTTAGGCACTGTAGCTTTGTCTGAAACCTGAACATCTCGAGTAGCTTGAAGCTTGAATTACAGGGTGTAAACGAAACACCTGCCTCACGCGGTTCAGTAACATACTGCAGGTTGGAAAGGCAAATCATCTTCCAAAGAGTAGACATCAAGAGATTCTTCGCATTTTCGCTGCTGCACTGGTCTCTTGTGTGTGTCACTCGCTGGATAAACCTCAGTAGAAACACTGACCAACGCGGCAACAATCCTGACAGTCCTGGCAAGATGCTGGCAAACTCCAACAGAGATCTCTGCCTTAATTGTCTTCACCTTCTTTGTCAGGTTGACGCACTCCTCATATCCCAGTTATCTCAACATCCGACGACATCTCCAATTGCAACACTGTATCTAAAGATGCGATTACCGTTGCTATGTACTAGTCCCAACGTGTACAAATGTATTACACAATGCCCGTTTACAAGTGTGTTGTCGATATTCCTGAGCTTTAAAGTCCTCGACAAATTCAATTTTTAGAGTACTTCCATGCAAGATCACGAAATGTTTGCGAAAAGAGTTTTTGAGTTTTTAGAGATTTACAATACATACGTTATGGACATCCTGTCATACTATTTGCTCAACTAATCACTGGTAATCTTATCCCAAACCAGACTGCTGCACTAGAGCAGTGCTGAGCAGTCTGAGGGCCTGAAGCAATGATCGCCTCCCCAGTCATCCCAAATAGAAGATGGAATGGCAACAGACAGCTGTTTCTGTCCTACTACTGTTGTTAGTTCATTGTTTTGCATTGTACACACATACGATGGGCTTTTGCATTGACATTAGACTGTGTACCTTTACAAATGTTCCTATTATAACATCTGCAGGAGGAAATGGGATGGAGAGCTGATAAAGTAAATGTGTCACAGTGGTTGATGGAATATTCCAGAAGGCGCTATAACAGTACAAGTAACATCCTGCAACAAGCTTGGAGCACTCTGTATCAAAGTGCGTATGTGCACAACTTTCAGTGGGCATTCAAATCCAAAATAGAAACACCACCATGGATCGACATGTCTGAATCCCAAGATATCAACACTACAGGATTGGTGGCTGCCTGGAAGCTGCTATACAAGGCTGGCCTAATGAATGAAGTTGACCGAGCTCTTGGAACTTATCAGTATGATTTGGTAGATGTTGGACGTCAGTGTCTTGCAAACATCTTTTGTGATCTTCAAAAGATGGTGAAGGTTGCGTATGTTGTGTGGTTGAAGGACAAACAGAACTTGACATCATACGTTCAGTTGCAACATTTGGCTGATGTGATGCTGGAGGTGTTACTGAGGCTGGATAACTTACTTCAATCTAATACCAACTTCCTCCTAGGCCACTGGATTGCTGATGCACGGGCCTCAGTGGCTGGGGAAAGTGAAGATGTACAAGACCGGTATGAGTTCAATGCACGTAATCAGGTTACCATGTGGGGCTATAGGGACAATGTTGGAGATTATGCTGCTAAACACTGGGCAGGTCTGGTGGACAGCTATTACTTCAATCGTTGGAATCTTTTCTTCAAATATGTGACCACCAATGTGTCCAATGGTTCACCTGTCAACCAGTCTGCATTTGAAGCTGCAAGAATTACTTTTGAGACTACTTGGAACTATGAAGTAGGTCCCTTCCCAACTAAACCTTGTGGTGACCCCTTTACTATTACCCAAGAACTGGTCTCCAAATATGCAGATGTTCCAACATCAAGTAACTACAAGAGCTTCACAGATGTAGATATCCCTGGACATGATCTCTTTGCTGGCCTGGATGCACCGTGGACGCATGACCTTCACCAGATTCGCTTCCTCTGTGACTCAAACACTGCATGTGTTGGTTACAATTCCCAGGGTGGCCTCAAGAACTCGACCTCTGGTGGTTTTCAACCAGCCAAAGGAACTGTATTCTTCTTGAAGCTGAGCATGTAATTGATCATGTGAAAGCCTAGATAGTTTCCAGTATCTATGGTGAAAGCAAGTGATTTGTTGAACAATAGCAGTTTATACAATATATGATAGAACTTTGTACTGAGCTTCTATTATGCTGTTGTATCTTAAATGATAGCGTTGTGATCTTGACTGGCTATGCTCAAACGTAGAGTCTGTTCAGTATATGTGTGTGTATAAAATATACGTAGAGCTGTTGCATGTACAGGGCATAGTTGCCCATGCGTTTTGTAGTTACGCATCCTGATTGTGCAGATGAAAGAAGCAGAGAATAGATAGAATGATTATAATTGTTATATCAGTCTGCTATAGAACATGACATGTAATATTTTACGCCTACGGTTTTAATTCATTCCTTGCTGGATGTGGAGTGTTGACATGCACTGGCGTTTCTAGCATTATATGGGAGACATATAATGAAAAACTATGCCTGTACGTACCAAGACACCGCTTTGAATTAATCAAAGCGAAACATACAGTGAAGTCAGCAGCAGAATTCATGACTGCAAGGACAATTATGCCCCAATCTATCAATTGTACACCTATAAGTGGACACTGCCCGTTTCAGCATGAGTGAAGCTGCCAATGTGTACATATGCATGTTCATATTATCTGTTAAAAGTTCTGTGCAGTTAGGGATTATGTTAATGTGGCTCAAGAGTGTGCCCTCCCAGAGCATTGTCAGTGATAATCCTCACAGCTTTACACCTACGGAGGTCAAGAATGCAGGAGCAACTTATTGGTGGCATCCTGGAAACTGCAGCTGTGTGTCAGTTTCTGTGTTGTCCCCATGGTAAGAGGTTGCCGTTGTTGTTACATAATGGTGAAGCAATTACACATTTTGCACCGTCCTCTAAGAACACGTCTAACAAGGTATGAAGAGTTTAGAATCGATCCTTGTACCGACACAAATTTGTATATATAACAAACAAAAGAAATATACATGGCTAGCTAAAGCATTCTTCCTAAAATTTATAGAAGTAACGTGGCACACTGCAAAGATAAACTGCTACTGCTGTATACTCTACGGCACACTGAGCCTGCTTACATCTTTACTGCTACTCAACTGCCTGTGGCCGGTGGAACGTCTCCGCTGCGATCTCTCTATTTTATAGATGAATAGCCAGAGCAACGCACACAGCAAAGTGCATGGTGGAGTCAGTAAAAAAATGGCTGCTAATACGGCCTTCGTCGTTTTCCTGTGGTGCACGTGGGCAATCGTTCAAGGCCAGCGAGTTCAAGACCCCAGTCCAGTGGACGCTGTGAAAGGAGTGGTATCACGCGTGTTGGGGCCGAAATATGTGGATATGTTCCAGTACGACGTGATTCCGGCCGATATATTCACGAATCATGACGTGTTCGAAGTTACTGAGCTAGCGGGTAAACCTCTCCTGAAGGGCAACACTGGAGTATCACTTGCAAGTGCTTTCAATTTCTACCTTAAGTACTACTGTTCGGCTTCCATCAGCTGGGGAAGAAATGGCACTGGAGACCAACTCTCCCTTCCCTATCCTCTACCTCTTCCCAAAACTCCCGTTAGAGTGGTGTCCCCCGTGAAGTATCGCTACTACATGAACGTATGCACAGTATCCTACAGCATGGTGTGGTGGGATTGGGATCGATGGCAGCGCGAGCTGGACTGGATGGCAATGAATGGCATCAATCTGCCACTGTCCTTCACAGGACAGGAGTATGTATGGTGGCAGCTGTACCGCAAAGTTGGTCTGACCAATGAGCAGATCTTTGAATACTTTTCTGGGCCTGCCTTCCTAGCATGGCAACGTATGGGGAACATTAAGAAATGGGCAGGGCCTTTGAGTGAAAGCTGGTGCTTGGCCCAGCGTGACCTTCAGATTAATATCCTCGCAAGAAGTCGGGAGTTGGGCATGCTCTCAGTGTTGCCAGGATTTGCAGGCCATGTACCGGATGCTTTAGTGACCTTGTACCCTGGACACAAGTTTATAAAAACTACTCCAGTTGGAAACTTTAATGATACTTACACCAGAGACTACCTACTTGAACCTATCGATCCTCTTTTTGTGAAGCTTGGTAACATGTTTTATGAAGAACTTAACGCTACTTTTGGTACTGACCATTTCTACAATGCTGACACGTACAACGAGATGACACCATCATCCAATGATTCTAGCTTCCTTGCAGCCACTAACAAGGCTATTTATCAAGCCATGGTGGATGTGGACCCAGATGCAGTGTTTGTGATGCAAGGATGGCTGTTCCACAACAGTAAGTAGTGTGCACACATTGATGTAAGCACAAATACATAAGTCCTCTCCAACTTAACTCACCCACGGATTAATAAATCTGTATTTTTTGGGGCGAGCCTGAGCAAGCCCAACCTAGTGAGCTGTATGGCTGGACGTGGTGTCGGTATGTATGTAACCGTACGTTCAACCGTCAAATTTTTGTTGTCTGCCCACTACAGGTTTGCATGGTATGAAAATGGCTGTCACTCCGAGCCATTCGAATTCTCCCTTTGAGTGAGCATTATATCGAACGAAACAAAAGAAGCAGTCCCACGTTGCCCATCATCATTGATATACGCTGCGAAATCGGGAAGACAAGCGACTACTGTAGTTGCCTGGTTTATTTGCTGCAGTGTCAGACAAGTCAGTAAAGAGGGGCTGAAGCACAGCAATAGGGTTCAAATTGCTCTTGCCTGCCAGCTAGGCAGCGTGTGTGCTGCCGTCTTTGATTGCAGTCGCTCCTGCATACTTGCCGCCACAGCATCACATCCAATGCTCAGTTTGCATCCATGGTGCAAGAGTGCTGGCTATTGACGTTTTGTGTGTTGCCGTTCTTGGTTGCAGTCATGTGCTGTTCACAGCCGCCACGTGCAATGCTCAGCTAGCTATGAGGCTCGCCCCACAATGCTGTGCACTCGTCCAGTACTACCATTATATGCAAACATTGATGTTTGCATATATGATAGATTTATATAGAAATGTGTATACTATCAATGTTTGCATATTTTATGTTGAAGTTTCTAACGCGTATATGCTGTACATGTATGAAAACAGTCACTGAAGAAGGCATTCATAGTACCCTTGCGAGCTCACTGCCACTGGAGACGTTTGTAGACCATAGTTGGTCAGCTTTCCATCAATTATATGTAGATAAGGAGAAGACACCAGATGACATACTCCTTTACTCACACACATATTGAGGCGTCCCTGCCTGGAATTTTTACGCAACAAGTAGGCATTCGTATATGCAAATGCACTACACACAACAACCATGCACAAACAGCTTAAATTGCCACACAGTGCAAGTCACCACAAAGAACCTTACTATTATGTACTATGACATACAGCACACAGCCCTGACTGTCATCACATATACACAGTGTTGCGCCACTCACACACCTTGAACCTTGAACCTTGAAGCCACCCATGATGGTGGTGTCTGAGTTCAACCCAGAAACAACAGCAGAAACGCTTGTGTCTCGTTAGGTTTGCCTATGGAAACTTCTAGGTACAGTTAAATTCACTGGACTGGGGCTGGTTGCTAGCTGTGCTAGCTGTGTTAGCTAGTCTGCTGTCTGGTTCTTGTCCCTAACCCCTTCTGGCAAAGCTCAAACCATTCTTTCCTGTCCTGACCAGCTCATACCACCTATCACCTGCACCAATAGCTTCCATGTCTGATCTAGCAACATCCCTCCATCTTCTCTTTGTCCTGTGGCATGGTCTCTTACCTTTCAGCTCACCAAACAGCAGTTTCTTCTGCAGTCTGTCATTGCCCATACGACCCAGGTGACCCGACCATCTCAGACGCTGTTCCATAACAAAGTCAGATATCAGCTGCTGCATGCCAAAGGTTGATGCTAGATGTGCGGATCTTATTCTCTCCTTCCACTGCTGGTACCTTGTCACACCTAGGATTGTTGTTATGCAGCAATTGTGAAGGGAGTTCAGACGCTGTACATGTTGGGCCTTCAGTACCAAAGTCTCAGCTCCATACAATACTGCTGAAAATACCACTGCTCGATTTACCTGTCTTTTCGTGGCAATAGAAAGGTTTATATCTTGGAATATGGGCTTCCTTAAACAACCAAAAGCTCTAGCTGCTTTAGCAATTCTCCAGTCTATCTCAACTGTGACTTTCCCATCTCTTGAGATGTAGAAGCAAGGTATGTGAATCGGTTTACAACCTCCACCAGTGCCGCCCTCCACCCGCACTGAGCTTGTATTGCGTTCATCCAGTACCTCTCCTACAACCATTCCTTTCATCTTCTCTGTACTTACTGTCAGTCCCCACTCACCACTTTCGCAAAACTTGCTGCTGACGTTTCAAAGGTGTGTTGTGATGGTGTGTACAGTGCAGCATCATCAGCAAACTGTGTCTTAGTCACTTTCACTTTGCTAAGTCTTGCTTTAGTGGAACAGTCGCCTACCAGTTTCCTGCCATGTATGTACAGCACTGCCAGTCCCACTTCTGGACTTTCAGTTTGCCAATTGGCTACTACGGCATTGATGTATATATTAAACAATGTGGGTGCCAGTGTGCATCCCTGTCTAAGACCATTTCTTACTTCAAACTCCTCAGTAGTTGTGGAACCAACTGTAATTGATGATTAAAGTTCCCTCATGACATGACTTCACTTAGCTCAGCAACTTTGGCGGCACTCCGCACTTTTCCAGGCCATTCCATAGAGCTTGTCTGGGCACAGAGTCATATGCCTTCCTCAGGTCTACAAAAAGCATATACAGTGATTGTTTTTGTTCCCTTCCTTTGTCAAGAAGTTGCCTAGCTACAAAATAATATCCACACAACCTCGTTCCTTCCTAAACCCGCACTGTGATTCTGGGAGAACTTTCCCGGCACTCCTTCAAGCCTCTCCATTATCCTTGCCATTATCTTATCTACCATATCCAACAGGCTTATGCCTTATCAGTTATCACATTGTCTGAGATCCCCTTTCTTCAGAGCTGGGACATCTACTGCATCCTGCCACTCTCCCACTCCTCTCCCTTCTTTCCATACCTGTTGCATCAACTTCAATATTCTGCGCCACAATTCTGCACCTCCACAGAGGAGTAACTCTGGAAGTATGTCAAACTTTCCTCCTGCTTTTCTCTTTTTCAACTTACTTAAAGCCTGTGACAGCTCTTCCTCAGATGGTGATGAACCCAGTTCCAGGAAAGGTGCAAGCAGAGGCATGTTGTTGATCAAGTCATCTCTATATTCGCTCAGAATGTTGAGGACCTTCAGAAATGCTGATACCACCTAGTCACCATCTCACTTAGTCCCTGGGCTAATCTGTATCCTCCTTATAGACAGCACTGGGTTAAGTTGGTGTTCTTCCAGCTTGGGTCTGTTGTAATCTCCTAATGCTGTCCCATCTTGCGCGACAATCCTTAACAGCCTTTCTGCTTCTTTTCCAACTCTACACATCCAATCTTACTTGGTCTTTTCTACTGCTTTCTTCACAATTTCCTAAATTTCTTCCAGTCAGCTGCTGTGTTAGATTGAAGTGCTTTTAGGTGTGCTTCATTCTTAGCTACAGTTAGGGGCACCAAACGCTCCGAACACTCTTAGAACCATTCTGGTTTCTTTGGCTTTCCTCTGTTAACTGTTTCCTCGGCTGCTGTAACAATGCCTCCCAGTTTTGCTCAGATGTGCCATTGTCATAATGTGGTCTCTGCAACTCCAGCTGTTCACAATACTCATCGCTTCTAGTGCACTAGTGCTTGGCTCATGGACTGCACAGCTTACAGCTTTGCCCTTTTTGGCTTGTAAATGGAGGTGTTCCAACAGTAAGCTTTCCTTTTACTAGCACATGATCTGTCTAGCAGTTCGCCCCCCTCATCGCTCTCACATCTTTGCTATGAAACCTCTACTCCGCTCTCATCATAACGAAGACTATTGTATGGCCTTAGTTGCAGGATGAGTTCAGGTACCCTGATGGATTTCTTTCTTCTGAAACCATGTGTTCATTATGGATAGATAGTTGATGGCACAGAACTCCAGCAACTAATGCCCTGCCAAGTTGCGCTCACTCATACCATGTCTCCCAAGAATTCCTCGCCATAAGTTGCTGTCCTGTTCTAATACGCCCACCCTTGCTTTGAAGTCCCCCAACATTACTAGTATATCACTCTCAGGGATCTTGTCAAGTACATCCTGCAATTCTGCAAAATACTTCTGCTTAATGCCAGGTGGTGCCTTCACAGTGGGAGCATAACACAAATTACTGACACGTACATATCTTTGTCTCACTTACGTCTCCCATGCTTCTTCCTTGCTACACCTCCAAACTTCAAACGCGCAATCACCACTCTTGAATTGACTGCCTCCCAGACTTCCCCCGCATTCTTCCAAGCTGCTGTGGCTTTCTCCTCCAAAGCTATCCCAACACCCTCATTTATAGGTGCTCTTTCTTGATCACTTCATAAGGGATGACCAGAGTGTAAAAAGGTGTACCCATCAGCCTCACATCACTTCCGAACCATTTAGTCTCCTGAATCCCTGCGATGGATATCCTGTACCTCTTCAGTTCCCTCGCAAGTAGGTCTAGCTTCTTTTCAACCATGCCATGATCAGTATGATGGTTACCAGGCTTGTTCACTTGTCTACAAACACGCTCATCCCCCATGGACTCAACTAATGTGCATACGTTCCATGTACCGACAGTCAAACACCTTTGCTACTTCATAGTTTCCGCTTTTTGTTTTGTATGTCCGATTCGTTTCTTGCCATTCTCTTGTGCAATAGCAAAGCAACTAAGCTTTGATTTGCACGACCAAAGTTAGTGTACGGCCATCAAAACCTGGACTTCTCCACACAATATATTGACAGCAAGGTGTCAAGATATAACCACATGTGTTGCCACAAATGTGTTACCGGAACTCACCACAAAGAGGTACTTGACATCTGAGTCCCGCACTCACACACACACTGTCCTCAGTTCACCATGTCTAATTAGGGACATTGGACGGGATCCACCATCTGTGGCACCGGTGCTGGGTAACCATGTACGTATGCATTACAGCAGATCTGGGCCCTCCATTGTTGTCTGTCAGTGATAGACTCAGTCCAGTTGGTGATGCCCCTCAGGTCCCGATTAATGAGGTCACACAAACGAAGGGTGCTCCTCCTGTCGGTCTGCCCCTGCCTGCACCTCAATAATAGCTGTCTTTGGGGACGGCTGGTGGGCCTTCTCCAGACATTGAAGGCATCTCTGCCTAAGCTGTTCCTCCACTGGCACCATCCTTGTTCTCTCCAGTGATGACAGTGTTCCAAACTTCGTTCCACAAGGCGATCCCCAGAATGTCACTAAGGCAATACATTTGAAAAGACTTCAGCTTATGACTGTCATGTTGGGTCACAGTCCATGTCTCTGCTCCATAGAGGAGCACAGACAACACCAAGGTTCAGAAGATGCTTATTTTAGTGACAATACTAAGGCTCGACTGCAAAACACTTTCTTTTTCCATGTCTGGTACACTTTGCCTGCCTTCTCTAGTCTTGCTGACACTTGTCGTTCCATACTGATAGACCGGCCAATCTCACTTCCAAATAAGGGAAGGACTCCACCTCTTCTAGGGGTTGGCTCTGTCATATGGCTGATTGCTGGACTTCTGTTCCCCTACTGTAAGGATCTTGATTTAATGGCACTGATAGACATACCCCGCTGTTTGCAGGCCCTGGTAATGACATTGACCATGTTTTGGAGGTCTCCCCAGGACTCTGCAATTAGTGTCAGGTCATCTGCAGGCCTTACCTTTGCCATTTTGAAGTCTCCTCACTTTACTACTTCCTCCCTAGTCACGTCTGGCATTTCTATATCTTGTCCAAGTTCGCCAACTACACAGCTTGAAAGTAGCGACTGGAGAAAAAGAACCACGACCCGGCGCCTGAACTCATAGCCTACGCCCTAACGCGGAGCTTCAGCCATGCAAGCCACCGATGTGGCCACGATTCTTCGTACCCAATCGCCATATATATACGGGACGAAGAATCGTGGCCACATAACACACACACACACACACAGCACATCATTACAAGTTGCAAGTAATGACCACCATGAATGCAAATATTTGTGGTATCACTGGAAAAACACCACCAATGCCAGTTGCAGAGAGTCAATGCATGCATACATGTATATACACTTACAGCAGAATTTAATTCAGAGTTCAATTCAGTCAAATTGGTGAAATTTATAATCTTGTGACCTTTGTATATGTGCATGGACTGCACATACAGAAACATACACTTACACACACACCTGCAATTATTTTAGTCCACTTCATGTTTCAGATACCCACTTCTGGAACAACCAAACCATCAAAGCCTTCCTTTCTGGAGTCTCAGACAAAAGCATGCTCATTCTAGACCTCTTTGCTGAAGAAGACCCAGTTTGGATTCGCACTGAATCATTCTTTGGAAAACCATTCATCTGGTGTATGTTGCACAACTTTGGCGGACTTCCTGGTATTTATGGGAACCTTACCACCATAGCAACAGCACCTATAGATGCAAGACGTGCTAAAGGCAGCACCATGGTTGGAACTGGCATGACCCCAGAAGCAATTGAACAGAACCCAGTGGTGTATGAACTGATGGTGAGTATACAGCACATCTAAGATAGACAGTCATGGTGTCTAGGTATGGCCAGCAATGCGTTAGTAAATAGCTGTAGAATGCTGTTTTGTGTCACTGTTCTGCATGCTACCTACATAGATTCACCATTGGCACGACTGAGTGTTCTAACTTTATGCAAGAACACAGGGCTACTGAGGGTGAAAGCCTATTTGGTACGCTATAAAAGGTGAAAATGCCATCAGCACAGCATCACATCACAGCAGCAACTTTAGATATGCAGATGCACATTATCAACAGTGCTCTCCAACAGTTTGAAACATGGATCATTCATGTCCAGAAATACAGAGGGATTTCCTGACCTAGTTCACATACTGTAGGCCAAACTAAAGCCATTCCTCTGTGTATCCTCGCCCTCAACAACAGTTTTCTAAAATGATGCAGTAACACATCATGTGTCACCGTGGCAATGTTCAATATTTTGACATAATGGCAATGGCCGCATTGTTACTTTTACAGAGGTGACACCACCTGTTAACCTACTGTATGGGACAGTCAGTAAGTGTTATGCAAGCTGGTGTATAACTTGTACAACTTTGCTAACTACACAGCTTGAAAGTAGCGACTGGAGAAAAAGAACCACAACCCACCGCCTGAACTCATAGCCTATGCCCTAACGCGGAGCTTCAGCCATGCAAGCCACCAATGTAGCCATGACTCCTCAGATTCCATAGATCCTCAAGGCAAGGGTTCTAAGTGGTCACAACATTGCAGCCTGCCCATGACCGAATATATGTGCATGGTGATTGAGGACAAAGAATCGTGGCCACATCGGCGGCTTGCATGGCTGAAGCTCTGAGTTAGGGCTATGAGTTAAGGCGCCGGGTCTTGATTCTTTTCTCCAGTTGCTACTTTCAACCTGTGTAGTTAGCAAAGTTGTATAAGTTGCACACCAGCTTGCATAACACTTACTGACAATGTATAGAGATTAAGAACGGTGCACCATCATCCACCTCTGGCTCGCAGGTTCATGCACATACACATGCTAGCTGCCCGCTGAGCATACCATCGCACAGATCCTCAAGGCATGGGTTCTAAGTGGTCGCAGCATTGCAGCCCGCCCATGACTGTATATATATATGGCGATTGGGGACGAAGAATCGTGGCCACATCAGTGGCTTGCATGGCTGAAGCTCCGCGTTAGGGCATAGGCTATGAGTTCAGGCGGCGGGTCGTGGTTCTTTTTCTCCAGTCGCTACTTTCAAGTTATGTAGTTAGCAAAGTTATACAAATGTATGGGACAGGTTTTACAGAGTACAAGCCCAGAACTTGCTGCCAGTGTGAAATTTTGTGAACAGTGTTGTAGAGCTGTGGATCACACCAGAAAGTGGCCCAAATTCATATTTGCTATCCAGGTCCTTCCTAGTGTTCCAGGGTTGTCCTAGACATCTTTGCAATTCACAACTAGAAAATTAAAGATGGTACAGTGAGCTGCAACCAAGTTAATAGTTTGTGTATTACGTAGCATAATTATAATTAGTAGTGTTACCATGCTCACGTGTGACATGTTGCCGAGTCATTATAGAAAATGTGTGTGGATATGCAGTTGCATACTCCTATCACTTATTTACTGTTGCTCATGTGTACTCTCTCGAAATCACAATGGTAATACACATTGCCAAATTTGATTGTGGTGTTGCACTGGTAAGAGACAAATTGCTGCAATTCTTCACTCTTTATGGACAAGACATCTTGTGCCACATGTGTCCTAGGGTACTTTCAATTGTATCCAATGCAGCTGCCAATGTTACTTGCTATACAGCACAGATGAAGTTGATCATGACTGAAGCTTGCACAGTTTATATAGGCTAGGCAGAAGGGGTTATCCTTCCCCGAGGAATGGATCAGGACAAGGATAAAAAGGGGGGACCTTGCCAGAGTACGATACGTTGGTGACTGCATCTGTGGAGGTGCAAAGGGCATGGGGTGAAGGGTTCAGTACCTGCAAATTGGATACATACAGTATATTGTGTGCTCATTCGAATGGCTGCACTAATTGACTGTGATGGTATTCATGTAACACCCCCCTTCCTTCCTCGTCCTCGTGGCATAGTAGTGGTCGACAGTTTATTTGGTCATTTGCATACGTGGCTGTCCTAATCTTGTTTTCACTAGAAACTCTATTAGCTTGCCATTTATCTCCCTAACTGCCATATAGCTACAGTACAACGATATTTTTCCAGTTTGTACAAATGGATTCACATCCAAAGCCACCTCTTTTGTCAATGTAACAAAGTGAGACATCTGGCCACTGTTGCTTAGCATGTTCTGCCTAGGTACAGGAACAATTGGCGTAGACGAAGTCCATTGCTCTGTTCCATTCATGTGCATTTTAGGCATTTGAAGGGTATGCTGAGGTACTGAAAATCACTGTCAAAGTCTTCAGACAGTTCAGGCTTGCCAGGTGGCTTGCTCACTCTTACTCGATGCTGGTGAGATGGAGGAAAGAATTTGGCAGAGCAAGTTAAACTGAGCTACCTACAGAGTGCAAAAGGGCGGTGTGTTTCCTTCACTGCTCCTGGCTCCTTTTGAGGTACTTCCTCCCCTAAATTGAAAAAACAAGTATTTCGAGTTAAAAAAAAACTCGTGGGGCGCTGATGGGATGCCCCAAACTCGAACTATTTGCTAGCAATGGTGTCCACAATTGTCATACCATTTAGCATCCCTCTAAGTCCTAGAATGACCGAAGGATGCACCATGCAGAAGTAGCATGAATGCATCAGGGTTCTAAACAAAACATTAAGCTTTCCCTAAACATCCACACTCATTGGAAAGTTGGCAATTGCATGAGAAAGTGTTTGGATGCTTTGCACAGGATAGAGCCCTGCAGTTACACAGCTTGATACACTTTGATACCCAACTGTTCTAATCCAGCTAGCTAGCTAGCTATTCAGTTGCCTTGCCCTCAATAATACCATCTACACAAACTGATAGCTGCAGTCCAAAATCTAAAATCTCACATGAGAGGATGCACCGAAGCTAACAGCTGAAGCAGTATTGCTGTCTGAGCTGGTACTTGCCCCTGCCCATGTTCAACATCTTATTGCTGCTGCTCATCAGCAAGCTGCTTTAGTTAGCCACTGTTGTCAGGAAGTTCATTTTGCTTGTACGTGGTTGGTCTAATTGGTTTAAGAACAGCACTGATGTCTCAGTGGCATTGGTTATGAAATGTCTGGAGGACATCACAAAGCGCACTCCATCCTGAGAAGAGCAGCATAAGTGTAGTGTAGTGTAGCAGCAGCTGTACTTGCAGAATAATACTAAATGAACCTCGCCAGATCAACAACACTGCGCAAGCTGAGGTTTTGCCATACCTGCAAACTATATAACCTCTAGCTTGGAAGTCTGAGACTCCTGAGGAATCAACAATGACCTCCACAAACACTCTGACCATCTTCCAGCCAAATGTATGATCAAGGATCTTGTTAGGCTAGACGTGTTTCATTTTCTCCAGAAGTGTACCTAGCTTGGAATGCTATATACATCAGTTGTAACTATGTATCTACTCATATTGATTAGCATTTACTGAATATATATTCCTCTCTTTTGGACAACTGTACTGTACAGTAACATGTGTATAGCAGACTATCAGCTTCTTGATGAGAGTTCTACTTCCTCTCTAATGTCATAGTTTGAACTGTAATGGACATGGGATTGTATAGACTTTAAATACTGTACATTATTACCCCAGCTGAGCGGACCCAGTACAACCATTATGGAACTGTCTTTCATAAAATGCTTTAATGCTTCTTTTTTGATTAATGAATAGTGCAATGTGCATAAGAGCCTATCTGTGTATGCTTTGCTGTATATTCAGCATGATTTTATGCACTATTTTCCACAGTTGCATTACAGATTTGTTGCTTCCGTTGCAACAGGCTTTGCTGCTATGTGCTACGTGTATACGTGGGCTGCTGCTCCTTGACTTGAAACAGCTCAAGACTGTGTTTACCTTAATTAATCTTCCTGTCCTATTTCTACATATGTCTGCAGGCGGAGATGGGATGGAGAGCTGAGAAAGTGAATGTGTCACAGTGGTTAGTGGCATATTCCAGAAGGCGCTATAACAGTACAAGCAAGATCCTGCAACAAGCTTGGAGCACTCTGTATCAAAGTGCATATGTGCACAACTTTCAGTGGAAGTTCAAGTCTAAAATAGAAACACCACCATGGATCGACATGTTTGAATCCCAAGATATCAACACTACAGGATTGGTGGCTGCCTGGAAGCTGCTATACAAGGCTGGCCTAATAAATGAGGTTGACCGATCTCTTGGAACTTATCAGTATGACTTGGTAGATGTTGGACGTCAGTGTCTTGCAAACATCTTTTGTGATCTTCAAAAGATGGTGAAGGTTGCATATGTTGTGTGGTTGAAGGACAAACAGAACTTGACATCATACGTTCAGTTGCAACATTTGGCTGATGTGATGCTGGAGGTGTTACTGAGGCTGGATAACTTACTTCAATCTAATACCAACTTCCTCCTAGGCCACTGGATTGCTGATGCACGGGCCTCAGTGGCTGGGGAAAGTGAAGATGTACAAGACCGGTATGAGTTCAATGCACGTAATCAGGTTACCATTTGGGGCTATGCGGACAATCTAGGAGATTATGCTGCTAAGCACTGGGCAGGTCTGGTGGACAGCTATTACTTCAATCGTTGGAATCTTTTCTTCAAATATGTGACCACCAATTTGTTCAATGGATCGCCCGTCAACCAGTCTGCATTTGAAGCTGCAAGAATTGCTCTGGATACCACTTGGAACTATGAAGTGGGTCCCTTTCCAACTAAACCTTGTGGTGACCCCTTTACTATTACCCAAGAACTGGTCTCCAAATATGCAGATGTTCCAACATCAAGTAACTACAAGAGCTTCACAGATGTAGATATCCCCGGACATGATCTCTTCGCTGACCTGGATGCACCATGGACGCATGACCTTCACCAGATTCGCTTCCTCTGTGACTCAAACACTGCATGTGTTGGGTACAATTCCCAGGGTGGCCTCAAGAACTCGACCTCTGGTGGTTTTCAACCAGCCAAAGGAACTGTATTCTTCTTGAAGCTGAGCATGTAATTGAAGCAAGTTATCAAAGTGAACTTCAATATAATTTCATATTATGCACATAGGGTTCCACATAAATATTATTGAGCCAGTTATGTTGCACTGTAATCAATTTGCAGAATGCATGGTGGCATTGCACTTTGATGATGGCTAGATATGTGTACAAAATTGAAGCTACGTACTGCTATTTTAATAATCTTAGTCTTTTCATGACTTGTATATAAAATAGTAGCCACATAACATGAACGTATACCATGGCCTATATTTTATATATATTAATTCAACTCATTGCCATTTGGGAAGGACCAAGACCTTTTACAAGGTGTCCCAGAGGTACAACTGCCATTCCCATTTTGTACCAAATTATGGATGTGCATGGTTAATTTCCAAGCGCAGAAAAGTATATTATTAATTAGCACAGCGCTGTCAAATAAAATAATATGTAACTACTCTATAGTTTCCCTCTACCCTCTAGCATGACACAATAATGTAATGTATTAGACGTACCGTATTCGCTTTAACTTTCGCGGGATTAAACTTTTGTGGTTTTAACGGATCAGCAGCCATCTGCGAAAGTTTCATACTATGAAAATTTACACCAGTTGGGCAACGAGTCTACGTCGAAAGTTAAAGCGTATATAGTATTGCACAATCATGCATTTCATACAATACATTTAATGTAAGACTTAGTACAAATTTTCAGATACTATATACTAAGAATGACACTATAGTATCAAGAATAATACTATATTGGTTCCAATTTCAGTCAACAAATGTCAGTAGTGCACTTGCTCTTCTCTGCTGTCTTGACATAGAAGCAACAACTGCTGACACACTATCTGGGAATCACAAAGTAGAGGATATATGTGTAAAGGTGAACATATATATGTGTGTATATAATTATATGTGTATATAAAGGTGGAGAGAATATATAATTACCAGTTGAGAATGATATATAATAATAAAGCATGATTATTACAAGCATATGCATGCATTATACACCTGCTCTAAAAGTCCAAAATTAGCAAAACCAAGGATACACATTCCCTGGCAGTTATATATTTCATGCAAAGTGTAAAATGTTTCAGCTACGTATATATTAATTGTAATGTGCTGACTTTTTAAATACTTGCCCACCGACAAATTGAAAGTGCCTGACACACTGACAGATCATGAGCAAGTTATGCTCACATACTGCTGGACTGCTGTCAGGTGCTTCAGATCTCGTTTGTGTTTGTGAGCTGGTACGTAATAACTGTTAGCTTGTAGGCTGAAGGTCATTACAGCTCCAGAGAAAGGTGACAGAAGAAAACGACCGGCAACCGAGCCCAAACTTGTAACCTATGCTCTAATGCAAACTTTCAGCCATGCAAGCTATGGAATCAACATGACAATTTTGACATATTTTTGCTATAATGTATGTGTAATGGGAGATACTAGAATCAGACTGGTGTAATCCTCCAGAATGTCCCTTATAGCTCTCAGATACAGCTTTGTCCACCAAATAAATGTCACCTTGTCAATCATCACGAACAACAGTTACAAAAGTCTTGCACTTTAAGGACTCATTGAGAAAATTCATCTTCACTGAGCAAAGTACAGTATATTTGTTCTTATTCAACAGAATGTTAATAGAATAAAAGAGGGCAACCATTTCGTGCAGAAACAGTAACATTTTACTGCTTTTACGCTAGCTACTAAATTGCTAACCACCATACAGTAGCTCACATGCATGGTATAATATGCTCCTTGTTGTGGATTAAATTAGCAGGCAATGGTAACAGTTTTTGAACCAAAGATGTAATGCTCTAACAACTGAACTGCCTCTTAATTGAGCATGCAGGGCTACTTCAAACTAGTTGCATGTTGCATGTTGCTGCATCCTGTACCAACTAGCTCCAATGCTGGGACTGACCTTTGCACCTTGTGTCCTGACCTTTACACTTTACACTTGTGGTGTTTCCCTTTTTCAACTGGTGCAACCTTCAATTTGCACAAGTGTTGGTTGTGGTGCTTTTTCATTCAGCCCTGGCTCAGATATATAGTCCACATGCACACTGTGGTGATATCACACCCTGCAACTTGCACTGCCGCTGGTGTGCTTTTTCATCTAGTCACTGGCAGAAATAATACATTCGGGAGAACGGTCAAGTCTGACCATCTCTGCAAATGATCTAGTATCTTGGCGGATCGGGGCTATGATCACCATGACAACGTTTAGGGGGGAAGCAGGCCACAACACTTTGGGAAAGTAAGAAATACGAAGATTTGAGAAGAGAGATAGGAAAATCACAACCTGCACACGTTGCTCAACAGCGAAAGAACTGCACATACGTATGAGCAGTTCAGCAACACATAAAGCGGGTGCATTCGCTTGTCAGCAGTGTACTATGCAGTCGTTTCCAGCAATCAATTCTGGAAAATCCACTATCCTGAATATGGTTGTGACCTTGGTTCTCTACAAGCAACTAGCAATTTTAAATGCTACTGAAGCAGTGTCATTGAGTCTGGGGTTCTTTCTACTCTTCGCCGTTATGGACTTTGCTGTCACATACATTTCAAGTAGGAATTGGACTGGTCAGGGATATCAGATGGTGCATTCAGGTGGCTGCAGAATATACCATCATAAGGTCAGTGAGGCAGCTGAGGGATAGGGGCATGGGGTGGACTAGGATCAACACAGTGTAGGTTGAAGCCAACAAATTTAACATGATCACAGAACATTAAAAAATCAAATTGATAAGCTGATGCCACTGTCAAAGAAGACCTAATGAATATTGTGTATATCACAACTACCAGTGGACAAGTGCCTTGGTAACACCCGTTAGAGACAGAAGCACAGCTCTTTCATCCAGGTGGTCCCTATTGTCACACCCTCAGTTGTAATAAGACTCAGTCAGGTGTCGTGACTGCAGACACTGTGTTCTGTGCATGGCTTATATACTTATACTGATTCTTATACTATAATTATTACTTGCTTAGAATGCCATGTAACTGAGAATCACTAGGACTTCGGCATGTGATCTGCAGGACGTTTTTATGTTTTCTCCATGTGATTGTAGTACCACGTGTGTCTTTGTCCCGTTGTTCTAATAATTGTTGAGCCTCGTGGCGACTGTGACCAGTACGGTGCACGCAAGTGTTGTTCCATTGTAGCCGGACGCTATAAGGTATCTGGGGTGTAGATGTCTGGGTCAGTATCAGAGGGGAGCACCCAATAATAAACACCTATGGTCATGCATGGGCAGGCAGATGTAATGAAGACATTTGGAAGTGGTTTGGGAGTTATTTAATCCAATTATACTTAGTACAGCACCTGCAGCTGTTATTGGAGTTCCTCCCCGTCCACTTCTAGGCTGGTCCTCAGTAAATGAACCTGGCTGTGAATGGAGGGTCAACTACATCAGAATAAGTAAAATATAGCCAGCCATAAACCAGAAGGGTGACAGATCTGCAGCCAAATGGTCTGCCATATTTTACTCAAAATGTTTAATGCCTTGTTGGTAGGCAAACATAAGTGAATTCTATATGAATGGGACTTAGAATAGACTAAATAAAGTCCTATTATAAAAAAGCTTGGACATTGAAGTGGTTAGGCAGTTAGTTAATTGAAATTTACTTAATTGTCATGGACAGTAGCTGTTGCGTCTGGAGTCCCACCTCCTCCCTCTTCTGGTGATCCACATAAAGTGAAGGGGCCACCATGTCAGGTACCTAGGCAGAAGCACACCACTGTCAAACTTGATAACCACCAGCCTGACATTTAGTTTGTACACAATCACCCATGGTGGCAGCCAATTTCTCATTTTGAACTCGGTATGTGCACATATGTAAAAGCGTCAGACAACTCACTATAAAGTGCATGGGGCTCGTTCAGGCTCACCCAATTACAATAAGTTGCACCCCGATTCGCAACCTTTGACCCAATTCAATGCCAGTCGACCCGTTTCATGATGGGTCAGCTCATTTCAAAACTAGTCGGGTCGGTAGAGATCTGTACAGTAGTTAGTGCTTCACACATGCATTGAATAGTCTGCATTGCATTGTGGTATCTGTCTCTGTCTCTGTCGAGCCCTGATCTTTTTGGAAGTTGCATCGATTCTGTGCTGGATGAAGTTACGACAAAATGAAGAATGAGCAACAACTGGTGAAGGATAAAGGTTACTGTTGGGTAGAGAGGAGGCAGCACTTGCAACATCACAGCATAGCTTCTAGATACTTAATTAATTATTGCCCTCACATTTTCTATCTCTAAACCAATTCACTGTAATGTTGCAAGTGCCTCCTCAATCCTCTCTGCACCACATATAATAGCATTCACTGATGAAGGCAGCCGTAGGTTGCCAAAATGTCTGAATTACTGTTTCAGAGTTCTGGCTAGTGAAACAAATCGATTGATATTATCTATATACTTTTAGTAGGTACTGGGCCTGAAGATTAGAATTTCTATTGCCAGTGATGGGCATCTGTTCCTTCAAGTTCTGAGTGAGTCTGTAAATTTCCTATATATTATGCACTTTAATCATTCATCTTTAATCTCTGACAGAACTCTTGCTACCGTCTCTTCACTAAAGCCAAGAAGTTCCTTATTCTTTGGGTTTAGAGCCAGTCATACCATTTGGCATACCCCAGCATTTGCCACTTTTTGACTGGTAACCTTCACCCACACCCTCCTTCCTAGCGCTGATCTTTCTGATGCGCCAATCATCTTCTCCCTGTATTACATTTATCTTTGCAAGTCCTTCAGCTCTAATATCTCACGAATAATTTTCATATATGCTTCCACTTCCTTGTAATTTTAATGATCACACCTGTAGCCATTGCTAAGAATAACCAGACCCCTCACATGCTCCCCATGTGTGGGTTTGAGTACAAGATTAGTATCGCTCTGTGGCGCTGCATAATAAAGGAGCATATACTAAGAAAGAAACAAACCAGTGAATCAAAATTTCAATTGTGGTTGGTCTGGGTACAAGATTAGTATTGCTAAAGCTGCATAAAAAGGTGCATATACAAAGAAAGAGACAAACCAGTGAATCAAAACTTCAATTAAACTTAGTTTAAGAATGTCTGAAAGAGATGAATGAGTGTTGCCAGCTCAGTCTCATCTCATTTTGTTTTGCAAATCAGCAATCCGGAGTTTTGCAGGTACATATGTCCATCTTAAAAGTGACTGTTTGATTATTTCTGAGCGTGCAAGACCAATTAGGGCAATATTTGTATGATGCATACATGCTTGCTGCTTGCTCAACCCTTAATTAACTATAATACACGTGCTTGCAATGCAGTATTATGCTTAACGATCTTGCACGCATTCTGTACCAAACAGCTTGGATTTCTTGGCTAGGGGCCAGACTAAAAGGGATTGGTTAAAATAGGTTGAAGTACGGAGTTGAAAACACTTCTTTCTTTACTTTATTAGATATATTGCATCTCAAGTTATAGTGATTGACAATTTATAGTATTGCTTGTAAGTCATGGATAATAATCGCAAAACATTTAAGCACAACAATTAATTCTATACTTGAATTCTACAGATGAAGTATCCATTAAACCTAATAGAGTATTACAGAAGCAAAACTTTGCAATTGTCCTTATGACATAAAGTAAAAATATGTCTTTGTAACAGCAACTATGGGTTTCTAGCAATGTTGCATAGCAGTTCTATTCAAACTGGAATTCAACAGAAGCATCAAAAGATTCTCCTGTGACTTGATCTGTGGCAACCACATGAAGCTCTGTTCCGCCAAATTTCATCCTGACCTTAATTTGTCTATCGGCTACAACACTGCCATCACCCAGTTCAACATGAATGTCTGCAAGCTTTCTGCAAGCAGGGTCATCTAGAAACATCACTTTGTGAGGAGCACAAAAGACTTTAATGGTGGTCCTCATCAGATCCTTCTTTCCTGGTTTCACAATCTTCTCATAAGCGTAATCAGTTCTAAGCTTTGTACCAACTGCTATGAACTCACTATACAAACCATTACATCTAGCCTTTCCATCAATTATTTGCTTTCTTGACTCTGGGTGTTTAGAGGGGTCAAAGTCTGTTGAAATCCCTATTCCATACGAAAGGACGGTAACTCTCTCCTGAACAATAGTAGGATTAAACCCATAGTGCAGCACCTTTTACAATGGCAACATGGCTCTCTGCAGGGTTGATTACGTTCTATTCATTGATTCCTTTAACTCCAGCTCTTACTTCCTCAAGAAAGTGATTTTGATAATTTTCCTATCATAAACAATGCAGTGATTTGTTCTGTTGATGGCATTTTCAGGTCTTTGTTGAGACAGCTACACATTTGTGCAACTGAATTTTTGGACCATGCCTTCATCACACAGGCATCAATTTGCAATTTACCACTAGGTGTAAATGCAACACCTGGAACTTTGTAGGCTTTCATCAATGCACTTTACGTACAACATCATTCTTTGAGTAATCCTTCATTCGTGATTTGTACTCTGATTTCTGCCTTGATTCCTGTGATTCAGCCCAGGCCGTAGATTTCCCCATACCGGATGCCTCGGCCCGAGTGACAACTAATTGAAGAACACCCATCATATGACGGCTCATTAGAAGGTACAACAAGGAATTAAAGCATTTAGGTTCAGGTGACAAACAATTAGAATGACGAAAAAGAGCACGTACAATATCTAAAGAAAGCCACATTATAATAGTGACACAGTCAGGTAGAAAAATACTACACTGTTTGTAAAGCAATACAATTGTAGTCTTATACATGCTTACTTACCTTAATCAGTGCTCCCGCGTACAAGTAGCTGGGAAGCTTGATTGCCCTGGAAAAGCCAGGTGACAAATGTACACTGAGATGCTCATGGTAATGAAGCAGCACTACTGCCGAAGACAGCTGTAGTGGTTCAGCAGATCAAGTTTAATTAACAGCTGTGCTTGGCAAGTGGGAGAGAGCACTGCAGACTATGTCACTAAACTGGGGAGGTTGGTGAACCTTTTATCATCAATGCACAGAAAACCAGCTTTTTCAACATACAAGGATGCAATTTGGAGTGTCCTTTGCACCAGGATTTTGTCAGTGTCTGATGTACAACAATTTGTGTGGTATTCCAGAGGTGCATGACTGTTTACCTTGATGACGTCTTGGAGGTCGGAGGCAGAGCCCCTAGCTTACTACTAAGAACAGGGTACTACGGTCCCACCCCTATTCTGTAATTATTCCTCAATCCCATACAAATGTTTTTAGATACTCCTTTATTTGTTAATGGTCCTCATCACTGGCATGTTTTACCACACAATCTTGTGCAATCATCATCCCTTAATCCATTTAGATCCAAATTATTTAATTTTTTAATATCATAATCCTCAGTTCGTCACACCTACCCCAACTGTGCCCTTTATTCACACTATACTCAGTATTCTATATGTATGTCCTTGGGGAGCACTATCATAGGATTACCTTTTGTGCAACCCTGTTCATATGTCTATACGGACAAAATTAATTCAAATCAAAAAATCAAGTTAAATGAGGGTCTGCGATGGCTGCAGCAGGCAGGATTGTGAGTCAGTGAAGAACTTATTTAATATACTAGCAGCGCTTCCAGTGTTTTGACTGCAAGGCTTCTGCACACTGCCACACTGTTTGAAGATAGTGGTACCATGGCAGCACTTCTGAAATGGAAATACAGACATACACATGTACCCACATCATCAGTCATATTGTAAGTTTTGCAGCATTAATATACAGGACGAGAAAGCATTGAAGGAATTTGTCCTGCCAACAGCAACGTCATGTCAAATCAGGAATGTGAGATTGCCTTTTTAAGCACACCGGAATGCAGATGATGTGGTAGAGGCTCATGCTACAGCAGCAGACTGTCTCTGAGGTATCTGAGTAATTCAAGCCATTTTGTAGCTGATGAAGACCTTCGAGGTCGAAACGTCCTACTATCAACCTCCTTTCTTGCTATGTGAATTGCTAAGATACCTCAGAGAAAGAGAGACAGAATGAAGATGTGCGACAACTTGATTCACAGTTTACTTGATCCGTTTCAAAATTGGTTGTCTAATTTAAAACCAGTCGACCTTTTATAAGACCTGTTGATCTGATTCCAAGTTTCAATGTGCACTTGCACACTTTTGAAACGGGTTGGCTACTATACCTCCTTCTTGATAGGAGCAGCACAGAACAATGCAACAATCCTAACCTTTGTATCTAGCACTTGTGGTGTTTCCCTCTTTCAACTGGTGCACATGTTCCACTTGCACAGGTGGTGGTTGTGGTGCTTTTTCACTAAGCCATTAGTACAGATAGCCCATTTGTACATGTGGTGATATCACCGCCTGCAACTTGTACTGGAGGTGCTTTTCCATCCAGCCACTGGCGCAAATACTGCACTTGCACACCGGCAATTTGCACTGTGTGCTGGGTCGTGTGGTATCACTATGTATAATATATTATTGTGATAGCTATGGTGCCCCCGTACACGATTCCCTGGGGAACCGTATACGAGGGGTACCGTAACCGCTACGTGACTGTATCCACCATACGGGAGAACGTCAAATCTGAACGTCTCTGTGTCTTGGCGGATCGGGGCTATGATCACCATGGCACCTTTAGCAGGCCACGACACTTTGGGAAATTTAGAAAGACGAAGATTTGAGAAGGGAGTTCGGAAAATCACATCCTGCACACTACTCAACAGCGACGGAACTGCACATACGTATAAAGCGGGTGCATTCGCTTGTCAGCAGCGTACTATGCAGCCAGAATACAGCTGTGACCTCTTGATTAACAAAAGGGATACAATACGCCAGTACATGGTTGTTGTTTCATGACTCGTTCCGGCCTTATGCTTTAGATAAAGTGCACGGCAGATGCGATGGCGTCGTTCCGCAGAACGACTCGCCAGGATAATAACTCCCCCCCTACCCTTAGCTATTGGCTATTCTTCCCGCGGAGTCATTCCTTATCTTTGCGTGCATCCCAAAGGAACAGTTTCCGATGAACATCGGAACTCACGCAGACACAATGGAAACAAAATTACTGAATATTCATTGGGATCTAGTGTATAAAAAGCCACCTCCGCGCGTTGTATCGCAAGATTTTGCTAGTAGCTTGAGTATTTGACTATGGCGAAACAAGCGAAACAGAAGGCAAAGGCAACAGAAGTTGTTGGCGCAATTGATTTCGGCACATGCAACACTCGCATGGCATTTGGGCTGAAAGTGTCTGGCAAGGTGACAGCTAGGAGGCTAGTGGACAACTGGGAGCGTGCCCCACTCGGAGGCAACAAAGTAGCGCCGACCTCCATTCTTTTTGATAAGAAAGGAGAAGTGATGGCTTATGGTTGGGAAGCCGAAGCTAAATTCTGTGAGTTTGAAGAGGAAGAAAGAACACGACATGCCTTCTTCAAGAACTTCAAAATGGAGCTACATCGCAAAAAGGTGATTATCGCTCCAGTTTGGGTAGTGTGCGTGTGCGTATAGTGCAATGTGCCGCACTTCTATGCTGATTACAATTGAGCCCCAATTTTTTTCTACAGTGTATGGAATTTTCATTACCCGTTTTTTCGTTAAGCAGAATTGCTGCCTTCCAAAAATGCCAGTTAAGGTATTTTGTACCTCTTGCCTTACAATATTTACATATACTTTATCACCATAATAATGCTGCACCATTCCTATCCATTCAAATTATAGTCTTATAATGACACTTACTTAAGCCAGAAGTAATTTAGATTGCCATAGTAGCTTATACACTCGCACACTGTAAAGAAATGATGACTTTGGGGATTTCCTTTTACACAGACATTCAATGTGAAGGAGCCCATTCAAGCCATTAATGGAGGTACTATGCCAGCAATAACTGTGTTTTCTAAGGCTTTGAAGTACCTTGGAGACAAAATAACCAAATTTATCAAAGACACCAAAGTTGTGAAGCATCCAAAAGAAATTACTTGGGTGATTACTGTTCCAGCTATTTGGCAACCAGGTGCTAGACACTTTATGAGGAAGGCAGCATATGCGGTAAGTTTTTATTATGCAGATTCTATTAAAGTTGAATATTACAAAGAGAATGGGGAGAATACTGGGAAGGTTTTGGATGTTACCATACATATCAAAGCTGTTATGTTTATGCTAGTATGAATGCTCAAGCATGTGAAGCAATGGTTGTATAATTATGGTCTCACAAGTTATAAAGAAACAATCGAATAAACTACGTGACTTTCACTAGATGATGTCAGTGATATAGAATGTTTGTGTAGTCTATCAAGTCAGTACCATTGTATTGCATGTAGCAAGGAGCTTTACATATTGACACATTGAGAAATGTATAATTTGAATTGCTGTATTGGCAGCATTGACGGCATCACAACTACCCCTACATATATAGAGAGCATGCTATAGTGTTTTCTATGTAGAGATGGTGGTAATTGTCTCTATAGTTGTATAGTGTAATTTCAATACAAAAGTGTTCTACAGAGTCTAACCGTCGAGGTGAAAGTGCGGACTGGTACTAGACAGTGCTAATCATCTTTCCACGAGAATATGTGACATTGTGTGGAGAACATGCAAGACATTTTCTGTCATATCCTATCCATTTCTTCTTCTTCTTCTGTTCTGATGTACGTAGCTCACAAATGCTAAAGAGTATGGCCATGTTATTGCATTAATACCACAATTTTGCATGGCTTTCGACAGACTGTATTCTTTCATGCACTGAAGATAGGCTGATCTTTCACCTTCTACAGATTTTGCCTATTATATATTACTCCCAATTTATCAAAATTAATCTATATGCATATTTTCTATGTGTTAATACTGTGCTATCTACTATAATTATGCTTTCAATGACAGATTGTACATTTTTAATAATATATCTGTTGTACATCTGTATCCTTATCCATGAGACACTCTTGTAAGTTCGCTAACTACACAGCTTGAAAGTAGCGACTGGAGAAAAAGAACCACGACCCGGCACCTGAACTCATAGCCTACACCCTAACACGGAGCTTCAGCCATGCAAGCCACGATTCTTCGTCCCCAATCACCATATGTATACGGTCACGGGCGAGCTGCAATACCGCGACCACTTAGAACCCATGCCTTGAGGACCTGTGCGATGGTATGATGGTATACTCTGTTCACATTGAATTATGCTGAGCAACTATTACTGCCACAAATCATAATGCTGGTGTTACCAGACGTCTATACATACTTTATGTACCCTTGGTACTTTAATTGCACAATGCAGAGATCTGGCAATTTGCAGCTTTATGGAGTCATTCTATGTATCCTGTACAGTGTAAGAGTTACTGGGCTGTGGAATCAGTAGGTGCTAAGTAAGCGGAAGCCATGTGCTGCTGATGAAGCCTTGAAGATGATTTGCTCATGGCAGGCATCTAGCAGCATGATGGTTGGTTCTTTATTTCAGCTGGCTAACAAGCACCAGTCTAGTCTGTACTATTAACCCTACACAATGCCTCACCAACGTTGACAACCTATGCCAATGCAGTACTAAGTTAACTAGGTGCTAGCATTGGCATGGTGTGTGTGTGGCTATTGCCTGTGTTCACTTGTTCTGGAAATCTGGCCTTCTTGGACAAGCATGCCTCTGAAAAGACTTCCTGTTTTTAAAGCATATGCCCTAGCATTTGATACATGGCTACATTTGTAAATACTCCCAAGGGATCAGTTCCTCATGTGACACCTTCTGATTCAGCTGTGCTATGTGCAGACTTCTTCTCGTTCTCCCCCTTTGCATGGTCTAGGCATGACCACTATCTCTATAACCCCAGTGACACATGTGTCCACTTTCTCATTTCCTAATCTGCTTGTGCAACTATTGAATGTCAGTGTGACTGTATATAGTTTCTTCAACTTCATGAGAATTTATACGCAAGCTAGAGTGAGTCCGTTTGGATTTGGTTGGTGCTCACTGCCTCTTTTACAACAATTCACATATCTGTTGAGGATGATGCGAGCAAGACTGCACGTAGGTACTATCATTGCATTGATGATGATGAGTTAAGATAAGCTAGGACATTCTTGTCATAGACTTGATTTCATACCACTTCCTGTGATGGTTTATGACATGATAAATGCTCCCTGTAGCAGAAGTGACATCACACTTTAGCCAGCATCACAAAGTACACCTGGGGAAATGACCCACCACCATGCTTCAAAATGTGGAGAGAAAAAATAAAGAAATTCCTGGCCACTGCAGGGAACAGTCAATTGTTAGGAATGCTGCGTGCACTTGCTACGTTGTCTAATGCCAACAGACCTATCACAGTCTCGCTACTACCAAGACTGCCACCACGGTGCCATTTACACCAAATGGCATAAGACATGAACCCAGTTGTGCAGGTGTCCATAGTTCGTGCTCCATTAACTACATTAAAATACATTCGAGAGGATGGGGAATTTGTACATTGTGGCCCAGTGTCAACATGAAAGAAAGATTGGAGAATTCACTGGAAACCGGTTCTCAGGAGGCAGGCAACCATTGAATCGAGGCTGTTCAGGTGTATACAAATGAGGAGTTAAATGGTAGTCAACACGTTCAGGTCACTCGTGGAGATGCTGGAAGGGGATGGTGTGCGAGGGTCTTCCTTACTAACCCCTCCGCAAAACCATTGGCTTGCAAAACCTCTTTTAATGGCTTTCTGGAAGACTTGGTAAGGAAGACCCATTAATGCCATCCTGCTCCAGCCCCTCCACCTGCGCCCAGAGAAGAATAATCGAAGACCCTCTGCACATTATACATCCGTGGTCTGAGGAATATGCTTGAGAAAGTTTGCAATGCACTTGGCATCAAGACACTCTTTGAGCCAGTGAAAACACTACGGTAGATCCTGATTAAAGTGAAGACACTCGTATATACCATAGGAGATGAGAAGAAGGGTTGTGTATGAAGTGCGCATGCCATGTAAAGACTGCAGAAAGACCTACGTTGGGAAACAAATAGAACATTTAAGGTAAGGCTCTGAGAGCACAGGCAAGCAATGAAGAGAGGTGAATGGAATTGCAGTGTATGCCCATAATACCCAGCATGCAATTGATTGGATGTGGGTCAGAGTGAAAAAGAGGGAAGCCAACTATTGGAGAAGAACCATCGAAGCCATCCAGATCATGACTAGCAAAGACACAATGAACCTTGACAATCTGCTGCTGGCCTCGGTATTGAACCCAATTCTTAATCCACCTTAGACCAACTAGCAATACCCCTCATCACTTATTCCCTGCTTAATTTTAAGTTTTAATGAAGCATGACCACATGTACAAATCTATGACAGTTTCTGTACAAAAATTAGGGAAGCAGCCCTCGGTGTTCATGACATCTTATGTGCCTGAGTGAGACCCATCCGCCAGATTAACCTGCATGCATGCATACATGCTTCTACATCCATAGAAATGCACACACGAAATAGGATGCTTACGGTAAATGAAGATATGCATTTGCATGGGGGAATTTGAGGAATTATTTGCAGACTTACATACATACGCACGCTTTGAAGATATGGCTGAGAGGTATGGACACATTCCAACACTACTATCAGTACTGAAGATGAAGCGGTGAAGACTATATATAATATTATCATCTACCAGTGAAAAAGCCTTTACTTGCAAATTGCAGCCATTACAGCCATTTTGCATTTGTGCAGAAAAAGGTCTGCCAAATTTGAATGTACTGTGCAGTATGCACCTCATCGCTGGCACCCGGCAAGGGAGAACCACAGCAAACTTGGTATCGATCAAAGGCCCTTTGATTTCATTGTATGACTTGCGTGTGTTAATAAAGTACTGAGTTTGAGTAATGGCTGTAACTTTGAAGTGATGCATATCATTCACGCTTTCAGCCATGAAAGCATCGCAACTTTGAATAGGCAGGGAGAATGCATATATTTGAAAATTCTCTCTCTCCCTTCATACTCTCGTGCAGCTGTGCCTCTCTGTGCACTTGCTACAAAACCTTTCCCCTCATGTCAGCTGTCTGCAACACTCTGTTGGCAGTAAGGACTCTTCAAGACCCATAAGGATCAAGTGTTGTCTGACACCATGATCGAAGGACCGTGTATATTATTATGGAGAGACAACTGCATAATTCTTATCACTATAGTCCACTACACTTGACTTCAGAAGAGGCTCACATTTCAACCCTATATTGAAGTGACTTGTTAACTAGTCATTTGGCACTCAGGGAGTGCAAACTATGAAAGGATTTCCAGGCATCCTGTGCTACAGGGTTATACTTAGCTTCAGACTTTCAGAATCTAATTGTCTTCAATGTGAATTATTTTGTAATTGTGAAGATAGTAGCCTGGTCAGACTCAACAGGTATTTGTGTACCAGTGGTATCTGTGGAATGTGATGTCATTTACCGCAATCTTTAGGTCCGGCAAACCCAGCGCTTGCATACGTTGCTTTGCTGCAAGCTGTCTATGGGCAGCATTTTTTGGTGTAGATCATGTTCCATGCCAATTCTCTGGATGATAATCTATTACTATATTGCCACCACTCCCTCCACTGACCACTTCTGAATCAAAGACATTTGTCAAATGCTTTCTGCCTCAAGTGGCTTGACCTTCGTGTTTAGCAGTGCCTATACTTCTAGGCCGCATTTCCAAGAGGTTTGAGGAGTTTGTAACAAGCAGTAAGGCGAAAAGTGGTACGTTTCCAACCTTCTGTCCATGATCAAAGTGGTTTATTAACTACATAAGCTGTTCTTGCAACCTGATTGGCCTGCTAACATTCCTGCATAAGACACAAAACCCATCAAGTCTGACCAGACCTTATCCTTCACGATTGTGCAATAATAGCAATGTGAAGGTTGGTATGCAGGAATAAGTGATGGCATTATTAGCTATAGTGCAAATTTACAAGCATGCAACATGAAAAATGAAGAAACAGTACCCGTATTGTGCACTTCACAAAAGTTTCACATTGAAATGTAGAGCTGCCTCCTATTTGCCTATGTCCTATCTGCCTACATTACACAACTTGACTAACACATTTGTTTTAAATTTCAATTGCAGGCTCAACTTTGTGATGAATCTACAAGTGAACGCCTAATCATAGCACTGGAGCCTGAATGTGCAGCTCTATTCGTCAGAGAACAACGGGATGAGCATCCAAATCCAGCCTTGCTTGCAACGCACTATGCAGTTGTTGACTGTGGAGGTGGAACGGTTGACATTGCCTATCACTGTGTTGAAAAGAAGAAGGATGGCAGCATGGCAATAAAGGAATTGGCTCCACCTAGTGGTGGGCCATACGGGGGGACCCTTGTTGACGGAGCATTGGAACTACTTTTGGACAAAATATTTGGGGTTGGATTTTGCGAAAAATTGAAATGGCGCTATGGTGACGTGTGGATGAAACTAATGAGTGAGCTAGAGCATGCCAAGTCAGGACTTGATGGAAAGAAAGATGACGACAAATTATACTTTGAACTGTCAATGCGTTTTGGAGAAGCTTGTGAAACATTGGTTGAAAAGAGTGCTACGTCCCTGCTCAAAGCATGCACAGATCCCATGGTAGGGTATAGCCACGGAAAGATGACCATCAATGCTAAATTGATGAAGACATGGTATGATTCAGCAATTGAGCAAATATGCGAGGGCCTGAACAAGAATTTGCAGAGACGAGGTGCGCAGATGATCTCTGCTATCTATATGGTTGGTACATTTTCTTCATCGAGGTATCTACTTCAAGGAATAAGGAAAGGTATTCATAATATCCAGAAAGAAAACATCATCAACCCAGCAGAAAGTACTGTTGCAATTGTTCATGGGGCTGTAATATATGGATTCAACCCTTCCATTGTCCAAGAACGAGTGTCAGCCATGTCATATGGCGTCCAGATCCAAGAAGACTTTGATCCTGCAAGGCATCCCATTGAGAGTAGAGTGTATCTAGCGGGAACTCCAAGATGTATGAAAGTGTATAGCGAATTTGTAAAAAAAGATGAAACACTTCGTTCCCCAGATATACGTGTTCAGCATTACACTGCTCCCACTGACACGGCAACGGAAGTTTTAGTTACCATTTTCTGTGCTCCTAAAGCTGTGAAGCTCATTGACGATCCCGAATGCATGCAACTGGCAACCATTTTGGTGAAAATGCCAGACATCACCGGAGGAAAGAAACGGGCAATTACTGTTTCAATGATTTTCGGTGGCCCTGAGATCCATGTAGTTGCCAAAGACAACACTACTGGGAAGGCATTTGACACAGTTGTGGATTTTGACCACAAGAAATAGCCAAAAGCAATTCTCTGTACCATAGGCGTAAAAGAAGATGCTTAGCATTACCAACTAACAAAGGATTTCCATAGCTTCTAGATTCTATATGTAATGTGAGGATTAACTTGCTAATCTACATGCAACACAGTAGTATGTATTCACGTTTTGATTTTATGCATTATCATTACTATAAATGTATTTTGTATTGTATTTTAATTGTAATTTGGACCTGTTGGCATGATTTAGCAAGCTGGTACAGTGACGCATGAAAGTTCCTGACTTTACAGCTTGAAAGAAAGTGAAGTCAACTTTCACAAGCCACTGTATCAGCTTGCTAACACTCACTAGCAACACATAGAGATAGGGGGGTTATCCCCATCCACCTCAGGCTCACAGGCTCATGCACATGCTAGTTAGCAACTAAACGTATTACCGCATAGTTTAAGCCTCAAATGGTGGGACATAAGTGCTCGCAGCATTGCAGCCCACCTGTAACCATACATAAGGTGATGAAAGACGAAAGATTGTGACTGAAACTCTGCGATAGTACATAGGTCCCTAGTTTGAGCATGGTGTCAGTTCTTTTTCTCCTGTTGCCACACAGCTGTAACGTGAACATTTCACGAAACCTTTAAACCATACATTGTCGCAAACAATGATGATGGTATAGTAGGGCCAGGCTTTCAGGCAGGAATGACTCTGACCCCCATGAGCTGTGAGTGGAGGAGGTATGGCAAAAACGTGCACTACGTGCATTTGGTTGCTGCATTCCACTCCTAGCTGTGCCTAAGATGGACTTGACCCTCGGCAACATCTTCTGTTGGTATTTTCATACCACCTTCCATCAACTACTACAATGCATATACTTTCACTTCTTCACTAATAATTTGCACTGTATGCTGATACATGATATATGACTTTGCATGTACATAGACTAGGTTTGGTACACAAGATAGGTTTGGTACACAAGAAACCCTTAGATAACCGTTAAATTATTAAGTGAAAATGACGATCGAGTAAGCTCCGTTGGCTGGGCCATCTGAAAAAGTTAGAGGACTCTCATCTCTCAAAATGTCTTCTTGTCTGCCAACCAGCTAGTGGCAAGTAATCAGTGGTCAGAAGAGTGTTGTTGAACGATGGAAGTGTGACCTATTGGCTGACTGGAGGAAGATGGCACAGAAAAGAGCTGCATTGAGAGGTATAATGAAGACAATGTCAGGAAAGTTGAACAATCAACTGGAAGCCGCGGAGAGTGAAAGGAAGGATGGGTGGAAGATGAAAAAGGCAAAAGGTACCTAACTGGCATCATTTGAGGCGTGAGGAGCCAGGATAATCATTTGTTTGTCAGACTAAACATGGTTTGGCCAACCACACCAGACAAAGTCATTTTACACAGCACAGGTTCAGCACAAGTGCACATTCTGTGGCAAGTCTTTCCTTAATTAAGTCGGGCTGGAGATCACAGTTGCACATGAGGCGTTACCCAATAAACCCCAGTTGTCATTAGTCTCCTTTATATATGTCTTTTCTGTCCTGCAACAATAAATGAAAATTATATATCTTTGAATATATGAATTAGCAGAATAAATTATAGTTTCATTTTGTGAATTAGCAGACAAGTTGCCTTGGTAACATCCATTAGAAACAGGAGAGCACATCCCTCTCATCCGGGTGGTCACTACTGACACACCTTCACTTGTCACAAGACTCAGTCAGGTGTCTGGGGTGGGTGGGGAACTGGCTATCTAAAATAACTAGCTAACAGAGCTATAATGAACAAAGGTGATGGCTGATGTTATCCCACCCAATAAATATACTTTAAACTAGAACTAATCCCTCCCATCCAGGTGTTCCAACTCTCAGTTGTAATAAGACTTAGTCAGGTGACTGGGGAGGTGGGGACCTACCCACTTATAATAAACACCTGTTGTCTGCTTGTACAGGAAACATAATGAATACAATTGGGAGTGGTTTGTAAGTTGGTAATCCAATTTCTTAGTTGCCATGACAGCAACTGTTGTGTCTGGAGTTCCTTCCCCCTTCCCTCTACATCTCTGGTGAACTTCATGTTGTGATTGCTGTTCATGCATTAGTGGCAGGCTAAGGCAATGCAAAGGTTTCCTCCACTGTGCCTCTTCTTTCATCCGTGGATCCCCTGCTGCGTTGCCTCCATCAGCAGTGGATCTATTAATGAAGGTGGCTGCAATGTTGCCAAAAGGTCATATATAAGCCAGATCTGTAAACAACAGGTCAAGCATATACTGTATGCTCCTTAAGGCCTTGTTGTCAGGCAGAGGTAGTTAAGTGAATACAATTGATTGGAAAGACAAGGAGAATAGAAGTTTGTACATGTCATGACAGCAGCTGTTGCGCCTGGAGTTTCTCCCACCTCTCTCTTTTAGGCAG
Source organism: Aplysina aerophoba (assembly GCA_949841015.1). Lineage (NCBI taxonomy): Eukaryota > Metazoa > Porifera > Demospongiae > Verongiida > Aplysinidae > Aplysina > Aplysina aerophoba. The sequence continues at coordinate 3,135,470 of OX465035.1, forward strand.
CCCCTATATTGTTTTCATTTTGCGCTCGTTGTATGGCTTCATGTTACGGAAATATAGATATATATATAATGTTGACGCGGTGGTAGTATAACTGTACTGACATTTATATTGTAAAGTACAGGCAAAGTATTGCGTTCCGAAACATTTATATTGTCGGCCATTTTTTGTGGCTCGCTAGGGGGAGAAAGCTACAAAAAGACCTCAGAAAGCGGCACAGGTCGCCGTTAGTCGTCGCTTTGAACGTCCCGCTCTGTTCATTGGATGCCAACATCAGCGTTGTTGCACCATTGCCTCGGACAAAGGACAGGAGCGGCGCTAAGCTCAGAAAACGAACCGTATCGTTTGCTGCGTGTTCAATTTGTGGCTTGCCGACTTTCTATCTTCACAACGCTGCCGAGAACAATTGGCAGGAGTAACGCCAAGCTTGGTGAGGGCGTGAATCCTCTCTTCTTAGACTTGCTAGCTGTGTTTCGCGTAGAAAATCTCAGCACGCAGTGAAAGCCTCTGGCTACAATTGTCTCCAGTGGCGCGCTGTTGGTACTCGAACAAATCCTTTTCTGCCTCTACCAAACACCTGCTACCGTGTCCCTCTGGGCTGTGTGTGTGTGTGTGAGTGTATGTGTGTGTGTGGTGTGGTGTGTGTGTGTGTGTGTGTGTGTGTGTTTGTGTGTGCATGTGTGCATGTGTGTGTGTCAATACCTTCTGATTGTTTCTGTCTTCAAACAAGAAACACACTATGTGCATAGCTAGGTATGAATAGCAGGATTGTTTGGTGCAGCTCCGAATGTGCAAAGGAAAGAAAGAAATAATTGCACAGTCTGTTCGTGTTTGTGTGCCCTTGCATGAGTGAAGCTCTGTGCATGCCAATGCTTTCTGTATGGGCAAGTTTAAACAAATTGCCATGTACCTGACTTGTGACTGAGTCAGCAAGTAGTTTGAGTTGGGGCGGCAGCCCCACGACTTTTTAAATACTTGTTCTCTGATGTTGCCATGGTAGTGCCAATACATTTTGAATTAGAACAATCTAGCTAGCTATCTACGTATCTATCTATCTATCTATATATATATATATATATATACATATATATATATATATACACAAGTATACAAGTGTGCATTTGCATGTGTGGATGTTCCCTACTCTAACGGTAACAGAGACAGTGGCCGAGGGTGGAACAAGCAAGGCCTCTTTAGCCTCCCACTCATGGTTGACAGCACACTCGCTTTTGCATGAGAAATTCTAGTTGCTGACTTCATAACAGCAACTGATTGTCAGGTGTCATGAGTCACTCCCCTCTCTCCTCGCTGGTGTGCAGTTGACTGGGACAACTTAGTCACAAATGGAATACTGAATTCAAGTGATTAATTTCTGCTAATATATAAATGTAATGGGGTCTCTTTAAGAATTGATTGCAATGTTCTTTTAATAGCTAGGATCCCATTCCATTCATGCATTTGTTTGTCAGACTAAGCCTGGTTTGGCCAACCACACCAGACAAAGATATGTCACACAGCACAGGTTCAGCACAAGTGCACATTCTGTGGCAAGTTTTTCCTTCATTAAACAGGGCCGGGATCATTGTTTATAAGTCTTTTCTGTTCTGCAACAATAAATAATTGTTTATAAATTAGCAGACAAGTTGCCTTGGTAACTCCCATTTGAGGCAGGAGAGCACATCCCTCTCATCCAGGTGGCCCCTACTGACATACCTTCAGTTGTCACAAGATCCAGTCAGGTGTCTGGGGGGTGGGGAACTGGCTACGTAAAATAACTAGCTAGCAGGCTATAATAAACAAAGGTGTAAGCTGATGCCATTCCACCCAATGAATATATCATCTAATCCCTCCCATCCAGTGAATATATTTTAAACTAGAACTAATCCTTCCCATCCAGGTGGTCCAACTCTCAGTTGTAATAAGACTTAGTCAGGTGGCTGGGGAGGTGGGGACCTACCCACTTATAATAAACACCTGTTGTCTAGCTTGTACAGGAAACATAATGAATACAATTGGAGTGGTTTGTAAGTTGGTAATTCAATCTTAGTTGCCATGACTGCAACTGTTGTGTCTAGAGTTCCTTCCCCCTTCCCTCTACATCTCTGGTAAACTTTATGCCATGATTGTTGTTCACACATTAGTGGCAGGTTAAAGCAATGCAAAGGTTTCCTCCACTGTGCCTCTGCTTTCATCATGGATCCCCTGCTGCGTTGCCTCCATCAGTAGTGGATCCATTAATGAAGGTGGCTGCACAGTTGCCAAAGGTCATATAAGCCAGATCTGTAAACAACAGGTCAAGCATATACTGTATGCTCCTTAAAAGGCCTTGCTGTCAGGCAGAGGTAGTTAAGTGAATACAATTGATTGGAAAGACAAGGAGAATAGAAGTTTGTACATGTCATGACAGCAGCTGTTGAGTCTGGAGTTTCTCCCACCTCTCTCTTTTTCTCTGGTGTTGCCATGGTAGTGCCAGTACATTTTGAATTAAAACTATCTAGCTATCTCTCTCTCTCTCTCTCTCTCTCTCTCTCTCTCTCTCTCTCTCTCTATATATATATATATATATATATATATATATATATATATAAATAAGTATACAAGTGTGCATTTGTATGTGTGGATGTTCCCTACTCTAACTGTAACAGAGACAGTGGCCGAGAGTGGAACAAGCAAGGCCTCTTTAGCCTCCCACTCATGGTTGACAACACACTCGCTTTTACATGAGAAATTCTAGTTGCTGACTTCATAACAGCAGCTGAATCTCAGGTGTCATGAATCTCTCCCCTCTCTCCTCGCTGGTGTGCAGTTGACTGGGACAACTTAGCCACGAATGGAATACTGAATTCAAGTGATTAATTTCTGCTAAATACAAATGTAATCAGGTCTTTGTAAGAATTGATTGCAATGTTCTTTTAATAGCTAGGATCCCATTCCATTCATACATTTGTTTGTCAGACTAAGCCTGGTTTGGCCAACCACACCAGACAAAGACATGTTCACAGCACAGGTTCAGCACAAGTGCACATTCTGTAACAAGTTTTTCCTTAATTAAACAGAACCGGGATCATCGTTCATACATCTTTATTGTTCTGCAACAATAAATAATAAATGTGATATTATAGCAGACAAGTTGCCTTGGTAACACCCATTAGACACAGGAGAGCACATCCCTCTCATCCAGGTGGTCCCTACTGACATACCTTCAGTTGTCACAAGATCCAGTCAGGTGTCTGGGAAATGGCTACCTAAAGTAATTAGCTAGCAGGCTATAATAAACAAAGGTGTAAGCTGATGCCATTCCACCCTATGAATATATCATCTAATCCCTCCCACCCAGTGAATATACTTTAAACTAGAACTAATCCCTCCCATCCAGGTGTTCCAACTCTCAGTTGTAATAAGACTTAGTCAGGTGACTGGGGAGGTGGGGACCTACCCACTTATAATAAACACCTGTTGTCTAGCTTGTACAGGAAACATAATGAACACAATTGGGAGTGGTTTGACAGTTGGCAATTCAATCTTAGTTGCCATGACAGCAACTGTTGTGTCTAGAGTTCCTTCCCCCTTCCATCTACATCTCTGGTGAACTTCATGTTATATATGATTGCTGTTCATGCATTAGTGGCAGGTTAAAGCGATGCAAAGGTTTCCTCCACTGTGCCTCTGCTTTCATCAGTGGATCCCCTGCTGCATTGCCTCCATCAGCAGTGGATCTATTAATGAAGGTGGCTGCACAGTTGCCAAAAGGTCATATAAGCCAGATTTGTACACAACAGGTCAAGCATATACTGTATGCTCCTTAACTCCTTGCTGTCAGTCTGTCCTGTTATGGCTAGGATCCCATTCCATTCATGCATGCAATGTGATTGGAGTGCAAGCAGTGGTGCAGAAGGCAGTTGGGGGTGAATAGTACCTGTCTGACTAGCTAGACCATCTCTAAATGCCCAGGCCAGGGAGGGATAGAAGGGGAAAAGTCTCTTCTCTTCTGCATCCTGACACGTGTTTGGGATGGTGTATAAAGCTAGCTAGAATATATAGGGTGATGACTAAACAGACAAATGTTTGATATATGGCCACATGGCTACCACTGTCTCTACAGTGTCATTCCAGCCTAAGTTACAAGTGTTGTTATAGTAAATGTCAAACAGTGACAAAGTAGTGATTGTATGTACGTTTATATATCAATGTAGGTACATTAACAGTATAAAAACAGCAGTACCTTTACCTTGCATGTGGGCTGTGCAGTGATAATTTGCCTATACATAATGTGGAGCTACTGCTATAGTCAGGTAATAAGGATGCGTGCAAGTAATTCACATCTAGAAGTAACTGTTTCCTTCAGTCAGTGTACCATAAAAAGTAGATTAGGTGTAAAATTATGTATATGCATTTGCAGCTGCATAAACATCAGCAAATGAGTAGACACTATATCCTGTACCACCCATAGCATCCTGGACGGTATTCATATTCAGTGGATGTGAATAATTGAAAAACTCACAAGGTCACAACAGCTACGAATCAGGTTAAACCCGGTTTCTTCCAAGGTTACAGGATAGCACCTTGGTGGCGGGCATTCCTTCTGTGGGTGAATGACCACCTCGGTTCTATCCTGTAACCCAGGAAGAAGCAGAGTTTAACCTATACATAATATGCATATGCATATACAGGTGAAAGCAAATGAGCTAAACAACAAGTCACATGTGCATAAACATGCACACCAAAAACACAAGTAACTGCACAGCATGCAACAAACAAAAAATATAAATCTTGTGCATACAAAAAAACATAATAACAACCACAAACTGCCTATATGTATAAAAAGCATGCTCGCAACAGTCAAATTCATACACTTCTTCATGTGGAGTAATCTACGAGCAGTTCAGAAAGCTAACTGCAGTATCAAATGCTTTGCCAGTTGTTTCATCTGTAGCCACAACATGGATTTCAGGGCCACCAAACTTCATCGCTATGCGAATGGAACGATCCCTTCCTTTAGAATTGTCTGGCATATCCACCTGTATTGTACCAAGCTTGCTACATGCTGGATCATCAAGGAATAATACCTTGTGAGGAGCAGTGTAAATGTCCACTTTTGTCGTTTTCATGTCTCCTCGACCTGGCTTCAAACTGTGCTCACGAACATCGTTAGTCTTAATCCTCTCACCAGCTGCTACAAACTCCTTGTACAGACCAGTGCAAACAATCTTACCATCCACCATAATCTTTTTACTCTCAGGATGCCTAAGCGGGTCATAGTCTCGTGAGCAGCCGACCCCATATGACATGCCTGCCACACGAACTTGGATGATCGCTGGGTTAATCCCATAGAGAACTGCCCCATACACAATAGCAGTGTTGCTTTTATCCGGTCGAATAATGTGCTTTGGCTGGATGCCTGTAACCCCTTTTCTGACTTCCTCTAGTAGGTACTTAGAAGAAGAAAAGCTGCCTACCATATATATCGCTGATACCGCACTTAGAGCAGGCCGGCGTAAGTCTTGATTGAGAATTTCACAGGTTTTGGAAGTGCACATCAGGTACCATTTCTTCATCATGCCAGCATTAATGGTCAATTTACCCCGTTGTAATTCAACTCCAGGAACAGTACAGTTTCGAAGCACTTCTAATGCACTTCTACCTAAAATGTCTTCACAAGCAGCATCAAAAGACATTTTGAGGTCAATCCGTACTTTGTCATCATCATCTCTCTTTGCAAGGCTAGTCTTAACTTGGTCCAGGTCAGCAATCATCATTATCCAGACATTTGGATGGCGTTCCTTCACTTTCTTGGTGAAAGAGAGTCCAAATATCTGATCCAGCAAGTGTTCGAAAGCACCATCAACAAGTGTCCCACCAAAAGGCCCTCCACTGGGTGGTGCTAACTCCCTAATGATGAGTGTGTCCTCCTCCTGCTTCTCCACTGAATGATAAGCAATATCAATGGTTCCACCACCACAGTCAACCACGGCATAGTGGGTAGCAAGCAGGGCTGGGTTGTGATGGCCGTGCATCTGATGTTTGACATACAGAGCTGCACACTCTGGTTCCAAGGCAATCACAAGGCCATTACTTGTTGACGGATCACAGATTGGAGCCTATGTATAGGGCGAAGATAGAATGAAGGCATATATAAATTGCTCGATGGATTGCTCCAGTAATATTGTGTAAGTGCATATGTAAAAGTATGTCTTTTTGTGTGATGTCGTATTGCTACTTAGAGGATACTGGTAGAAGGCACCATTTGATCATATTACAGCTTATTGATATCACAATAAATCATTATCCAGGACATTTCAATTACCCAGGCGGGCACAGAATCAATAGTGCTGATTAAGTATATTCCTGGATACATCTGTAGTATGGCTTTTTTCCCTTACTGAGAATTCTTATAGCAGGATGGATTGCCCCCAACACATGCAACTAGCTCAATGTTGTACACCGCTCAACAAGAATCTCACTTGCAAGTTGGAGATGGCTGGTTGTTTTAATGATCATGGAAGAAACCCATAGTAACCAAGCAAGAGAGCCTGGGCACATTCCTTTATGCATTGCTTACTGCACAGAACCTCATAATTGCCGAGTGGCAAGCATAGCAAAATGATCATGGTCTATTCGAGATTCCACAATATTTGTATACATATGTCTGTCTTCTCGGGCATTGCACAAGAACGTGCACGCCTTACGTAAGTCCTTGCAAGCTTTCTGTTACGTCAGCCCATTGTGCATTGTCCTACGGAACACTGGCTGCTGTTTGGTGCACTACTTTGAAGAGTCGACCACTTTGAGGAGTCGCCCTTTCGCTAGGTGCCAACGGTGCCAGTTCAGCTGAAGACAGCCTGGACAACAACAGCCACTTGGGCTGTACGTGTACGGCTATCAGACACAGGAAGTGCAGCTCAAGCCAGACTGTGGCACAGAGGGTAAAATGATTGGCCGCCGAACGACTTTGGCATATTCCTTTCTTTATTACATTTTCTTATTATACATATACCTTTCAATATACATCATTTAGCTTACTGTATATTCACACTTTAGCGTATTGCTTCTTTGTTATTACTGCATAGTTGAGGTGCGAGGCATGTATTGGCGCATTGCAAATGCCTAGTTAATATATATATATCAATCAATCATTATTAAAGTGCACCACACCGTAAGGCTCTAGGGCGTACAACAAGTCCAATGTAGCACAAACACATGTCATGCAAGTAACTAAGAATCATACACTAATTCTAACACTGATTCCGCTCAGGATTTCAATGATCACAACCATACGCAGCTAATATCATATCATCTAATCAATAATACGCTAAAGCAAGCTACATAAGGGCAGGAATGAGGGGTGGTTGCTGGTGGGAGCTGTCGCTTAGTGGCAGAGCAATGGCACGGTATGCCAGAGGTCCTGGGTTCAATTCCCGGCGTCTCCACCTTTCTTTCCTGCTCTTTCGCCATTTCAGAGGTCTTCGGACATAATGGCATGATCCAAGGTCTATAATTAGACCTGGATTAATTGGTCTCCAGACCAAAATAATTGGAGTCCCAACATCGGACTCCCAGCTGTGATTCCGCTCAGGATTTCAATGATCACAATACACTAAATCTTGCATACCACATTGAGCTGAGATAGTTGAGATGAGTATGATTAGTGTATGCTGTAGCCAAAACAAAGGCCGCCTGCTTGGTGAGACTCTGCCCTTGAAAGCCATCACACTGGCTGACTTCCTCCACCAAGGGTCGCCTGTAGCAGCCAGTGGCAGACGTCTTCAACTTGTTCACTCTGGCATTCCTTGCATGTTCTCTCCTTCCTCTCCACTCCTAGCCACCTTCCCACCTCTATCTGGAATTCTGCCGTGGCCCCTCCTGGCTTTATCATCATTCTCCTGTCTCTCTCTTCGAAACCGCACAACTCGACTCCAATTCAAGGGCCACGATTTCCTTCATCATCCCCAGCTTTGGTCTCTCCTCCTACTCCTTCATCAACATGCTCCTCACCTTCCTCCAGGCAACACTTGACAGCATATCCCCAATCTCTGCGTCAGTCAGGTTCTTAAGAGCATCTCCTCCTATACCTAGCCACTGGAACTCACCAACACACTTCACCATGTTCTTCACCCAGATTCCCTTGCCACACTCTATTGCTTGTCTTGCTATCTTTCTCAGCAACCTCCCCTCACACATCTCATTATTCAAAAACTTCAACCAGAACTTCACACAACGCATCTTTGCCTCCCACACAACAGACAGAACCTCCACTTCTCGCAGCAATGAGGCCTTGGGAGGAAGTGTGCCAACTCCAAAGAACATTTGTAGAACACCCAGCTGGACTTGGTCAATCGTTTCTAAGTGCCTACTGCATCCCCATATTTCCACACAATACATACGTATATATATACAACCACTACCACCACACAGTGCAAGTTGCAGTGTGTGCTAATTTGTATGTGCACACATTCGCGAAATGACGTAGATTCTTCAAATGGCCACCTACAGTGATGATTCAGCCCACCATGATTTCAGTTTAGATGGTATATACCACCGCTTGAGGATTACCAGGGCGAGGTTTGTCAGTGACACAATGAGGATAAGACTTTCTACTGGTTAATCAACTTTAATGGTCTGATCTGGTCCAATGAGGTCCAAAAATATACTGTATCAGTTTCCACTGTACCTAGTCCCAGTATCATGGCAGGGCCCAGTGCTAGTAACTTCAGTATCACCATGGTCTTAAATAAGGTGTGTCTTATCTCATAATTAGTCCCTTTGCCATTAGGAAAATGGCATTTATATATAATTATATTGCTAGGAATAGAAGGGATACACAAAAATTTGTATTGCCAAATGTTCTCCAAGGGTAAGCCAACAGGTGAATACTGCACCATTCCATAGTATACTCCAGCCACAATAGCACTCCAATTAATGTTGCCAGTCATAACTACGTATGCTAGTGCATACACTCACACCAACACCTACCCACACTCACACCCACCCACCCCTAACCTTATAAGCAGCTTTCCTCATGAACTGCCTGGCCTTTGGGTTCCAAATTGCAGGAACGGTAATCACCCATAGAATCCTATTTTGCTTCAAAACATCTGAACCTCCTTCCAGCGTCCTTCGAATGAATGTAATCAATTTGTCAGATAGAAACCTCAATGCTTTTGAAAACACGTCTATGGCAGGCAGTGTCTTTCCGTTGATAGCAGTGATTTGCTCGTTCTCATCAAATGCCTGTAAATAGTGCAGAATACATGAACAACAAATCTACAATGGAATACGAAGTTAAGTGCCGCTAGGCATGTTCTGCCCTTACTTTTCTCCGGTGTAGTTCCATTTTAAAATTCTTGAAGAAGAAAGACTCATTTATCTCCTTGTCACTGAAATTACGAACTTTCTCCTCGGCTTCCCAACCATAAGCCAGTAAATCTCGTGAAGAATCAAGCAGAATGGAGGTTGGTGACAAAGGCGTATTTCCCAGCTGCGGCGCACAGCTCCAGTCGTCCACTACCACTAGATTCACTTTTTCGGCACCTTTCACTCCGAACGCCAAGCGCGTATTGCACGTACCAAAGTCGATTGCTCCCACAACAGTTAGTTCGCACTGAGACGCCATCTCCGTAGTACAGTGCCTTACTGTATACGTGCTCCTGCCCGATTCGCAAGTTTAAATCCCCCGGGTTAATAAACTAGGTGTTTTATATCCCCACTATGAATCAAACTTCGAAGGGAACGCGGAATCAACTCACCCAGCAAACTGCTAGAGTTAGAAAAACTGCCCACTCTCCCCGCATGTGCTAATTTGGACCATTTCCGATCCTCCTGACAAGCACACGCGTTTAGTCCTATACGCATACTATGCATATTCAAGTCACATGGCCACCAGTCCAAGCGTCCCAGCCGCATAGAGTAGGGAGCAGGAAATTACAACACCACGATCGTCGGTTATCACAGTAGAGATCTTCAGCATACACGACGATGGAAGGGAAGGCTTCGGATATATGGATACTTTCACAGACTCTGTAGTTAGTGGTGAGTCTCATCCTGAAGTAAGGCACATTCAACTAGCTTCCCGTTATTTGACCGCCGTGCAATCCACGCCTACCCTGGGGGGTTACTGTACACGGGCCAGCGAGATGCTTTAAACTGTGATATTGGGTTTACATGCTTGGAAGACGGCGCGGAAAAAAGATCACTAGGGAAACAACCACCGACGGCGAAACGCCATGTCTCAACAGTATGGGGGGGGGGGGGCATTTGCTGCATTGGAGTACAACAGGCGTGAACACCTGGGCAGACAATTCGTGCAGTCACAAAGCATGGAGTGCCGATGTCCATTCAAGTGTTTTGTGGCGCCTGGCCACACTGATGAAACCAACCCTCACACCATTACTGTGTTCCCTCCCTTCTAGTTTCATTATCTGCATTGTATGTATTGTAGTTTTGCAGGTCTTCTTGTAGGTGTTCTTGGTCTTGCACCTTCTCGTCATCCTCTTACACCAAATAGAGTTCATCTATCCAATAACTAAGCACCCAATGCTCAAGAATGCTCCTCTGTGTGTAAGAATGCTAGAACACACCATAATTCCTTATATACTGTACACGTTATATGGATTCCCAAGATTGTATTGTACAGTTCAAGATAATAATGCTACACACACGCAGGCAGGGGTGCAATTGGATTCAGTTGTCTGTTTGAGAGGCTCTGCCACTGAGCTACGACACCCACTGACAAACACCCCTCTTTCTCTGCCATTTATTACTCTCATCCAGGTGATTGTTGTTTAGATAGGTTATAATTGCTGTGTGTGTGTTGTGAATTCGAAAGAATCTGAGTGATATCACAGCACAGGGAGCTTAATGGATGGAGCTCACCTATCAAACAATAATCTAACATTTAAAATAATTTATTATAAAGTTATAAACATAATATATATATCTAACATAATATTTAATTTAAAGTTATAAACAATGCAGGTACAGTGCATGTAAATGTTTTCTAGATGCCAGAGTATAAAAAATACATCAAATAGTATAATATGCTAAAGTGTTAATCCTACTGGCATTCAAAGTCAACTGATGCATCAAATACTTTCCCTGTAGAATCATCAGTGACAACAACATAAATCTCTGGGCCACCAAATCTCATTGAAATGTGAACATTGCACCTCTTCTTCATATCATCAGGCATGGCAATATGTATCGAGGCAAGCTCTCGACAGTTTGGATCTTTCAGGGACATCACCTTGTCAGGGGCACAGTATATCTTTACTGTGCCATCTTCTCCAGCTGCAACTGTTTGCTCACGAACTTCAGTAGCTTTAATACTCTCACCAGCAGCTATGAACTCCAGATAAAAGCTGTCGTGCTCACTTCTAGCTCCTCCAAAGCACCCAACCCCATATGACATGGCCGAAACGCGCTCATGGACAATAGTAGGATCAAATCCATACAGCACTGCACCTTTCACGATAGCAACATGACTATCACTTGGCTTAATAATGTTCTCTGAAGGTATGCTTGTAACTTCCTTTCTGACTCCTTCTAGGATATAATGTGATTTGGAGAAGTTACCCACCATGTATAGGGCACTAACATCTTGCAAATTGGCTTTCAGTAAATTTGCATTGAGGCACTGAGCTGCGCGCCTAATTGATTCTTCATACCACTTCTTCACTAGATCGGCACTAATGCACATCCTTCGATTCTGCATTCTAACACCTGGAACTGTGCACGATTTCAAAATCTGCACTGCACTCTTCTTTTTAATTTTCTCACAAGCTTCTGAAAAGGCTATATCAAGATCTAAGCCTATCACTTCACCCGCCTTGTTTCCAACATGCCTAGTTTTCCTTTGCTCTAAGCCATTCATTAGCTTCATCCAAGTGCATGGATCAAGCTCCCTTAGCTTGGATGAAAAGGAGGCGCCAAATACCTTATCCAATAATTTTTCAAATTCTCGATCAACTAGTCTCCCTCCATATGGTCCTCCACTGGGAGGTGCTAACTCTTTCACTATGATGGTGTCGCCATCTTGCCTCTCAATACTGTGGTAGGCAATATCAACCGTTCCACCTCCACAGTCTACCACTGCATATTTCGTGGCTAGCAAAGCTGGATTTGGATGCTCATCTCTCTGACGCCTCACATACAGGGCAGCACATTCTGGCTCCAAAGCTATCACCAGGAGATTGCCTCTGGAAGGATTGCAGAGGCCAGCCTGCATGCAATGATAGTTCAAACATGAAGTGATATACAATAATGCTTTATATAAAGTATTTGATAGCACTCATTAGCTAATGTACAAGTATAGGTTTTGTCATCCCAGAAGGCAATAGCATATTTGTCCATATACAAGCTATAACACTTTGCATCTCCTTTGCCACCAATTGAAGTTGCAGGTGGTGTAGGCAAGGAGCTATGGATACCTTGAAGAGGACAGGAACGTAAGCAACAATATGAAGCAGGGACTACCCACTCAAGTGTTATGGGAGACAACTTTTAAAGGTGCCAGTATAGTAGAACGTGCACTTTATACGTGAATTCTATCACACAATATTTGTACTTTTATAGAAGACTTTTGAAGACACCATGGCCCCATGGTCGGCTCCTCATTCAGGATGCCACATGCTGGGACTCAATGGCAGCACCCAAAATCCACACGCCAGTTTGCCAGAAATACAGCAGACACACAACATGCACGTCTTCTTCTAGATGGATGCTCAGCGATAACGACTATTTAAAGTGGCTAGCAAGAGGAAGCAACCACCAAAGAAGACATCCATGGTAACCTTAGGGACGTAAGCATTGGAAGTGTTTTGATACATGTGATACAGACTTTTGGAGAAAATGGTGTCATTTTGGGGAGCATTTCAAGCAAAAGGCTTGTTTGTTGCACAATCACCATACTATATAGTCTATATAGTACGGTAGGTTGGTCTATAACCTTAATTTTTCGACCTTGGAAGTATATTTACTTTAGCCTAAGGGGACAGATGAGATTATTCATATAATTCTGTTACCATTGCATGGTCACAATTGGGTGTAGGCATAATTAATCTACGAGAGTGTATGTGTTGCCATTCACAAATCTGCAAAGCAATTACCTCATAAGCTGCTTTTCTCATGAAGTGCCTAGCACCTGGCCTCCATATGGCTGGGACTGTGAGAACCCACTGAATATCAGTGTCCTCTATTTCAATTACTTCAGTATCATGGATGAACCTCAACAGAACATCTCCCAGGTATCTCAGAGCTTTTGAAAAGACCTCCATGGCTGGCATTGTCTTCTTATTAATGCTTTCAACAGTCTGGTCATGCCTAAATGACTACACAAGAGCAAGATTTTAAGCACAATCAGCCATCAAAAAAGCAAATACATATCTACTTTCACATGTAATATAGGCAGTAAACCTCGCTAGCTTAGTACAATACTACAATCCTACATTCTACTTTACTTGCTGGGGTTGTTTGCAAGCATTAGCCAGGAATGAACTTGGTCGATTTCACAACCTATATATTATATACAGTCAACAAACAAAGTGCATGACTTCAGGTAGTTTACCTATACTACAACAACAACTGTTAGCTATATTAGGCCACAACTCATCTGGGACTAAAGAGCAGTGAATGAAGCAGTTCGCATAATTGTGTAGCCTGTGTACCGTTTTCTGGTGCAGAGTCATCTTGAAGTTCTTGAACAGAAATGATTGATCTCTCTCTTTGTCTCCATACTCGCGAAATTTCTCTTCGGCTTCCCAACCGTAAGCGATTACCTCTCGTTTGGGGTTAAAAAGTATGCACGTTGGTACCATCTGGCTTACATCCGGTGGTGCATTCTCCCAATTGTCCACCAGCCTGATAAGTACTTCTTTGGTACCCTTCACGCCGAAGGCCATGCGTGTGTTACATGTCCCAAAGTCGATTGCTGCTACGACAGATTGTTTGCACTGTACTGCCATGATAGGTCGCAAGCTTACGGAGCAGCGAAGCAGCAATAAACGGAGTGAGTCACTTAAATGCTGCGCTCTGAGGGCTTCCCGATCCCAAATATATAATGGGCGGGGTCTCGGTGGGAGGCTGGTCTGAGTACAGATAATAGAGGAATTCCTCTATTATCTAAGGTCTGAGTGAGGTGCGAAGTCTTTAGCAAGGTTAGTTACTCTAGATATACCTTTAACACGCAGTACTGCTAGCTAGTACTTCGAATTGCAGGAAATGCTGTGTGCTTCATTTTGAATAGCTACCAGGTTACCGGTCACTTGTGCCACGACGCCGACAGCCAGAGTTAACGCAGCTGCAGTCTTCCCACTGCCTGATTCATTTGGATCACTAAAAGTCCAAGGACTATAGCAGATCGGACGTTCAGAAAGATGGACCGACAGGAAGGCATTTCTAAGCAGCGATCAACAGATACAACTCCCAGGTAACTATGACACGCTAAAGGCGCTTGCGCCCTCTTTTTGAGAAGCACATTGCATTCTATCATACATTCTATGTGTATTTCAGGAAATCATGCTTCGCCAAACTTTGTTGCTGCTGTTGCAACGAAGAAAATGGAGGAAGCCATGACCTACGTAATGATACGTGGGAAGAAGCTGACGGTAAGAAGGATGACAGAGTTAGACAGGATGAAACACGAACACCTGGATATGATACAGGACCAGAGGGTTTTGCAAACAAAATGAAGCATGAGAACAAAGTAAGCCAGATCAGAAAAGGTTCGGGGGAAGGTTTGCACAAAAATGAGAGACGACCATCAGATGATGCAAAATACAAAGAGGAAAGGCAGAGTGAAGGGAGAAGTGTCACAAAAACAAAGAGCCGCCACGAGGAAGAATGGAGAAGGCTTGAGGAAGAGCATGTACAGCTGCAAGAGTTGGAGCAAAACCAACGCAAGGAGATAATGCACTTGAAAACTCAATTGCAAATGATAGAAAAGTATGAAGGAAACTGCAAGTGCTGCAATTACTAAGTACACATGCACTGACTAGCAAATAATGTTTTGCTGTCTCTCTAGTGAAACCAATAGAAAGAACATGGAACAAGCTCAGAAGATGCAGCAGATGGAAGACAGGGTCATGAGCTTAGAAAGGTGCTGTTGCTGTGAAGTTCCCAAAACAATGATTAAGTTGACTATTCCACTTTAGAAAAATGAGAAATCAAGAAGCTGAGCATGTAGCCGAAATCAAATCCTTGCAACAGAAAGTAGTGGAATCTGAGCTGATGAGGTAATTTTTCAGATATGCTTCCCTTTCAGCTACGTATGCCTCACCAAATGTATAACTTTGAATTGCTTCATTTTTCTCCTTATTACTCTGTTGCGATATTGCAGGGATATTGACGAGAAGTTTGTAAAGTCCGAATTGAGTGGCAACCTCCAAAATACAGCTGAGAGGGACAAACTTGTTTTTGAAGTACATACGTACTTCAAGGATACCCTATGTGACTTGAGTCAGAAGGATGATTCATTTGAGCAAGAAAACTTAGTGAAAGTATTTGTTGTGAGTTCTTGAAAGGATTGTCACTACTTCTCAAGTGACATTTGTACTTACTAATGCATTATAATTATTGTTATATCATATCATTATCATTATTAGAACATGTCCCCAAAACACATGGGGTTTGTTCATACAAGAAAATTAAGCATTGTTAGCTTTAGTATAGTCATGAGTTATGTACAAAGTATTTCAAATGCTATATACGTATATCATGTGAATGGAAGTGAATGTCAAATGCGACAGTCACAGTTGTAATCTTGGTCATATAAGTAGCAGAATAAAAACAACTTGATTGCAGTACTTTTTTGGCCAAGTAGGCCTTTTTCATTTGCTTATATACAAAGCTCAATATACTGCAGTGTGAGATAAAGATATATATACAAACGCTAACTTTGTGTTACCAATGGTGTTGCATGATTTAGGCCTTAGGCAGAATCATGCAACACTGGTGTGGAGCTTGCTTGCATTGACATCTGGTGCATTAGTTAGTCTGAACTCGACAGCTTTTTTGTAGGCTAGAGACTCTGGTTCCAGGGGAAGTGGATGTATGTCCAAAAGCAATGGTATATTGTGCAAACTCAACACTGGCCAAGCATGCATGGAGCCACCATCACCCAGTGAATTAAGATGATGTCAGAGTGCTAGAATGGCAACCTTGTCTTCATTGTAGGTGTACTTTAGAGTCCATTCACGTCATACATTCTCACATGCATTTTCCCACACTGTGCATGCAAATCATTACCTTCATTTTAGACTCTACTCATGAGCTGTTACCTCACCTGCTGTTACTAGACATTACCTTCAATTGGTACCATTGTCACACATTGTATAATCTAATATATGTAAGTGCGGCTATCTCTGTTATATTGTTATATATTATTATTAGAGAATGACAGAAAATACTGTAATACCTAACATAAACACTGAAATGGTATTCATGAATGCTCATAAAGTAAGTCACTTTCTATTTTGCACCAGTATTGGCTAGTAATGTTTGATTATAGGTTCAGCTTAGGTGATGATCATCAAATACTTTCACATGATCACAGCTAGATGGCTTAAAAGGTACCACAATACCTTACCTTAATTATATATTATGTTATATGTTATATGCACAGGTGATGTACAGAAGTGCTGTAAAGAAGATTAGTGACCTGGTCAGCCATTTTGCTGTAGCTCATAATTATGGCACTGTTGGTGAAGCTATTAGCAACATTGTTGCTCAAATTGGGGCACGGTGTCCCATTAAGGTATGTGAGCACTTCACAGCCATTTGTTGTGTGCATATATTTTGGTATGTAAACTACTCAACATTACCTCTGACAGGAGGCAGTGTCTAAGGAAATGAAGAGGATTCATCGTCCGCCATTTTATACCGACAGAGAAGGGTTAACATTGAAGGATGAGGAGTGGCAGTTATTCCAGAATGTCATGTTCCTGAAATCTGTAACACTGAAGGTGACTCAGCCCCAGGACACCATCAAGAGTTGCCTGGTTGAGGTACGTACAGTTCACTTGAGGGTTTCCATATTCAAATATGATGGAAATGGGAACTAGTAGGCTTGGTTTACATATTGACTACAATGTTTCACCACATAGGTGGCACATGAATCCTTTAGCAAATTGGCTGAAGTCACCAAGGGTACACTAAGTGCTGAAGTGCAAGAAAAGTTCATCAGTGCCAGTGTGCCGGTGATGATGAGCATGATACTTTCACCAAACCCCATCATTCCTTGGATTGGTTTAGAGACATTTGAAGCCAAATACGTAACAATGGACTTGTGGGAATATGAGGAGTTCAAGGATGCTATGAAAGTGACTAAGATGGAAGGTTATCCCATTGCTGCTTTCAAACGCCCCACCCTGCTGACATGCACCTATCAATCTGTAGTTGTGGAGCAAGGCTTTGTTAGAATGAAACTTAACACCACATGATAGACCATCACTTTACTTTCTCATAACACACAGCACACCAACTATATACCGTGCACATTTATTCTGAACAGTGCATTAGTGCTATATATCAAAATGTGACAAGTGATGTACTAGCTAGAATGAGGACTGTCCTTTGTCTAGTTCCATGGCCTGGAACATATAATTATGAATCTCTTCTAGGTTATGGCATATTCAAACAGGTTCAGTAACGCATGGGCAAGGTATGAGGCAGAAATAATCTTAGATCTATATAGACCTATATATCTTTTCCTGCTGAAGCTGGATGGAGGCTGCAAGAAGGCTATCTGCACACACCTATATCACATTTCAGACTACAGGGTTAGCTAAAATTGATCACATCATCTAAGTACGTATGTACTGTGATATCAGTAGTGATATAGATCATTCCACATAGCAGATCACTGTAAAGTAGTAGGTCATTGATGTCGTAGAGGCTCATGCTACAGAATACATAGAACCAGAGAGATATTGAGCTTACACGTAGCAATACTTCCAACGAGTAAGACGTTTCGACCACAAAGGTCTTCGTCAATCATGAAACTCCACTATGTAATACTGTAATTTTGTGACTTGTATGTGCAATTGTGGCTAAAGGTCTAGAAACAACTAATAATTTTGAATGCCACTGAAGAAGTGTCATTGAGACTGGGGTTCTTTCTTCTCTTCGTAACTTAATTCGCTGTCACATGCATTTCAAGTTGGAATTGGACTGGTCAGATGGTGCATTCAGATGGTGGGACACTATACCATCATAAGGTCAGTGAGGCAGATGAGGGATCAAGATGGGGTGGACTAGGGCCAACACAGTCTAGGGTGAAGCCAAAATTTAACAGTATCACAGAACCTAAAAAATCAAGTTGATAAGCTGATGTCACTGTCAAAGAAGACCTAATGGCATGATACAAATACCAAGGGGCAATTTGACTTGGTAACACCCACTAGACACAGGAGAGCACATCCCTCTCATCCAGGTGGTCCCTATTGACACATCTTCAGTTGTCACAAGACTCAGTCAGGTGTCTGGGGGGGTGGGGAACTGGCTACCTAAAGTAATTAGCTAGCAGGCTATAATAAACAAAGGTGTAAGCTGATGCCATTCCACCCTATGAATATATCATCTAATCCCTCCCACCCAGTGAATATACTTTAAACTAGAACTAATCCCTCCCATCCAGGTGTTCCAATTCTCAGTTGTAATAAGACTTAGTCAGGTGACTGGGGAGGTGGGGACCTACCCACTTATAATAAACACCTGTTGTCTAGCTTGTACAGGAAACATAATGAATACAATTGGAGTGGTTTGTAAGTTGGTAATTCAATCTTAGTTGCCATGACAGCAACTGCTGTATCTAGAGGTCCTTCCCACTTCCCTCTATACATCTCTGGTGAACTTCATGTTATATACGATTGCTGTTCGTGCATTAGTGGCAGGTTAAAGCGATGCAAAGGTTTCCTCCACTGTGCCTCTGCTTTCATCAGTGGATCCCCTGCTGCGTTGCCTCCATCAGTAGTGGATCCATTAATGAAGGTGGCTGCACAGTTGCCAAAAGGTCATATAAGCCAGATCGACAAACTACAAGTCAAGCATTATACTGTATATTACTTAACGCCGTGCTGACAGGCAGAGGTAGCTAAGTGAATACAATTGGAATGATAATAAGAATAGAAGTTGGTACATGTCATGACAGCAGCTGTTGAGTCTGGAGTTTCTCCCACCTCTCTCTTTTTCTCTGGTGTTGCCATGGTAGTGCCAATACATTTTGAATTAGAACTATCTAGCTAGCTATCTACGTATCTATATATAATATTTATATATATATATACATATATATATATATACACAAGCATAAGTGTGCATTTGTATGTGTGGATGTTCCCTACTCTAACTGTAACAGATACAGTGGCCGAGGGTGGAACAAGCAAGGCCTTTTTAGCCTCCCACTCATTGTTGACAGCACACTCGCTTTTGCATGAGAAATTCTAGTTGCTGACTTCATAACAGCAGCTGATTGTCAGGTGTCACGAGTTTCTCCCCTCTCTCCTCACTAGTGTGCAGTTGACTGAGACAACTTAGTCACGAATGGAATACAGAATTCAAGTGATTAATTTCTGCTAAAATCTAAATGTAATTGGGTATCTTGAAGAATTGATTGCAATGTTCTTTTAATAGCTAGGATCCCATTCCATTAATGCATTTGTTTGTCAGACTGAGTCTGGTTTGACCAACCACACCAGACAAAGACATGTTCACAGCACAGGTTCAGCACAAGTGCACATTCTGTAACAAGTCTTTCCTTAATTAAACAGAACCGGGATCATCGTTTATACATCTTTATTGTTCTGCAACAATAAAGAATAATTGTTTATAAATTAGCAGACAAGTTGCCTTGGTAACACCCATTAGAGACAGGAGAGCACATCCCTCTCATCCAGGTGGTCCCTACTGACATACCTTCAGTTGTCACAAGATCCAGTCAGGTGTCTGGGAGGTGGGGAACTGGCTACCTAAAGTAATTAGCTAGCAGGCTATAATAAACAAAGGTGTAAGCTGATGCCATTCCACCCTATGAATATATCATCTAATCCCTCCCACCCAGTGAATATATTTTAAACTAGAACTAATCCCTCCCATCCAGGTGTTCCAACTCTCAGTTGTAATAAGATTTAGTCAGGTGGCTGGGGAGGTGGGGACCTACCTACTTATAATAAACACCTGTTGTCTAGCTTGTACAGAAAACATAATGAATACAATTGGGAGTGGTTTGCAAGTTGGTAATTGAATTTCTCAGTTGCCATGACTGCAACTGTTGTGTCTAGAGTTCCTTCCCCCTTCCCTCTACATCTCTGGTAAACTTCATGCTATGATTGTTGTTCACACATTAGTGGCAGGTTAAAGCAATGCAAAGGTTTCCTCAACTGTGCCTCTGCTTTCATCCGTGGATCCCCTGCTGCCTTGCCTCCATCAGTAGTGGATCCATTAATGAAGGTGGCTGCACAGTTGCCAGAAGGTCATATAAGCCAGATCTGTAAACAACAGGTCAAGCATATACTGTATGTTACTTAACACCTTGCTTTCAGGCAGAGGTAGATAAGTGAATACAATTGATTGGAAAGACAATCAGAATAGAAGTTTGTACATGTCATGACAGCAGCTGTTGCGCCTGGAGTTTCTCCCACCTCTCTCTTTTTCTCTGGTGTTGCCATGGTAGTGCCAATACATTTTGAATTAGAACTATCTACCTATCTATCTATCTATCTATCTATATATATATATATATATATATATATATATATACTGAATTCATGTGATTAATTTCGGCTAAAATCTAAATGTAATTGGGTCTCTTTAAGAATTGATTGCAATGTTCTTTTAATAGCTAGGATCCCATTCCATTCATGCATTTGTTTGTCAGACTAAGCCTGGTTTGACCAACCACACCAGACAAAGACATGTCACACAGCACAGGTTCAGCACAAGTGCACATTCTGTAACAAGTCTTTCCTTAATTAAACAGAACCGGGATCATCGTTTATACATCTTTATTGTTCTGCAACAATAAAGAATAATTGTTTATAAATTAGCAGACAAGTTGCCTTGGTAACACCCATTAGAGACAGGAGAGCACATCCCTCTCATCCAGGTGGTCCCTACTGACATACCTTCAGTTGTCACAAGATCCAGTCAGGTGTCTGGGAGGTGGGGAACTGGCTACCTAAAGTAATTAGCTAGCAGGCTATAATAAACAAAGGTGTAAGCTGATGCCATTCCACCCTATGAATATATCATCTAATCCCTCCCACCCAGTGAATATACTTTAAACTAGAACTAATCCCTCCCATCCAGGTGTTCCAACTCTCAGTTGTAATAAGATTTAGTCAGGTGGCTGGGGAGGTGGGGACCTACCTACTTATAATAAACACCTGTTGTCTAGCTTGTACAGGAAACATAATGAATACAATTGGGAGTGGTTTGTAAGTTGGTAATTGAATTTCTTAGTTGCCATGACAGCAACTGTTGTGTCTAGAGTTCCTTCCCCCTTCCCTCTACATCTCTGGTAAACTTCATGTTATGATTGTTGTTCACACATTAGTGGCAGGTTAAAGCAATGCAAAGGTTTCCTCAACTGTGCCTCTGCTTTCATCCGTGGATCCCCTGTTGTTTTGCCACCTTCAGCAGTGGATCCATCAATGAAGGTGGCTGCACAGTTGCCAAAGGTTTGTATTACTATACACTACACACACATATACTATACAAGGTCATATAAGTCAGATCTGTAAACAACAGGTCTAGCATATGGTGTATGTTAAACAGGGCCAGGGATCATTTTGCACAGGAGGCACATTCAATGAACCCCAGTGGTCTTTAGTCTCCTTAAATGTCTTTTCTGTTCTGCAGCAATAAATCTAATTTCATTTTGTGAATTAGCAGACAAGTTGCCTTGGTAACACCCATTAGAGACAGGAGAGCACATCCCTCTCATCCAGGTGGTCCCTACTGACATACCTTCAGTCGTCATAAGACTCTGTCAGGTGTCTGGGGGTCGGGTAGTTGTCAAGCTTGGGCAGGCACATGTAATGAATACATTTGGAAGTTAGTTAATGGTATAGTGGTCAACATGTCCTGACAGCAGCTGTTTTGTCTGGAGTCCCACCCCCCTTCTCAGTGGTCCATAACAGGCACCTAGGTATGGGGGAGGGGGAGGGGGAGACAG
This sequence comes from Aplysina aerophoba, assembly GCA_949841015.1. NCBI lineage: Eukaryota > Metazoa > Porifera > Demospongiae > Verongiida > Aplysinidae > Aplysina > Aplysina aerophoba. The sequence goes on from OX465035.1 coordinate 3,157,629, forward strand.
GTGGAGAGGATACAAAGGAGAAGCCCATCAATTTAACCTATATTGCTGATCTACTAAATCGTATTGACAATCATTGCGATGATGGTACTGAAATGCGATATACTAAACCAAGCCTTCGCAGCAATTAATCAAATTGCATCAGCAATTTACTACGTAAATGCCTATGCTAAGAGGTCATCTTCAGTGGTACAAAGCAAGCCATTCTTATCCAAGAAGCCTGTGATAGCAGAATAGGGGATGGTAAGGGGACGTGTGGCATGACCTGATTATTGAAATTCAGGTCACTATATAAGTGTTCCACACGTGATGCAATGGCATTATTGGTGTTGACCTGCCTCACTATGCAGTCTTACATGTTGTGCAGCAAGGGTCTTAATTAAGCAGCTTCAGGTCTCACAAATGTACACTGAGCCAAAAGTCACAGGGAACCTGATACACCAAGACCAGGAGTGTTGGAGTCTTCACATCAGTCAAAGTGTTACCATGTGGTATTGTGCTGTGCAAGAATCAAGGCAGTCACTTAACTTAACACCACCAAAGATAACAGGACTACAATAAACAAGGTAATAAGCTAGTGCTATCCCAGTGAATTAGAGCTACCAAGAGACAAGTTGCCTTGGTAATGGCTAATAGAGGCATGTGCACTAGCACATCCCTCTCATCAGGTGGTCCCTACTGACACACCTTCAGTTGTCATAAGACTCAGTCAGGTGTCTGGGGGTGGATGTCTGGGTCAGAATCAAAGCACCAATAATGAACACAGGTTGTCAAGCTTGGGCAGGCAGATGTAATGAATACATTTGGGAGTGGTTTGGGTGTTGGTTAATCTAATTACTTAGTATAGCACTGCAGCTGTTGTGATTGGAGTTTCTACCCATCCACATCTAGGTTGGTCCTCAGTTAATGAACCAGGCTGTGAATGGAAGGTCAACTACATCAGAATCAGGCACAACAGGTATATATATTGTATTATACAATATATAATTATTGCTTTCAAGTCTGGAAAAGTAATCATAATGACTACAAGTGGAATTGTTTGGAATGTAGATAAATAGCTTGCCTTCATGTTGCTGCTCTTACTTTCCTTCTCTTTCTAATAGACATGACTTGCATGTGTTTTTTCTAGTTGGTGCAAAACTGAATGAGTAGACCAAAAGCTGAGGTTTGCAGTCAGTGGCTGTGCCATCTGTGGGTTTGAATTCTGCATGTGTGGCCTGTGTTTGTTTTCCAGTTGGTTTGCAACCAACACGTCCGGCATCTGGAAGGCTGAAATTCTGCATTTTGGTTACAAGTCTAGTCATGCTTGTGAATCATGAACTACTAGGGAGGCAATAGAACTTGCGTAAATAAGGTGCTAGCACACTGTCCATCCAATGGTTAAAAATGATGTGCAACAAAAGTCAACTACAGATTGCCCATTTTAAAGGTGGGTAAAGGCCAAGAGCCTAGGAAGAACATGCTGCTGCCATCACTCAAGGTCATTTATGTAAATTACACTTTTCTCATTTCACAGGTAATGGAAACCCACAAATGAGTTTATACCCCGTTATTGCACTCAGGGAATCATGCAACTAGGAGATTAGGCTATTATCATCACAGCCGGTGGGGCCACCCATTAGCTTGCCTCCTGCTTGCTCACTCTCCAGCTTTTGACCAGTGTGCGTAATGTTTGTGTGTGTGTGTGTGTGTGTGTGTGTGTGTGTGTGTGTGTGTGTGTGTGTGTGTGTGTGTGTGTGTGTGTGTGTGTGTGTGTGTGTGTGTGTGTGTGTGTGTGTGTGTGTGTGTGTGTGTGTGTGTGCCCCACCAAGGGAATCCAAAGTTAATATATAGCTAGCCATGAACCAAAAGGGTGACAGATCTGCAGCCAACTTGTCTGCCATTTATTACTCAAAGTTTAATGCATTGTTGCTAGGCAGACATAATTGAATCTATATGAATGGGAGTTAGAATAGAAGTTGGCATGACAGCAGCTGTTGGGTCTGGATTCCCTCCCCCTTCCCTTTTCTCTGGTGTTACCATAGTAATACTCATTGGAGACAGAAGCCCCTCCTTCTCATCCAGGAAGTCCCAATTGTCCCACCCTGAGTAACAAACCTCAGTCAGTTGTCTGTATGGTAGTGGACTGGGTCAAGATTAAACCCAGCCAAAATACAGCCTTGTTGTCAAAAGCTTGGACAGGAAGACATTGTTAATGGAATACAACTAAAAGTGGGTTTGGGAGTTAGTTAATAGAAATTTACTTACTGTAGTTATGGACAGGAGCTGTTGTGTCTGGAGTCCCTCCCCCTCCCCCTCTTCTGGTGATCCACATAAAGTGGAGGGGCCACCATGTCAGGTACCTAGGCAGAAGCACACCACTATCCACCAGCCTGACATTTAGTTTGTACACAATCACCCACGAAGGCAGCCAATTTCTCATTTTGCATTCAGTATGTGCACATGTGTACAAAGTGTAGCAACCGTAGCCAGACAACTCACTATAAAGTGGGGCTCGCTCAGGTTCACCCAATTGCAGTAAGTTGCAACCCAATTCCCAAACTTTGACCCATTTCAATACCAGTCGACCCGTTTCAAAAGTGGTCAGCTCATTTCAAAACCAGTTGGGCCATATATAGTTGGAGATCTATTTATTGCTTCACACATACATTGAATAGTCTTGCATTGCATTGTGGTCTCTGTCGAGCCAATACATACGTATGGGAATACAACCGCACAGCTGGCTTCCAAGCGTGTCCAAGCGGGAGCAATGCACATAGGTGCTAGCTGCATTTGGTTGCTGGTTTCCCAAGAAGGGAACAATCAATCAATCAATAAATCCTACATACGTAAACAACTTTCCAATAATGATTAGAAGAAGTTATTGAGCATAAGCACAGCAGTCACTTCATTAAGGGGGGGCAGGACGTTTCGATCCGTAGATCTTCTTCAGCTACAAAACTTAGCACAGCGCGACTCCAATAAATAATAGGAGGGTGTGTCAATGGCTGTCAAAAGGGGTGTGAAAATGGCGGGAAATGAGGTAAGAATAATAATTGGGAAAGAAAGGGGTTTAGAATAATATGTCAAGGGGGTGAGGGTGTGTTCAGTAGAGGTAGCCAGGAGGGATTAATGGATGGGGTTTAAGGAATTAATGAATTAGGAGATGGGTCACTGGCCTCTGTTAAACACAAAATGTAGCTAGTTGTACATCCTGAAGGGAATATTCAGTACAGCTCCAAAAGAGAGGTTACAGTATATACTACAGCACAGTGCTACATACAGTAGTCCAACTGTGTCTGTGTGCCCAATACCTACGTGAAGCTGTATAACATACGTGCATTCATGCTTTCTGTGTTTGGACAATTGGTTGCTTTGCCAAACTGACATGTAGCTAATATAAAGGAAGTGCCATCTGGTCAAACCCTCCAAGGGCACATCAGAAGGCAAAAAAATTATATACAGAAAAATTATATAATTTAGGTGTGCTTGTTTGTTCACGGTACCCCCCTAAACTATGGCAAGAAATATCTCCAAACTTTCACAGATTATGCAGAACCGACCCGAGTATGCTCCAGTAGTTAGAATTGCCTGTGTCGTTGTTCTTTGCGGTTTTGCATTTTACCCCCAGGACTGCCATATTTCAATTGGTCTTCTGGCTAATGGCTCCAGCAATCAATTGCAACTTCCAGTGAATGACTAGTAGATTTGTCACTAAGCTAAAGACACCGTTCTTGCATGATTTTGTACTACACTAAATGAGTACTACACTGTCATAGCAAAACGATGCTCACTGTCCCAGAACACTGCCACAGTGAAGCAAACACGTTCTTCGAGATGACGAAAAACCCCAGGGTCTTTCAAGCACGGGTTACACAGGTGTGTCATATGGCTTTTAGAAGGTGTTAGCATATAAAGCACAAAGCAGGTAAGCCCGCTGCTGGCTGTTGCTCCTGTTAGTATATATGTAGATACTGTATAATTTGAGACATTCCAAAAATAGCACAAATTTCATAAAATTATATATGTAAACATAATGACTCTGCTTGGGTTAATACTGTGCTGTACCACAGTGTTGGTTGCAGTGCAAGCTTAGCATCAGTAAGTGTTCAATATTACAACAGCACATGTGCAGAGTGAAGAACATAGAATATCTATATACTTTTACCAGGAACTGGGCTTGAAGATCGGAATTTCTATTGCCAGTGATGGGCATTTGTTCCTTTAAGTTCTGAGTGAGTCTTTAATTTTCCTGTATTATGCACTTTATCATTCATCTTTAATCTCTGACAGAACTCTTGCTACCGTCTCTTCACTAAAGCCAAGAAGCTCCTCATTCTTTGTGTTTAGAGCCAGTCATACCATTTGGCATTACCCCAGCATTTGCCATTTCTTGACTGGTAACCTTCATCCACACCCGCCTTCCTAGTGCTGGTCTTTTTGATGCACCAATCATCTTCTCCATGTATTACATTTATCTTTGCAAGTCCTTCAGCTCTAATATCTCACCAATAATTTTCATTCATGCTTCCACTTCCTTGTAATTTTAATGATCACACCTGTAGCCATTGCTAAGAATAACCAGACCCCTCACATGTTCCCCATGTGTGGGTCTGAGTACAAGATTAGTATTGCTAAAGCTGCATCGCTCTGTGGCGCTGCATAATAAAGGTGCATATACTAAGAAAGAAACAAACCAGGGAATCAAAACTTCAATTAAACTTAGTTTAAGAATGTCTGAAAGAGATTAACAAGTGTTGCCAGCTCAGTCTCATTTCATTTTGTTTTGCAAATCAGCAATCCGGAATTTTGCAGGTACATATGTCCATCTTAAAAGTGATTTTTTGAATATTTCTGAGCGTGCAAGGCCAATTAGAGCAATATTTGCATGATGCATACATGCTTGCTGCTTGCTCAACCCTTAATTAACTATAATACACGCGCTTGCAATGCAGTATTATGCTTAACAATCTTGCACGCATTCTGTACCAAGCAGCTTGGATTTCTTGGCTAGGGGCCAAACTAAAAGGGATTGGTTAAATAGGTTGAAGTATTAAGTTGAAAACACTTCTTTCTTTACTTTATTAGACTATATTGCATCTCAAGTTATAGTGATTGAAAATTCATAGTATTGCTTGTAAGTGATGGATAATAAGCGCAAAACATTTAAGCACAACAATTAATTCTATACTTGAATTCTACAGATGAAGTATCCATTAAACCTAATAGAGTATTACAAAAGCAAAACTTTGCAATTGTCCTTAGGACATAAAGTAAAAATATGTCTTTGTAACAGCAACTATGGGTTTCTAACAATGTTGCATAGCAGTTCTATTCAAACTGGAATTCAACAGAAGCATCAAAAGATTCTCCTGTGACTTGATCTGTGGCAACCACATGAAGCTCTGTTCCGCCAAATTTCATCCTGACCTTAATTTGTCTATCTGTTACAACACTGCCATCACCCAGTTCAACATGAATGTCTGCAAGCTTTCTGCAAGCAGGGTCATCTAGAAACATCACTTTGTGAGGAGCACAAAAGACTTTAATGGTTGTCCTCATTAGATCCTTCTTTCCTGGTTTCACAATCTTCTCATAAGCGTGATCAGTTCTAAGCTTTGTACCAACTGCTATGAACTCACTATACAAACCATTACATCTAGCTTTTCCATCAATTATTTGCTTTCTTGACTCTGGGTGTTTAGAGGGGTCAAAGTCCGTTGAAATACCTATTCCATATGAAAGGGCGGCAACTCTCTCCTGAACAATAGTAGGATTAAACCCATAGAGTACAGCACCTTTTACAATGGCAACATGGCTCTCTGCAGGGTTGATTATGTTCTCTTCATTGATTCCTTTCACTCCGGCTCTTACTTCCTCAAGAAGGTAGCGTGATTTTGAATATGTTCCTACCATATGCAATGCAGTGATTTGTTCTGTTGATGGCATTTTCAGGTCTTTGTTGAGACAGCTACACATTTGTGCAACTGAATCTTTGTACCATGCCTTCATCACACAAGCATCAATTTGCAGTTTACTATTAACAAATGCAACACCTGGAACTTTGCAGGCTTTCATCAATGAGAATGCAGTTTGCCCAGTGATCTCTTCACAGGCATTTCCAAATTGCATTAATAGGTCAAAGCACACTTTTTCATTATCTTTTTTGTCTAGAAGCCCTGTTTTTCCTGTTTCTAAATCTTCCATGAACCCCATCCAAACATCTGCATAGCGCTCTCTCAATGATTCAACAAATGAAGACCCAAACACTCTATTCAAAATTTCTTCAAATTCACCATCAACAAGCGTTCCACCAAATGGCCCTCCACTTGGTGGAGCAAGCTCCTTCACCACCATCGTTTTCTCCCCTGGTGTTTGCTCAACTGAATGATAAGCAATATCTATAGTCCCTCCACCACAGTCAACCACGGCATAGTTTTCTGCGCGTGATTTTGGATCATGATGTTGATCACGTACGTGCCATACATGAAGAGCTGCACATTCTGGTTCCAGAGCTATCACCAAATGATCATGCTCACCTGCACTGAGACGGCAGAGCCCAGCCTGCAAAAGAGGGGAAGTTCAGGGCAAAGTGTGAGACGTATATTGATCATGCTGGATTGCACATAATATGTATGTATATGTACACATGTTTGTGTGTGTTTGAGTGTGTGGTGTTGGTGTTGTACTGTGCATAATTATGTGGTGGCATGTGGTGGTACATTGTGTGCATGTGTACAAAGTGTGGAAGACAGTTTTGGTGCTGGGATGTGTGCATGCATACGTATATACGTGCACACACTAAGAAAAAGGAAATTAGGACAAAAGGTCAGCAGAGAAAAGGAGGATATTTTATTCATGGGTATCTGAAGGGAGTATTACTTTAGTTTCTATATATCCTGAAACATCTGCCATTGGAAACACAATTATATACAAACTTGACATTTCAGTTGACGTTTCAACATATGCTACCCCTCCTTCATCAAGGATACGAAATCACACTTGCAATTTGTTCACCTATAGCTATGCTCCACCCTAAGTAGGGCCAAATTGTTGTCTTCACTCCCCAAGTACTTTACGGGTATATACATCTTTGTCATTCTCTTTGTGACATCAAGATAAATTGTAATATGTTCCTTTTGCTTATACCAAATACAGAACATTCTGACAAATGGCTGTGTAAAGCAATAACACTTGCTACTTGTGCTGAAGAGAATAGCAGAAACAGTGGACAATATAGGTCAAAGACAGGAGAGCTGCTTTTAGCGACTCATCCATCCAATTGACTGGCGCAGTACCATGTTGCGGTCATGACGGAAGGCGATTCGTTTGCATACAGCACAGCTAGCGCGCCATTACTGAAGGTTCCACTGTGTGCTACGTTTTACCTGCGCTAGAGACAGTTCGAAAACCTTAGTGTAGGCGATTCACGGTCCTCCCCAGACAGCGTAGCTCCTGTCAATCGTCCTCAGTAGCGCCATCCAGATCATAAGTCTAGATGCCCCACCGAAGACGCTGGAAACAGTATGGTGCGTCCGCCGATTAGCGTCGCTCTTGTCCCTCGCCTAAGGCAGTAGCTATGTAGCTCTGGGACGTTCGCGGAATTTTGAAGCCGTAGCCGTAGAACCCATTTCCTGCAAACAATAAAACTGGAAGCTTTCTAGAGCGAAGAGGCAATTGTTCACAAACACATTTGCTTTGAAATTCAACATTTGCCTGATAGCCCTGACTACGTAGCTACCTCGCCCTACCTCAGCCAAATTCATATCCACCAAACCTTCTAGCTGCATGTACCGTGAAATTCTTTGCATACGCACATACGTACCTCATAAGCTGCCTTTCTCATAAAGTGCCTAGCACCTGGTTTCCAAATGGCTGGGACCGTGAGAACCCACTGAATATCTCCAACGTCTTCTATGCCTGCGTTTTCTACCGTGTTCTTGATAAACTTCACCAGCTTCCCTGATAAGTACCTCAGTGCTGCAGAGAAAACCTGGATTGCTGGCATTGTGCCTTTGTTGGCAGCTCTGATGGGCTGTTCAGGACTAAACGTCTATGGAAGAATTAATAGGGTAGGTAGTGATCAGGCATAGCACAATTTTGATAAACAATTGTACTGTACAGCTTACGTACTTCCTTGCTGTGCAAATCCATCTTGAAGTTCTTAAAAAAGTAGTACTCTTCTCCTACATGATTCTTAAACATCTTTTCAGCCGCGAAACCGTACGCAATCACTTCCTCTGCTTTGTTAAAAAGGATTGACGTGGGCGCCATGGGGGGATTTCCTTTGCCGTCTTCCCAATCAGTCACCAAATGCACTTCGAACTTGCCTTCCCTTTCATAGGTAGGTCTCATTCCGAACGCTATACGCGTATTGCATGTCCCAAGGTCGATAGCTCCAACAGCTTTCGGAAGATTACCAGAAAGGGAAGAGGACGAGCGCACGGAGGTTGCCATGTCTACTGCAGCCTTGCAATTGTGACGCTGGCCCGCACGTCTCCCTTTTATATGGAGAATATTGAAGTTGTTGCAATATAAAACGTACCGGCAACAGTTTAGAACTAGTTAGCGATTGACTGCAACACAGAAAGCCATGGATGCCATTAGGCGGAGATTTGGCGGAAAAGGTTCGACCTATTGCTAGAGCTGGAAAATGTGTCCTTCACGCAGATATTTCATTGCACCTCTATAGGGAAAGACCTAGCCGCTGCCAACGCGGAAGCTAAAGCCGAGTGAGTGCCCTTGTCTACTCACAGCATGTGCACACTTGAGCTTCACGACAGCCTCACAGTTAAAGCGCAAATGACTTTCCTCTTCGTACAGAGTGGTGACTCAGAAACCAAAGAGAGAACAAGGAAACAAACCACTGCCTAAAGGAAACATCGGCCGACCAAAACCTCCTATTGAGACTGCAAAGCCTAGGTGTGTGGCCACTTGCTGATATCGTTGACATGTATAGGTGTGCTTTTACATAGGATCGTGCCGTGAAAAGATTTAATTTACACTCTTTACTAACAGCGTTGCCAAGAAACCTAAACAGTCACTAGTGGAATGGACTAAGAGGTACGCAGCTGATGAATGCATGTGCGTAATGTGCTGTGTGTGAAACCCTACCACTTGATACCCTTCAGTGCACTGTGTATAAGTTGTGTTGTGCTGTTTACCAATGCTACAATAGGTTTTATGCCAATGGACCACAGCCTGTTACAACCAAGACTGAAGTAGTGGATGCATATGATGAAATGTACAACCATTTGGCAGACAAGAGGGAGAAATATTATTTAATTGCAGCAATGTGAGTAGAAGTTACTATGCTGCACAAGAGCCATTTGTGACTAAAATATATATACTGTTCATGATATGATGAGGTTTATTACTTTTAGCTAAAATCATCAGTACTGATACTGAGCATACATTGAGCAAATTAAGTGAAATAAATACAATTATATGGCATTTTGGCACGAAGGTATTCATCAGGTAGAAAAGCACATTTCTGACAAAGTGCATACCATGCATTTATTGCATGTGTTGTGCTAAGAATGTGAATGCTCAATATTAATACTGATATATAAAATACTATTCATTGGACTCCTTCCATGCTGCTGTCATATTACAAAAGTTACGTAAAATGATGTGTACTCTTAGCACTATAACGTGAGTGCCAAAAAACGCTTGTCTATGTACCTTCCATAATGCCAGAAGTATGACCTGGTTGTATATTATTATGCAACTCACAGCATGTGACAAATCACAACACATGCAATCAAGTGGTTAAATGTTGTTTGACTCTCTTCACAATGGGGCATAGTAAAAATAGGTAACCGTCGCAAAACTCCAGCACAGTTTGGCATATGGCAACTATATTTGCTTCATAGTTAACCACATGTAAAAGTTACACAGCACATCTGTTTATCCTTACTATACTGACCTGCTCAACGGTACTGCAATGGTTCACCAGGAAATATGTATGTAACCATATGTAACCTTACAATTACATCATTGCCATTTAAAGCAGTTCTCTTGAACTTTGACTGCTGCTGAAATCACATAAAGCTTCACTTCTTATTATATAGTGGCTTCTGCATTTGCTTCACTCTGGTTACCCTACCTATTCACTTTAAGCTGCCTTTCTGTGTTTGCAGGCAGCAACATTTGGGTATGCAGCTTGAAGCACTGGATTACTGGAGCCAGTAAGCACAATAAAAAGTGTGTAGCATTGTACAATCATTGAAGTTCTCCAGTACATATGTGTAGTAAAAGGACTGTCAGTGGACTGCTGAGAGGTGAGAAACAAATGGAAGACAAAGAACACATGGAGTGTCAGCTCCAGATTCCTCCTTCAGTATCAGAAGAGCAGATAACTACAGCAGGTGCAATGGCAAGACCTAAACCAGCCATGTCACCAGAACGTAAGGAAAAAGATGAGCCAACTGCAAGGCAAGACATTAGCAGGATATTCACAGAGCCTACATATATAATTAATAGATGCCTTTAATGATTACAGCATATACAGTATGTGCATATCTGTCATTAATTGTCTCTACAGTGTAAAGAGCAACGGTGTACTACAAGGAGGTGAGATGGGCAATGAAGTCAAGATAAAGATAGAAAAGAAGGCATTAAAAGAAGATCAGGTCACTATGGCAGATACAGCAGGAAAGCCTGAGGCTAAAGGAAGAATAGCACCACATGCACAAGCTAAGGAACAAGATACGAAGCTAGCAAGGTAATTTGAGAAGTGGCAAATGTTTATCTATCCAACATGTACAGAGTATAAACACGAGGCGCAATGTCACTTTCAATGATTGACAGTGTCAACATTGTGTGTCACTTGTAAGATGTACTCAGCTGATATTGCAATAATGAAATTTGCGTCTTTTAAAACGCATTTGCAGTCCATCTGGCATAAATTTGCAAGTCTGTGGTAACGTCTAAACAAAATATAATTAATGGATGCCTTTATTGATTACAGCATATACAGTACGTGCTTGTCTGTCATTAATTGTCTCTACAGTACAAAGGGCATCAGTGAGCTACAAGGAGGTGAGAAGGGCAATGAAGCCAAGATAAACAGACAACACCAAGCAGAAATGAAGGCATTAAAAGAAGATCAGGTCACTATGGCAGATACAGCAGGAAAGCCTGAGGCTAAAGGAAGAATAGCACCACATGCACAAGCTAAGGAACAAGATACGAAGCTAGCAAGGTATTTTGAGAAGTGGTAAATGTTTATCTATCCAACATGTACACGAGGCACAATGTCACTTTCAATGATTGACAGTGTCAACATTGTGTGTCACTTGTAAGATGTACTCAGCTGATATTGCAATAATGAAATTTGCGTCTTTTAAAACGCATTTGCAGTCCATCTGGCATAAATTTGCAAGTCTGTGGTAACGTCTAAACAAAATATAATTAATGGATGCCTTTAATGATTACAGCATATACAGTATGTGCTTGTCTGTCATTAATTGTCTCTACAGTACAAAGGGCATCAGTGAGCTACAAGGAGGTGAGAAGGGCAATGAAGCCAAGATAAACAGACAACACCAAGCAGAAATGAAGGCATTAAAAGAAGATCAGGTCACTATGGCAGATACAGCAGGAAAGCCTGAGGCTAAAGGAAGAATAGCACCACATGCACAAGCTAAGGAACAAGATACGAAGCTAGCAAGGTATTTTGAGAAGTGGTAAATGTTTATCTATCCAACATGTACACGAGGCACAATGTCACTTTCAATGATTGACAGTGTCAACATTGTGTGTCACTTGTAAGATGTACTCAGCTGATATTGCAATAATGAAATTTGTATCTTTTAAAACGCATTTGCAGTCCATCTGGCATAAATTTGCAAGTCTGTGGTAACGTCTAAACAAAATATAATTAATGGATGCCTTTAATGATTACAGCATATACAGTACGTGCTTGTCTGTCATTAATTGTCTCTACAGTACAAAGGGCATCAGTGAGCTACAAGGAGGTGAGAAGGGCAATGAAGCCAAGATAAACAGACAACACCAAGCAGAAATGAAGGCATTAAAAGAAGATCAGGTCACTATGGCAGATACAGCAGGAAAGCCTGAGGCTAAAGGAAGAATAGCACCACATGCACAAGCTAAGGAAAAAGATCTGAAGCTAGCAAGGTATTCTGAGAAATGGCAAATGTTTACCTATCCAACATGTACAGCATAAAAACACATGAGGCACCATTTCTCTTTCAACAATTGACAGTGTCAACATTGTAGTGTGTCACTTGTAAGATGTACTCAGCTGATGCTGCAATAATGAAATTTGCGTCTTTTAAAACACACTTACAGTCCATCTGGCATTCGAAAGTCCGTGGTAATGCCAAGAATATAATGGATGCCTTTAGTGATTACAGCATATACAGTATGTATCTGTCATTAATTTTCCTCTACAGTGTGAAGAGCAGCAGTAAGCTACAAGGAGGTGAGATGGGCAATGAAGCCAAGATAAACAGACAACACCAAGCAGAAAAGAAGACATTAAAACAAGATCAGGTATCTATGGCAGATACAGCAGGAAAGGCGGAGGCTAAAGGAAGACTAGCACCGCATGCGCAAGCTAAAGAAAAAGATCCGAAGCTAGCAAGGTATTTTGAGAAGTGGCAAAAGTTTACCTATCCAACATGTACAGCGTATAAACACATGAAGCACCATTTAACTTTCAATAATCGGCAGTGTCAACATTTTAGTGCATCACCTGTAAGGTGTACTCAGCTGATGCTGCAATATAATGAAGTTTGCATCTTTTAAACCACACTTACAGTCAATCTTGCATAAATTCGCAAGTCCCTAGCCCAATGGTAGCAAGGGGGCACATCATTTACCAATTGCATGGGAAAGCACATTTGAGGGTAATGATTTTGGTAAACAAGGATGTCTCCTGAAGTTAGTACTGTAATTATTATGTGTCTATTAACACCTATTCTTCAACTGTAGCTAGCACTCACAGCTTTCTAACACTGTCTTCCTTCAGAGACGTTGCTGAAAAATTTGATCGATCTGAGATGAGTGGAAACATCCAAAACACAGCTGCAAGGGACAAATTAAACGGAGAAGTACAAACATATTTCAAAGATACCTTGTGGGCCTTGGCAGATGGTGATGACCCTGCAAAATTAGAGAAATTAGTAAAGGCTGTCATTGTGAGTTATCATCATCATCATCAATCATCATCATCATCACCGTTGCCGTGGTGATTATTGTGAGCATTATTAACATCATCCATATAAAGTAAAAATGCTTATCCCATATCCTGGGGTCATTCTACTCATATCGTATAGACTCTAATTTTTCATCACACTTTGTGCAGCAAACTTTTCGTCTTTTGTGGCGATTAAAGGTATAATGAACAAGATGGTCGAGGGTGATGAACATTTAGAATATATATCATTGGAGTATGAACCGAAACTTTAGAGACCATTTCATATAGGGGCGCTGCTCATAGAAATGGCTGCCTTCGAGTTGACGGTGCGAACAGCAATGCGTTGTATCATGTCTACAAGGAAGTCAAGTTGGGTACCCGCAATTGGCGACAAATTCATCTCAAGAGCATATGGTGTTTATGTAATTATTAGGTGTGACATAAAATGGCAGACTGAGGGCCCATGACGCTGAGCGATCAAGTAGATCGCAAGAAACAAGAAACACAACCTAAGCACTTTACGTACAACATCATTCTTTGAGTAATCCTTCATTCGTGATTTGTACTCTGATTTCTGCCTTGATTCCTGTGATTTAGCCCAGGCTGTAGATGTCTCGGCCCGAGTGACAACTAATTGTAGAACATCCATCATATGACGGCTCATTAGAAGGTACAACAAGGAATTAAAATGCGTCACCTTTCATCATCATTTTAGAAGGCAATCGCAGTGTTGGTTTAGGTGATGAACAGTTAGAATAGCGAAAATTTGAATACATACGGTATCAAAAGAAAGCCACATTATAATAGTGACAAAGTCAGGTAGAAAAATATTACACTGTTTATAAAGCAATACAATTGTAGTCTTGTACATACCTTCTACCCCTATTAGTTATTCGTCTCTTCTTCTCTACATGGGCCTCTTCCCGGGTCTGTGTTCCTCCTAACTCCGGTCAATACCTTTTTATAAAGAGTGAAAAAGACTCCCAAACCACTGCAATGGTGTTTATCATCGTTTCGCTCAAAAATCAGAGGAAGTTGCATGTGCAAGGGTGAAACTACTGACAATTGAAAGAGACCAGCAAAGCAATAATTATCACCAGTAGTGATTTGAGAGTCTCTGACCAATCACGAACAAGTGTTTGCTTGGTAACTTCTCAACACTATTGGCCTAGTGCTGCTGATAAGGATTAGTCTTCAAAAGGCTGGCCTTTCAACACAGTGGCAGTACCACACACTGTGAGTGAATTTTTGCAGAGGTACCTTTTGACTAGAATTTCATTCCCAGTGGATAGAATTACTGAATTTTTGCCTCCTGTTGCACCTTTTGTGGGATTAAATGGCGTTGTCTCTGTTGCGACCTTTGTGGGACCGGATGGTACCGCCTCTGCTGCACCCTAGCTGCAGTGACAACAAAGGGGATAGTTTAGCTGAAGCCTATAATCTTCACAACATACTTCTAGCCACAGACTTACAGACATTGCTAACACCTAAGATATCTAAAGTCTAATATACGTATCTTCCTCAGTTTCTGCTAGATCCTCCCCTGTCTCATTGATCTCATTTCTTCGCTTCATTCCATGGTAATATATATACAAGCGTTCTTCACTTTCTAGATGGTGCCATCACTGAATTAAGTTGCTGATCTTGGCAGGACTTTCGAAATAATCATGACGTAGTGACTATTGTTCAATATAGTTTTATACCTATTTATACCTATTTTCTAAGCTACTTGTAAACTGATTATTAAAACAGCATGCTCATAGTGTATTTATCCAAATGCACAGGTAATGTGTGAAGAAGGTGCAAAGAAAATAGCTGAAGTGGTAGAGCACTTCAGTGTGGAGTTTCAGAAAGATCACGATGTCCTTGATACTTTAAGCTGCATTACGCAGTTGGATTCACAAGCTGATAAGGTAAATGCCAGCAGGCACAATAACACAGTAACATGTACAGTTGGTATCGCTAGATGCAGAGTGCTCACCATATGCTCTCTCATGCATGTAATGCAGTCAGTAGCATCACATGGTGTAGCGGTATACTTATCATTTTCCCAGAAATGAGAATCATTTGAATATTTTATAGCACATTCCATATTGTTTATTGGAATGCGCATTAACCAGTGTGTTCGCAAGCTGGTGTGACTTGTGTGACAGTTGCTGACTTGTCACAGTTGTGAAGTTAACAACTTTCACATGTCAGGCTATTATGTTGATCCTGAGTGTCTAAAAGCACTGGTTGCAGTATAGCATTCACTACTACAAGGCATTTTCTACACTGCTTCTGCAGAAAGGACTATTTCAACTGGTGGTCGCTATTCACAGTCCTCCCTTCTACATGGACAGAGAGGGGAAAAAACTCTCTGCCTCAGAGTGGCAGCTATTCCAAAAGATTATCTTTCTAAAGTCTCTAACATTGAGAATATCAGAACCACTGGAATCCATTAAGGCATTTATGCACCAAGTAAGTTGCTCAAAGTTAGTGCTTGCATGTCAAATCAAAAGATTTGTGCTTTTCATGGTCATGTTGACAAAAATGCACCTGCAACGTTTCATCCTTTGTGAGTAGTCATGTAAACAAAAACATTTTGGAGAAAGACATGGGCACGTCACTGAGTGATTCATATGGATGGCATCAGTCATGTGATTTGTTTCTGATAGTAGGTGTATGGGGTTGCTTATGTCAGCCAGGAGAATGACAAGCAAAATCACAGCTGGGAGTCCAGCTGTATGAGCCATATTGCATTGACAGTACCTATCCGTCTAACAGTACCAGTACAGTCACTATACTTGGCGTTTTATAATGAGACTTCATCTAATAAGATGGCTTCCCTTCTATACATGCAGCTTGCAGAAAAAGAGCTACAACCTCTGCTGCCAAGACCCAAAAGATATGGTCCATCTGACATTCATGAGAAATTCGTGAATACCTCAGTCAACATTTTGGTGGACATGCTCCTATCCCCGAATCCTATTATTCCATCTATTTCCTTGGATAGATTTGACTCAAAGTATGTTACAATGGATTTGTGGGATTTTGAGGAATTCAAGGCCGCAGCTGGTGTACGTACCATTAAACCTGATGGACAGCGCATTGCAGCTTTCAAGCGGCCTATTGTGCTGACATGTACTTATCAGACAGTCAAAGTTGAGCAGGGCTATGTCAGAATGGACCTCACTGCCTTCTGCAAGCCATAACCTGTTATTAGTTTGAATGTAATGAGATATTGTCATATTAGAATATACAGACACTGGCACACACAAACTACATTATACTAGTTCCTTGTAGACACCAGTCTAGACAACAAACAAGTCAGAAATGATTTATACAGTGATTGAATGATGTGTGAAGTATCTCATAGCACTGTCTATGAAAGTCGCTCTTTCCTATTGAAAAGAACCTGCATACTGACTTACGTATCTAGTTATAGCAATTTAGCATTTCTAGTAGACTGATTCAGTAGTACATACATAGCTAGTTTGCTCTTTCTAATCTTAATAGCAATCGCCTATCACTTTTGACACAGTGATTACTACATATCATGGACATGGCATGTACATACATACACATACATGTACGTACATACACTGTACATAATTCAGTGTCACATGACTTCAATTTTTTGAGAAACTGAACAGATTCAAATTTCACAAGGTTCACATCAGGTTTTGTATGCCTTAGTAGACAGTGTAGGCTTGAAGATAGGCATCCACTCACACACATCAGATGGAAGTCATGCAGTAAGTAGGGCACCAGCCACAACCATACAGTCAAGCTACAGTCATGTGCACCTTGTGTAGAAACAAAATGTGAATGATCATCGAGATATACATAACTATACAGAGTAGATGCAAATAGATCGTGTACATAATCTATATACCATTTGGGATAATGGTGTATAAGTAATCCCAAGTCAACGTGTGTATGAGATTGTATATAACATGAGCAATTATGCAGTACTAGACTGTGGGCTCAGCTTGTTGGATCGCTGACTAGCCTGTGCCTATGAAAGCCTATGTGATTGGCTGTCTTTGCCCCATTTCTAGTCATCGACTTTAAATTTGATGCAGTTCATGTGTGTTGCAAACGGATGGACTCGACCAGTGGTGACAAAGGTGCAGCTGATGGATCTACGTATGCCAATAGATGGAATGAAGCTTTGGGCTTATATCAGAGAGTTCGATCCCAGTAAAGATAAAAGGGGCCCAGTATGCAGAGTGCAGGTGCATTTTTTGAGGCCAACGTAATCCAGTCTGAAATAAGGCCTGCTTACTTACCTTAATCAGTGCTCCCATGTTCAAGTAGCTGGGAAGCTTGATTACCCTGGAAAAAACAGGTGACAAATGTACACTGAGATGCTTGTGGTAATGAAGCACCACTACTGCTAATATAACATGGCTCAGGGGAACATTGCTGATTGGTTATTCAGACTCCATTTTAGCTACTGCACCACACCCCATTCTACAACAAAGGTACCAGTAACACACCGGTAAAGTTACTGTTGGGAAGAAACCCACAGACAAGGTTCAAAAGCTCTACCCTAACCATAAGCAAGTGATCTGGTGTGGCAATCTGCCGTATGTTTGGAACTTCAGGTCTGAAAGACCCAGCTAGGTGGATCTCTGGAGAGATCAAGGAACAAATAGGACCATTGTTGTCTGTAGTTTAGGTGGACGGAATCCAGTTATGGGCAAAACATGTTGAACAGCAATGATCTGCTTTCACTAACAAAGCCAGCTAGGAAAATGAGAAGTTCATTGCACTAACGGCAACTACAACCAAAAAATGAGACTTGCACAAGGAAGCACAATTCGATTGTCATACATGCACGTCAACAAATGTGCACATTGTTATCTGGCCTGACTGTCATCAAATGGAAACTTACACAATGCATTCAAAATTTAAAAGTGCCCCCAAACAATCAAGAATGACAAGTATACATTAGTCCGGTGCTCTGCCATTGCACCGCTGTGCTGGTCCTGTCTTGTCTGTGGTGGTGGTGGTAGTGGTGGTTGTAGTTGCATGTTGTTTCTGCCTCAAACTCCAGTACTGAGTAGCACTGAACTTTGCACCTTGTGTCCTGACCTTTACACCTTGCATCCTGCCCTTTGCACCTTGCACTTGTGGTGCTTCCCTCCTTAACAAATGGACAACCAGAATCACCAATCACCTCAGAAGGCATGCCACTAGAATGAGAGCACATATCTATATCTATCTGAGGCTGCAGAAGCAGGTGATATGATCAAGGAGCAGTCACTCATGGCAACAAGGCATGGTGCAACAGCCTGTCACTAAGATCCCTGCTCTGCAGCACCTACAACATTATGCACCCTTTGTCTTTGGTAAATTGTCATTCCAGTCTTCCTGGTTGACTTGGATGCAAGGGCCTTCTCAAATTCTACTGCAAGCGTTAACGCAAGTGTACCATGGTACATGTGTCGACCATGCTCTATAACTGTAGCAGCTGGACTGCACTGATCATGAAGACCATCTTGAACACGCTTGATGCCTGCCACAGACCTGCGCTCAATCCTCGGCATCCACTGGCCACACTACAGCACCTTCTCCAGAGGTACTTTACAGGAGATGCAACACCAGACTTCCATCTGAGATAGTAGCAGAACATGCAAGGCCATGTGCTACACATAGACCAAAATGCTCCAGCTCAGAATGCCCCACAGTATGTAGTAGTAAGTGCCAAGAAGTACAGGGGCAGATGTGGCCATCATACAAACAACTTTCTAGACACCCTACAGGCTGACATCAAGCTGGGAAACAAGAACCTGCGCAATACTATATTATTTATAAATTATTAATTTAAAACTACTTAAAAGTGCAGCAGCTGCCAGAGCAAGTATATAGGAGGGAAATGATGAAGAGAGCATGCACCAGCTACAGCACCAATAATATCATTAATGATTTCTCTATTTCTGTTGTAGAAACCAGTTCAATTTAGATTACATACTTGCATATATAATTTTATGTGATACATAATAATTTATATTTAATTTCAAATACTGAAATAGCTAGGGTAGTGCCTAGAACACTGCACTAACTAAAAATCATTCTAAATAGTGAAATAAAACCATTGTCTGTTGGGGGAGAAGTACCAGTTCAATAACAATAATAATATTATATTGCTAATCGCACTGTATATACGTACTCACTGTCATGTGAGCAAGTATATAGTCAGTGTACAAACGGAAAGGGAACAGCACATGCATGGGTGGAAGTTATTTTTGGCAAAAGCCAACAAGTACATATAGCCTGCCATAGTAATGGAACTGCTGGGCATTTGGGCATGCAGCTGGATTATAATTAAGACCTTATATATACAAGGTGTCCCAGAGGTACTACTGCCATTCCCGTTATATATATATATGTACCAAATTATGGATGTGCATGGTCAATTTCCAAGCACAGAAAGGTGAGTAATTAGCAGTGCTCTGTCAAATAAATATGTAACTATATAAATTATAGTTTCCCTTACCCTCTAGCATGACACGATGATGTAATGTATTTAGACGTATTGCACAATCTTGCATTTCATACAATACATTTAATGTAAGACTTAGTACAAATTTTCAGATACTATATACTAAGAATGATACTGTAGTATTAAGAATACTACTATATTCCAATTTCAGTCAACAAATGTCAGAAGTGCACTTGCTCTTTTCTGCTGTCTTGACATAGAAGCAACTACTGCTGACACAATATCTGGGGATCACAAAGTAGAGGATATGTATGTCCATATATATATGTGTATATAAAGATGAACAGAATATATAAAATAATAATTACCAATTTAGAAGTAGAAAAGCATTATTACAAGCATGTATTATACACCTGCTCTAAAAGTCAAAAATTTGCAAACCAACGGTTACACATTCTCTTGCAATATATTGTATGCAAAGTGTAAAATGTTTCAGCTATTTATTTTATTATGCTGACTTTTTAAATACTTGCCCACAGACAGACTGAAAGTTCTAGATTTACTGAATAATCAAGAGCCAGTTATGCCCACATACTGCTGGACTGCTGTCAGGATGCTTCAGATATATTTTATGTTTGTGAGCTGGTACATAGAACAGTTAGCTTGTAGGCTGTAGGTCCTTGCAGCTCCAGAGAAAGATGACAGGAGAAAACGACCAGCAACCGAGCCCAAACCTGTGACTTATGCTCTAATGCGGAGCTTCTGCCAGGCAAGCTATGGAATCAATCGGTCACACTCCTTCGTCTCCCATCACCCCTTATGTGCCGATCACAAGTGTGCCGCTGCCTGCAACTGCTTAGAACAGCGGCCTTGAGGTTGGCACTTGTGAGGTGGATGGTAGTTACTCATCTGAAGCTGTGATGTCCTACAGCCTAAGCTCACAGATCTCTTTAATCATGGCACTAAATGACAATTCGACATTTTTCCTATAATGCATGCGTCATGGGAGATATATACTGGAAATCAGACTGGTGTAATACCTCCTGAATGTCACTTATAGCTCTCAGGGTTACGTACAACCAACTCTAAGCATATATATTAAGCAGGGTGATGAGCCTGAAACAGCCGTGCCCACCAAATAGCTGTCACCTTGTCAATCATCACTAACAACAGATACAAAAGTCTTGTACTTTATCTATAATGCTTTCGTGCTAGCCACGAAATTCTGTAATTTATTAACCACCCTACAGTAGTTCACATGCATGGTGAGCAATATGCTCCTTGCTGCGGATTAAATTTACAGGCAATAGTAACAGTTTCTGAACCAAAATTATAGTTCTCTAACAGCTGAACTGCCTCCTAATTATGCAGGACATCTTCAAACTAGAGTTTCTGCTATACCCAGTAAGCTTGCATTAAACAAAAAGTACGTAAGTAAGATTTGTGCCCAGCACCAATTAGCACTTGCTGCAAAACTAACAGTTCTCTTCATTGACATATCCACTTACTCAAGGCCACAGCCTTCTCTTCAGATATCAAAGTAGAACACAGCTCAATAACCTGCAGTGTATAGATGAAGATGAGCTACACTAAACACAAAGGGAGTCTTCCTGTAAGTGGGCCACTTACATTCTATGCGCATGTAATGATCAGGTATACGTACATACATATAAGGTGTGTATACAGATATATAGAACAAGTGCATACACAGTACCAGTGATTCAACACATACTGTACATATGTATGTGTACGTATATACACAAACATGCATTAAATCATAGAGTACACTTACAGACTCCATGCAATTCTTGTCAATAGTGGCATTTGTTGGTGCACAATACAGACTCGCAGATAGGCATTCTTCCCAGACATCAGATGGAAGTCCTTCTTTGAACAGTAGGTCACCAGCCACAGCCATACAGTCAATACTGCGGTCATACTTGTGTGTACAGCTCAAGATGTGAACAATCATCCATATAAGAAGCTATATGGAGAATAGAATCAATGGATTGCCACAGATTTACCATGCATGTACTTGGTGACTCACAATTTCAAATAATCAAGCATACAATGCCACTGCCACAAGAGGAAGCAGCCACTAAGGTGTAAGATAGATATTTTATACACATACCCTTTTTCTGTTCCCTTCTGCTCCACTGACATAAGGCAGAAGCAATTTGATGAGTACATGAATGTTCTCCTCCTCCAATATAAGGTTTGGTAAGCATTTGGCTAAGCAGATAATGCCTCTAGCAAAGGTGATGTCTGCAACTGGAAATGGCAAGGCAACAGAAGTTGGTAGTGAGCTAAATGAATTACTACAGGCACTCTGACAACATGTAGCAGCTCTTCCCATCACCTATAATTATCTTCTGGTTAATTAACCCTTTAATAAACTAAAAGACTAGCGTGTACCATAACGTAGCATGAGTTAAAGTAACCATAAATTGTTTTATTCTGCTGTGTGTATGGATGTACATAAGTGGCATCCACACTGTATCTTCCCATACTCTGCAATCTCTGCCACTATACTAGAAAAAGGATGGGCTTCAACACTTCAAGAAACAATTCAATGTAACCAATATTTTACGCTACCTATCTTAGAATTCTCCATACGTGAACTGCTGGGTGATCTGCAGAACACCTTACCGGGTGAGACATCACAAATGCTTGTTACATGCTTTCTCCACTGCATAGCCTTTACAAACTGGGTGCTCTCAGCCAACAGCATACATTTCACTGCTTTAACCTGCAAGCCCAACAGAATTCACAGTCAGAGAAACCACATGTATACCTGATTTACACCATACAGGATACAAAAACAATGATTGATAGAGGCACATTATTATACTAAGTATTCCATGTAGCAGGACATTGTAATAGTACAATGTTTCAAGCATGAAGGTCTTCATCTGGCAAAATATTTGCACGGTTTCTCTGGTTTGGTTTGCTTTAGTACCTGATGAAGACCTTGTGTCAAATCGTCATCCTACCATATATATACTATATATAACTTGCACTGTACATACTATACATATATATACTGTGGGAAATGTTCAATGTCACTACTGATAATACAAACACAACCATACGCATGTACATTCACCAATATTCTTGCATGCAATCTTTATCCTACACGCACGATTGTGCACGAGTAGTGACTTGTGTAGAGAATAGAGACTGGATGTAAGACTAATGTTTCATACCAATCAAGGCTCTCCCATCAGTGGGTGAATTTTATGCAACATACGCACGTCAATTGCAAATACGCAAATCACTTACTGCTTTACTTTAAGATACACAACTGCATGGCAAACTTTGGATTGGGCTCAAAGCATGTGCAGTTTTCATGGTCAAATTTGGAATACATCCACTATATTCGTTGGCAACTCTTCTCCATCCACAAAAAATTTCCTTTACAGTACCCGATAATATGCATTACACAAACCAAAGAAAAGCTTTTCTGACACTTCACTGCTATAGCCCTAGTGATGGCAAAAGGTACTCCAATTTGAGACCTCACATGACATACATACCTCTTCGTTCTCCTCAACAGTACACTGCAGCAGCTGGAGAAGACTGTTGGGCAGCACAGTGCTGAGATACTGACTCAACAAGTGCAGAACACCAGCAGAGTTGACAGGAGTGTTTTTCACGCCCATAGAGACAGCCGTTTCCATCACAACAGAGACTAGGGTATGAGCAATACGAGCATGACAGTCCTGGCTGTACTGGCTACTCCCTGCACTCTCATAGTGATTTAGCAGTGCTCCACACACTGACTGAGCTAGCTCCTGCAAACAACAGGGCAAATACAACCACATACGTAGAAAGTCTTTCTGCTAGTAATTCTAAAGTCAAGAGTACACTTGTGGATGCAAAGACAAATGCATGCATGACAAATGTGTCTTACACACCACTGAGCCTCTGTGAAACATTTGGCACAAGGCATACAAGAGCTGCCAGAGGACTCTTCCATCAACTGGGAAGTTAGGGAGACTCAAAGCCTTGACAATGACATCCAAGGCATTGTCCTACATGGCAAGATGAAGAGACATACTAAATCCTTAAGTGGCCATGAAACAGGTTCATATGTACATGTACCCTACAAACACTATAAAGCTAGCAATAATTATCCACAAAGTTTTCAATTATATATTAATTTTATAAAAAATGTTGTATAGCAATTGGTCTTGCATAAATTGCTCATAATGAATAAGAGTCGTGAACTGACAGTTTCGTGAGTATAGGTTCTGTGCTACATTACAACATATAAGATAATTTCAACAGTAGACAGTGATTTCGATGGATGGTTACGTGACTCACTATCTATACACATATACACATAATATGGTGTTGTAAGCATACGTATACTAGAGGTGGTATGAATGTTCGATATTAGCGGTGCTTCCACAACAGGCCTTCGACGGCGGTGCTTCTGCACTTCAGTGACAAGGCTTGACAACAGTGGTACCACTGCAGCACGTTTGACAATAAGTACAGACATCTAAATGTATCCACATCATCAGTCATGTTGAAAGTTGCGCAGCATAATTACACAGACTGAAAAATTGGTAAAGAAATTCGTCCTTCTGCCAACAGTGGCGCCATGTCAACAACAGGGATGTGAGGTTGCACTTTTAAGCAGACCATAATGCAGATATGCTACAACTTGATCCACTTCAAAACTGGGTCCAATTGAAAACAGTCGGTCATTTATATTACTGGTTGGTTGACGGCTGAGCTAGCAGTGCTGAGTAGAGGACTGAACTTTGCCTCTGCTCCCACCAAGATTCCAACAGCTAATAGTGGCTGCAGTGGAGAGTGACCTAAGGTGAGCACTGGATTAACTTGCCAAGCCAGCCAGATCCAAGGTGGTAGGGGACATCTCCAAAGCGGCCCCACTGCCACCCTTGAATGGCAGATTAATGCCATGATTCTACATATGAATAAGGCTAGCTCCATCTTTGGATGCCCTGAATAACATGCTAATATCATCGGCTGGCTAACTACCACTCTTGTACAAACTGCCAAAGGTGCACAAACCCAAAGTCCCTCAACACCCAATTGTGCCCTTTGTGCACTCCCCAACCTACCAGCATACCAAGCACTAAACCAGAGTCCTGTCACCCCTGGTGGGCAATTCTCCTTCACATATGCAGAATTTCCATGTTTTACAGATTTTATTCACATGCAGGTCTTGCACGAAGATCTTTGCCTCTGGTCTCACTCTTCACAAACGTCTGAGTAGACCAAGCAGTGTCAGTGGCCCAACGCAAACTGCAGGAGGACGACTAAACTTGGAAAACGTACTCCCTAAGTGTGGAGGAGGTGATGGAGCTCCTTGTGTTTTACCTTTCAGCCACCTACTTGGCATTCAGTAGGTCAATGTATCAACAAACCTATGGTACAGCCATGTGGTCACCCGAGTCGGTAACAATCGCTAACCCGATGATGTAGGATGTAGAAGAGAGAGCCCTGGCAACAACGGACATCCCCTTCTGGAAGTGGTACGTCGACGACACTTGCACTGCACTAACAGTCCACAGATTGCAGAAACTCCTTGACCGCCTTAACAGAGTAGAGCCCAGCATTCAGTTCTCTGTCAAGACAGAGTCAGAGGCAAAGCTCCTCCTTTGGGATGTACTGTTGCAGTGAGACACAGACGGAATTGTATACGGATTGTAAAACTGAGCTGAAGGATCTTGATGGGGTTCACAGACTCCAGTGCAGCACAGTCACACTCGACTGATATGCACTTGAAGGGATATGCAAGTGATTTGATGTACGTACATATCCCTTCAAAGAGAACTACAGTGCATGTACACTTGTCGTATCACACAGACCTTGCAACCACAGACTTGTATGAAGGTCAACTTACTGACAATCTGCTGAAGTTCTGAGAAACCATTGAATGTTGGATAAACTTGATACTGCCACATGATGGATACTTGAAGGCAAATTCCAAGCACCTTGACTGCAACAGTGGACCCCCTACAATGGCAGCAACATTGTGGCCTTAGAAATACACAATTACAGCAAAACATAAAAGGCCACCAGCCAAAGTACTGTCACAATACATATATAAAATGTTGTCAACTACACAATTTCCAGCAGTTTGCATGTCAAAATCACGGTTAAACCCTAATAGTTAGGGGGTACACATTTTCATTGACTCAGCAATGAACACTGCTTTGAATGAACCACATAGCACAAATAATACGCATCAACAATGGGACGAGCATAGACTTACTGTTGATGCCCACCCTTGATCATCTACCCCAACACGTACCCTTGTGGTACAGCACTAGCAAGATACTAGACCAATCCGCAGGGGGAACGCCATCCACAACTACCAGTGATGACAGGACCTTTTCCACTACATCAAGGTTAGCATTGCCAGCCACTATGCACACAACAGGATGAAAACATGTACAATTGTACAATTTGGGTTATGTTGCAATAGAACAGTAGATTCATAACTCCACACACCCAAATGACTTCACACCTGCAACACTTGCTTCTTCCTTCAAAAATTCAAAGATTGCTGGAAAGGCTTGAGTTTCAGGTAAGTACAATAGGTCCACGGGAACTATGTAATGCCATGAAATGATGCAAAATGAATGCAAGGAATTCATAATACTCTATAGCTTAAACACTTTAGGACAGACCTAAATCACTGGTGTCAGATTCTGACTCCTGAATGGTCAATACCACTTTTACCATCAGCCAGATCATTGTACCACGAAGAGGAGCGTCATCGCTTGTTAAAAACTGTACAAAGAAATACGAGAAGAATGCAAAGATATGGAACATCAGCACAGGTTTATCCACGTACATACTACACTACCTATATACGTATCTGTACATGGCATTTTCACAAAAACGCGAGACTGCAATCCCTGCATTACACAACACTCAAGTATACCATAGATACATTCATTATCATTATTATGCATTGTGGTATTCTTGCCTCTACAGTGGCTTACTGCAAGCAACAACTACTCTTTCAACATTCTCACAACTCACCTGCTGTAAGGCTAGCAGAAGTGGGGGAAGGGCTGTCTCTTTCATCTCAAAAGTAGGCCTTGGTACAGTCTGATACTGAAGAGGTACAGGATATAAACACCACAAAGTTGTATTTTTAATTTAAGGACATCGACCATCATAATCGACCATCATAGACACAATGCAGTAGGGAATGACAGTAACCTTAACTACTATACTATCACACTGGGTAGTCTTCATACAAAAGGCAAACATAGTATTATGTCAGAGCTAGCATGAAGATGACATTGCAAAGATATTAGCAGTGAGTTGTCAACCTCTTTGTGGGGAGTATGCACACCGAGCGATCCTGCCAATGCCATACAGCAACACACTCGCTGCAAGGGAAGTTGAAGAGCATGTGAATTCATGACTTTGCTCCTTTGGTCACAGATACTGTTCTCAAAACACATGATAGCTATACATACAAAAATAGGCTCAATAACAGACGCATACTGACAGTGCATACTCAGGGGCACAAACCGATGCTGGGTTCTGGAGTGCTGTGATCCACACAGGTACACACAGCGTCAGCTTTCTGTTGGCTGCCGAGCACCCAAAGGTGGATAGCCAGTGCAGAGTACTCCCAAACATCAGGTGTAGAGGAGCATACTACATGCATACATAGATAAAAAAGAAAATCCACTTTGAAAAGTACATACAGACCAAAAGTCCCTGCAGCCCTGATGCCGAATCGTTAGAGCGGATGGTGAAACACCGGAACACTTTTGTAAGGGGGATTGCTTGATTGAGTCTAAGTAGAAGCACAGTCAATGTTGAAAGCAGAATTCAGACAATAACGTTGCCAGACAAATACTGCCTTAAACAATTTCAATCTACGTATACGTATATTCTTCAGGCGCTCAGCTTGCATGGCCAAAATGCTACAAATAATGGTCCAGGTGCTATGTTACTCATAAGTCGCAGCATGCACCCCCTTTTAGAACCTGCAGCATAATGCAACTACTTTCTACTGTATCACATATGTCATCATTGCCATGATCTACATTACACCTTTGAGTAATGTATGTACATGCACTCCCTACCTGCTGTGAGAGAGGAAGCCTGCTCATAGTTTCAAAGTAGTCCAGAAGTAGCTGCTCTGGCAGAATATTCACTTGATACATGGTACACAGAGCATTGCCAAGAGCAACAGCTTTGATCTTGTAAGAAGCAATAAATAAAAGGAAATTAATGGTAATTAAGGCCTTCTCACATGTGAAGAGATATCTACTGCAAACTTCAGGAAACTGAGAATTTTACAAATCTCACTACTCCTTGCACACCATATAAGCAAAGGAACTGCACACAATTTCAAAATAGGGTTTCTATATAGACACTCACTCACCGGAGTAGGAATGGTTGTGGTACAGTCTTGCACTAGCTGCTTGAAAAGGAGCAGCACAGCTTCGGTGCTCCATTCCACCATGAGCATTGAAGGAATTAAGCTAGCAAGAACTAAAGAAGATGTAGTGCCACTCATAAGAATATTCTCCAGCAGCTCAGTCAGTACTGAGGACACCTGTACAACAGAACCAGTACACATATACGTAGATACACAGAAGTACGTACATGTACGTATGAATACAATGCGTTTAACAAGTCAGAAGCACAGGTTAACAACTTGCTACTTGACTATACATTAGTCACATGCAAAGCATTGTGGAGTGAGCAGAAACAGAAAGTATTGTGTTGTGGAAGTTTGTGCATGCTGACTAGGCAATTGCCACAGCATACATACATTTGAATGACTTCCCAGTCGATACTGCCTAGACTAGAATGATTTCTCTAGTTACTACAGCCTATGTTAGAAGATTCACCTAAGGTTTCTACAGGCTAGGTTGAATTGACGTCCCTAGTCACTACATCCTAAATTAGAATGACTCCCTTAGTTCTTATAGACTAGGTTAGAATGACCCCCAGGCAAGAAGAAGGCAAGAACACAGAGGGGTATTTTATGACATCATAACTACATTATGTTAAAAGCCTGTTTTGTTTTGGCATTAGTTGCTCACCTGTGGAAGCACACCATATGCAGTGGAAAAGATGCCATTCAAGCTACTTCCAAGGAGCCATGCTGTTTGTTCCATCTCTTCATGGCCAAGACTGAGAATGCAACATTGTGGAGTAGAGTGAAGCTATATGCAGTGGGACATGCCACTGAAATTCAGTACAGTACTTTTATAATAAGCAAACCTCTATACTACTTTTTGTTTCTTACCTACCTTGTACTTACATACGTACACACATAGATACATCAAGATCACGTTTGTTACACTATGTACTGCATATCCTAATGAAATGGACACCAGTGATGCATTCAACAATCAAGGGATGGAATGCATTTTTCTGAACACATTGGACCAGACAGCACCAATACATTGAATAGAATAGCCCAGAAAGGTTTGCGACTAAATTGGTATCAAGTCAGAGGTATCAATTTCGGCCCTAGACAAAATCATCTACAACATACAGTACAGTCTGCTATTATGACCACCAAGGCTGCTGGGAGTGTAATATGTTAGCACCAGGGGGAACTACACAGTACAACCACGGTCCTGCAGTTTGGGTTAAAATTCTGAAATGAACCAGCTTCACACCAGCAAGTGTATTGATTTTCTTTCTGCCTCTTCTCACCAGAAACAGGGTCAACCCGTTTACAATACTTCAATGCTTCACAAGATGCAAAGTCATACGTACTATCAGATTGGACAGTCTTGTCCAATCGGACGGGGTCCAAAAATATCCATTTACCCAAAGTGTCACCATTGTGGTCAACATGCAGTGGTGAATCTACAGTACATACATATAGTTTAAATGGAAGCATTGTGCTGAATACAGCCTGCATGTTGAGTTGAACATTATACAATAAAATTACATACATATGTTAAACAAGCAAGGTCACCCACCCAACTTTGAAAGTGTGGATTGCTGAGGTCAAGAACCTGACTACAGTATCCTCAAATACCACCAGTTTAGTAATCCCTTCTGATTGAGAAAGAACACTCCTCAAAACAGATGAAAAAGCTGCAAACAAAACATGTGCTGGGCACGTCCAGCCTGCAAAGACTTCCTGCACAGGTAAAATAGATTATACACAACATTACTTACACCCTACCAATCCAATATCATAATCATTATGCAAATAACTGGCCATATACGTATATATTCACAACACCACAACTCCTTATACCCTATGCTTTAGAACAAGTGGCAGAGATAGTGTGGATGTCCGGGTACATAATGTAAAAAAGGCTATTGTAGTTCAGCTACAAACATGGTTTAAAAAAGAATGATTATGCAGTTGGAGAGGCTGACCGAAGTGGACAATGTAGGACTAGGGGTGCATGAAGACAAAATGGAAGGTGCAAGACCAAGAGGCAAGTGTAAACTACTCAGCTAAGCAGCAAGTATCAGTGGATCTTAGTGTAACCTGTACATGGGTGAGCAATTTCACTGACTACAGTGACCTATGCCACCTGTGTTGAGCATTCACACAGGTGCAGCCCACACAGCGCTTAAATAGAGGAGTGCCCAGCTTACTGGATAAACCATTGCAGAACAGATGTGGATTTCATCAAAAGGAGAGAATAGTGAAGTTAATAGGGCTGTGAGAATAGTTTAGGATCAATAATACTAAACTCTATATTCTAAATTCTATAAAAATACCAAAACTCAGACACCTATTAGTGACACCCATATATGCACTTCACCTACCAGTCACCCAAACCAATCAATCCGCATAGCAAACTACAATTCAACACCTAAACATGGTGCAAAATATCAGCAGCAGGATACAGCACACTGAACCACACACAGCTATCAGCAGGTGCATCAACTAAAGGAGCTGCAACTCACCATTATGATCATGCAGCTCCATGTACCAAGGCTAGACTCCTGCGACACACCTGTAGCCAACGCAGTCAGTGTCAAAAGCACATCATGCACAAACCTTTGGCTTTCAAAGGCTGCAAGTGATGGCTGTGTGGAGGATGCCTTTGTGTCAAAGTCACAGAGGCATGCAAGGGATACTAATGTGCAGAGCACATTGTCTTCTTTCAAGCGGGAAACTCTGTAACAGAAAACAAGCATAATCATGCTTGAGCACATACGGTGAGACAGGTGTGGGGCAAGCTGGTACAGGTGTGGGTTGACGGGGTGTATGCAATTGTGCAACACTCAGTTATGTAGATACACATACAACCTTTAAAACTTCACCTGTGTGCATCAATTGTAAGTCTAATCAAATCCAGCCGGGCCCTAATATTGGAGAATGACAGTCATAATACACATCAGTTGGGAACTAAATTGACAGCTGTAGTCTTCTTGACAGACTAATTGAGAACACCAAAAGTCAGTACTGTTTCTTACGATTCAATGCATTGTTTCACAATATACGTACACCATTCTCCATTACGAAGACCTACAAGCAGGATAATGGTCCGTAAAGGTGATTGGTGCAAATATTTAAGAACCCATTTTGAAGTAGCATTCAATAACTAACCTCACAGGGTAATAACATACGTATCCCCCAGGTTCTTATGTAACCCCCAGTATGTGCTATCCCAGGTTTACCCATGGTAACTTGCTTTGATGTATGGGTTCATCATGCAACAACCACGTTTACCACTGCTGGTGTGCATGATAATCTCTGTAAAAGAAATCCTTGCACAAATCATTAGTAAATTTTGCCCCACTTACATTGCATGCAGTGAAGAGTCGTCTTGAAACTTGCTCATCTTTGCAAACTGTAATTACATTGGTAAGACCAGAAATACAGTGCTCGCACAGAGTATAATATAATTGTCTAGAACAGCAAGATGTTTAATATAATTGTCTAGAACAGCAAGATGTTTAATATAATTGTGTAGAACAGCAAGATGTTTGAAGCTGTAGCAAGACTAGAGTGATACCAAAGTTAAAGCCATCACCCTGCTGCTAGCAGCATCTCTTGAATGAGCCGCAGGTACGTACATGTAGCACTAGAGAATTCAGTAAAGATGCAGTCTACTTCAACTGTCTCAACTGGCACCTGGCCAGAGCGTGAATGGTGCTGATTTGGAGAAGAATGAGAGACCTTCATGCCATGTGAGCATTAATCCCCTAACTTTGTTCTAATGAGACCTTCATTCCTTGTGAGCATTAATCCCCTAACTTTGTTCTAATGCTATGATAGATAGTAGCAAATTGTGCTTTTCTTCCTGTTCCTGTAGCTGGTTGCTAGCTTCAGTGTTCTAAAAACTAGACTCCAAAGGGTACAAAAGTATTGATCTGTACACATCAAAGGTGTGTGTAACTAAGTGCAGAACATGTACTATATACAGTAATGTTATGTTCAACTACATGTATATGCCAACCTCCACAAACTGCCAGTAGACCATTTGCACAAATCTGTCCCACTCTTCTGGCACAATGCACTGATGTATTTGTACAAACTGGTCCAAAACCGTGGAAGAAGGATAGAGCTCCTACAGAAGGAATGTACACCTTACAGTGACATAAAGCATTGCATACAAAGTTAAACACCATACGTACGTGCGTACATACTTTGCTCAATAAATCAATCAGTGCAGACTTGGATCTCTGCAGAGCTGTGCCCATCATTTGTTTCTTTCCCCGGCTGTCACTGGATGGCTGATGCTGTTGTTGTAGAACAAGCAACTGCAGCCCTGAGGATGCACATTGGAGAAAGCTGTAATGAAGCACATTGCAGCTCTGGCTAGTGACAGAAGCAACAGAAAACATGTATGCAGTTCAGCTAGACTCAATGCAATCAAAAGTCTTGTGCCATTCATCTTGAAGAAATGAATTGATACACACAGCAGGTATTCACCTGAAGGTAGCCCAGGCAGAGAGGTGTTCCTTAAAGCCGTGAGTATGTCATCTAAACCTTTGTAGCCAGAAGACATTTTGGCTTTCCTGACTGCTGAAGAAATGACTCCTCTAGGCATATTTTTCAACTCTTGCTTGAGGAACTTAATGAGCAGACACAAAAAGGCTTCAACTGCACCAAGACGAACACTAGGCAGCAGGCTGAGTACTTGGTTGCCATTCACCATGGAGTCATCACTGCAGGTAGCATCAATACCCATCACCAAGCGGACCTGCAGTATAAGAATTAAACTTCCTTGCCAGTTGGTTGAATACAATGGCATGGAGGAATGAACTTGCACATACGTAAGTGTATGTACGCAATGTATTTGAAAGTGTGAACAGAAAGTGACCAATCCATCCAGTAACTCACCATATCAGGAATGTCTGAGAGCAGTAGGTCATCCAAGTCACATGCACTGAGTGTCATCCATGCAGCAGAGCTAACTGGAACTTCCTAGTACAGTGAAATGATCATATGTATACTGAACAAACAATGAAAAATTAAAATATATATCACATTGCTGTACGTATACAATTCAGTACGTAAGCACAAAGAAAGGAATCTGTGCGTTCCTATTCAGGAGAAATCCTAATATAAAGGAAATGTAATGTTCAGTAACTGCGAATAATTCATGAGATACATCAGCTGAAATAGCTGGTCCACTCCTTCATTCTTTGCCTCAAAGCAATCATTGACAAAGAATAATTTGACTGCTCATGCGCATCCAGGTGTGGGTACAATACCTCTCACTATAGGATATATGTATGTATATCACACACTTCGTTTAATAATTGCATGGGAAATTTCTGGGACAGTGTCTAAGGAGGCTTAATCATGACTGTGCAGGTAGCTCTACATCACGTGCATGAGAATGCCTGGAGCCCAACCTCTGATACTGAAAACTTCCAAAGTGCAGGGAACACAATAGTAGATACAGCTGGTTCTAATGTAGTAGACATTAACACTTCAAGGAAAGCACAGACTCCTGCCTGTACTAAGGGTCTGCGAGTAAGGAAGAATACAAATGTACACTGTGAAAACATTCGGTTGTTTGTCAGGTACCAAAGAATAGATGCTGCTGCTGAACCTGTGAAATTACACCAGTCGCCAACACTATAAGGTTTGGGTAAAACTGCCTGCAACTGCTGCTTCATATCAATACAGACAGGCCAATAGATCTCACCCACTTTGCTTGCAGTAATAAATGCAAGCACACTGTAAGCATTTATTTCAAAATGGCATTTCAGCAGAAGATACCCTAGTACTGAATATGTAAGGCAGATCCTAAGCAATGCTTGTGTATATGAATTATCCCCTGAGTGAAAAGCACACGTGAAACAACATCAATCCCAGAAGATGAGATTCTCACAAAAGCTGTGCAACAGCCTAACCTTCTGTCTTCAAGTTGTTTTAGGACCACATTTCTGAAAACAGCTGCTTTGTCAACTACCTAATGAAATGGAACCACACAACAGGTAACAGCCAGAATACACAAAAGAGTTTACTTTACTGTGCATACTACATACTTCTGCTTCAATCAAGACTCTTAATCCAGATAAAGCTACATTTAGCAGCATGGCGTGTGCGGCAGGCGACAGTGAAACAGGGAGGGTGCTCTCATCAAAGTAAGCAGCAATTATTCCCAGTAGTTCAGTGCCATGAACCTCAGACCTGTATGTAAGTATTGACAGGTGCAATATTCAAAACAGTCAATTTCACCATCATTTTAATGTACAGATAACATCATATATGTAAACACACATGCGCACTACCTATGATAACATACAGTAGAGCTTATGATAAAAGTAAACAGGTATTTTGAGTTAAAAAAAGTAAGACTGAAACAATTGGGATTGGTGAGATGCTGAGCTGGCTAATATCAAAGGTAATCCTTCAGGTAGCGCGAGATGACATCCAATGAGTTCATGGTGGGGTGTTTGCAGCTTTGTGCCAAGCAGGAAGCAGATGTGAAGCTGGAATACTAGCAATGAGGAGCCTGCTTGAAGATAAGGCGGTGGAGGCAGTCTTCCTGGTGGACACATCTAATGCATTCAAATCCCTCCACAGGGAGGCAGCCCTTCAGAACACCCACATCACATGTCCCACACTAGTCCCGATGCTAACCAACACCTATCAGAGCCCTGCCAGATTGTTCACTGGAGGGGAGCACATCCTATCTCAGGAGGGCACCACACAGGGAGACCCGTTAGCGATGGTCATGTACCCCATTGGTGCTCTCCCCCTCATCCACAAGCTTCAGGGGATGTAACCCAAGCATGGTACGCTGATGACACCTAAGCGGGAGGAGAACTTTCAGTCCTTTGGAGATGTGGGACAAATTCAAAGCAACTAGTCCACAGTATGTCTACCACCCCAACCTGAGCAAGACCAGGCTGGTGGTTAAACTAGAGCACCTACCAGCAGCAGAAGCACATTTCCAAGACACCGGAATACAGTCACAACCCAAGAGCAGAGACATCTTGGGGATGCAATTGGCTCCAGGAACAATTGGAGGACTTTGTTCAAAGGAAAGTCTCTCTTTGGGTATTTGAGATTGAGAAGCTATCCAGGATTGCCAAAATCCAACCTCAGGCAGCACATGTATTCTTCACACATGGACTGATGCACAGGTGGATGCGCACAGTTCCTGGTACTGGGGAACTGTTCCAATCCTACCAGCACTGACCGGTAGAGAGGCATTCAGAGACCCAAGAGAGAGCTGCTAGCCCTGCCAGCAAGGCATGAAGGACTCGGCGTCCCAATTTGCAATCATCCCTTTTGCAATGAACATAACAAGGGGTGTGAATGATCCATGTTCATTTTCATGCACTGTCTGATTATATGTCCTCTTCTTCTCCTGCTCCTGTAATTTGTACATAGTTTGAGTGGCAATAAACCCTCACATCAAAGAATGCATCCACCAGAATCCTTTGCACTTCATGTCCAATCAGAAATTGTCATCCACTTAGGCTGCTTGACAATTCATCATGGCAGACATCAAGCATGCCATTTAGGAGCGAACCTTATACAAGTCTTCAACCTGCTGGTAGGTGTCTCCAGAGAACTACAGGTCTACAGGATCAGCACTCAGGAATGGTCCCTAGCACTATATATTGAAGGATGTCTCCTCTCTGTTGTGTGCCACACCAATGGACTGTCCTGTTGCCCATACTGTGACACACCACATCACCACAGAGCCACTTCACAGCCTTCTGCCAGATGCTGCAAGAAGAATGCCTCACTCACATGGACTGATGACAGCAGCAAAGCCTTCAATGATACTAAAGATGCCTTGGCTACAGCTACCCTCCTATACCACTTGCAGCCTAACACGTCATCCTGCATTGTAACGAACACTTCTGATGCAGCCAATGAAGCCGTGTTGCAGCAACAGATATAGAACCAGTGGTGTCTCGTCGGCAACCTTTCCAGGAAGCCTGAAGCTAAAGGACCTATAGCACAATTAGATCTAATGTCATACGCCACATCAAAGGCACGGCAAATTAACATGGCAGCAGACACCTTGTCCCAAGATCAGTGGACTTCTGGCATCTGGCACATCATGTCTGGACTTTCATGTTTTGGCCAAATCCCAACAGGAGGATATCACACGACCAGATGTCCACTCCACCTCTCTGCATTGTCCAAGAGGTACCAATCCCAGCTTCGCTATGCGATGTCTTCACCATATGTTCCACCAGATCTTCCAGAGCATCAGGTAATGAACACCTTGCACTCAATATCACATCCAGGCATTCACGCCAGTCAGTGGCTCATCACTTCATGCTACGTATGGCACAATATCAATACAGATGTCCGCAGATAAGCTCGATGACACATCCTGTGCCAGCATTCAAAGGCGTACAGGCACACTATTACACCCACAGGTTACTATTTCTCGCCACTCATGTTTTTTGTGTGCTGGGATACAGTGGGCCAGAAACTTCCTCTACCATATGACGAACCCTTCCAAGTGCTGTGACGGGATGACAAATTCTACCGGCTGCACAAGAATGACCGTAGCAGCTCAGTTTCTCTAGATCACCTGAAACCAGCTTATCCCGAGGAGCTGCACAACCCTGCTAATGCAGTGCAAAAGCCATCACAACCATCGACCTCGGAGCCTGCAGCTACGGCATCACCAGTGGTTCAGACTACCCATTCTGGTCAACATGTCCGTTAGCCAAATTATCTATCATTGTGACTGAATGTGGGATTCGGACGGCTCCTGCAGTTCACTAGGGGGGGTATTTGTAGTGGTGTTACATGCCACGTAATTTATTATTTGAATGCTGCATGTTACTAATGCGTTGTTTCAGGACATGACTGGTTTACTGTGTTCTAAGCCACATTAGGTACAGTTATTTTGTAATCTATAATATAAGCTGCGCTTTTGCTTCATTGAGTTTGGAGGGTCTTGAAACCAACTCCATTCATGTGGAGTACAGCAATATTGTCTTCGCTACATACCTAGACCCAAGGGAATCCAACTGGAGCGCAATCAAGTGAAACAGTGGCAATGGTGAGGTGAAGACAAAGACATGTATTGAAGTGAACAGTAAGCGGAGGAACCAGCAGATATGCAGGTTCAACCCAGAATAACTGTCATCCACTGCTGCTGATTAGGGTGTTATTCTCCGAAAAGGCCTTCCATCACAGTGGCAGTCCAAAGTAGTGATTTGCATGCAAAGATAAGTACCATTTTCGACTTCTAAACACAGCTGTCTATACCATTACAAAATTGAATAACTTGTTTTGGAGAGTCCTGCATTTTACACTCCCCTTGAGGCTTAGATACAGAGAGAGCAGTGAAGAAGGGATACCGTGTCATGACAGTCGCACAGAAGAAGCACAAAGAACCCAAAGCAGACCATACACGAGGTGGTGCAGGGATGTTATTTCGAAGGACAGCAAAAGATTGGATTCCCGAAACACAACGGAGAGGAAAATTTAATGTGGCCACATAAAAGAATGGATGAGATAAAGATGTGAAGTACAGTAGCAAACACTGACTCATTTATATGTTCATATATATACACACGTACGTATGTGTATCTATGTATATGTCTGACTCAGTTAATGGCACGATGATATGACAGTCAAGTTAGCAAACATGCTACAAAAACTACAGCTATGAAACAATACAGACAGGCATTGAGGCTTCCATTAGTTCAGCATGATTACAACTCTCAAAACGGAAATGGGCAACAGGCAGCATAGTATAGTAAGTATACCTTATTTCACACATTTCCTTTGTGGTGAGGGCTTTGGACAACAGAATATTTACCACTGATGCCACACTGGTGCCAACTGGCAGTGGAGCAATGAGCAAGTCATGCAAATGAGGATACACAGCATCGTGATGCTCCCAGATACTGTGCAGGATCCGTATCATGGTTGGCAGCAGCTTGGCATTCTTGGACATTTCCAGGATTAGGGCTACCACTTGACCTAAACCAGCCTAAAACAGAACATCCGGTTTTCAACAAGAGAATGGCTACATACAGAACACTCGGGACACGAAAAGGACTAAAATTGCACCTTGTTTGATCTGACCACATCAGGAAGAACAGTCAAAAAGTGCCCTTTCTCTAGATCATCTTGCAACAGAGGAAAGCAAAAGATCACAGCTGGAAGGAAAAGATACCCCTGCAAAGGAATACCAATACATTATTAAATACACTGTATATACTATGAGCAAAACATTTTCAGCTTTCTGTCCCCAGATCCTACCAATCGTGTATCCTTGGCAAGTGAAGAAAGAGCCTTGAATGCTTCGCTAGCATGATTGCTTGAGATAAGCTCTGGAAAGTATTGTAAGAGAACAATTGACTGAAGTAGGGCTCGTTCTGTTGCTGGCTTCAATGAGTCCACCAGCATCCTAATCCACTCTAAGAGAGCTTCATTGGATCTGCAAACAGATATTGTGAACAGAATTAATATACATAGTTGCTGTGCAGCTATTGATAGCTATATACATATGTACACTTCATTGAAATGACAATGTGCAGATGTTTTTCTATAGGTCGCCTACCGGCAGAATAAATTGCTGAGATTTGCAGCTGCCACTATGTCCTTGTATACAGGAGTTGACAAAAGGGGGTTAATAGCAGGCTGTGAAGTGTAGAGGAAGAACCGCACTAGAACATCAACTATGGAACAAAACTATACTCATGGGTTTACCTCAAGAAAGCCACACACATCATGTGAGCAGGTAAGATCCTTCCCTAAAATTTCAGTTGCCATACGTACATTCTCCTTGCTTATACATCCGATGCAGCAAACCTCAGGGAGAGCTGCCACTTGCAATAGAGGCAATAACACAAACCTCCGACATGCAATCTTCTGACTGGTCATCATACTTTGCAGCAGAGTTGACACTACAGGATGGGGGGAAGATGTTACAGTTATCTACAACAATGAACATGAATCTGCACAATCAACCACTTACCAATGCTCAAAAGTAACTGCACACTGTGTGGTACCAATAAGTGCTTACAGAGCAACCAGCTTATGGCTATCAAGTGACGACTTTGTAATGCAGTCTAAAGAAACAAGAGGTCAGTTACATTCACAAAAACTAACTCACATTCAGTCACATTACATATGCACAGTAGAGAAACTGACTCTGGCAAGTTCTGATATATGTTGCTTCAGCACAGAGAGGTGGTAGCCCACGGACAGCCCTCTGCTAGTGAGCTCGCACACATGAGAAAGTACAAGATCAAGACAATGACAAGATGAACTATCATCTGTCAGTCGCAAAGGTAGACGCATATGCGTCCGGAAAAGATCCATACACAAACTGGCTGCAGCAAGCAGTTCTTCATCATTGTTCACCTACAAACACACAAATATACGCATGTACACACCTAATAACACAGTTACCCAAAATACGTACACTGACACATAAGACGTACCGCATTGAGGTGTAGGTACACCTGTACCAGAGATGACACACTTGCAACTGCATTCTTCAGGTGTCCCTCGCTGTTGAGAGAGGTATTGTACCTATGAATCTGCTGTATAAACATGCTACACATGTCAGTGAAGCACTCTGTGGTGACCACAATGCTAGTAACTGCCATCGACTGTACAAGTGGTGCCAGCACCTGCACCAGTGCAGGGTGTTCCCTAAAATGGAAAGCAAGACACCAATGAAGCTCAATGAGTAAGGCAGGGTTACCTGCAAAAGGAACTATGACTTATATACGGCAGTGATCATGAATGCTGGAATATAAATCTGTCACTTGGGTGCAGGTTTAGTGCAACCTACATAAGCATTAATTAAATGACAATTCCATCACCTGGCCAGCTATTACTAGTGGGATGAAAGTATGTGGCCTTTTTGAATTTAAGCCACAACCATCTACCAAGACCACAACCAAGCGGCGACCTGAAGATAACATTTGGTATAAAAGAAATGCAGCAAGTTTTTTCTTAGTGCATTTTGGCTCAAATCGTCCATAATAGTGTATCCAATGTGAGGCAGTTAACAGTATTAATCCCTACAGGTTCTAAATTAAAGTTTGCAGTTCACCTTTCCTCGAGTGTCAACCTCACTCAGTTTACTTACACAGGTGGTAGTTCCTGCAGCATAAGCCGCACTTGAGATATCACAAGTGGCCCCAGCTTTGGTTGTGCACTGAGTATGTCCACAAAAACCCTTGAAAAGGAAGATTTCATCACATTAGTGGCAACTGCAGCCAAAGGTTGAGACTTACGTACAAGAATAAGCATGCCTATTCCATTGCACATTGTTGTCAGGACTGAGAGTCAAATTGAAAATTGCACTACTCAAATACAATGTCTGTACTTGCACATCTCACTTGGTTAGCACAGCTGTGATACTATCAGCATGTATACTCTTCATCATCAGTCTTCCCAATAAGTGCAATACACAACTGGGGTGTCTGGTAGAAGGCAAGGAATGTAAGGTAAATGGGTAACTCCGTGAAAACTTACTTTGTCGTCACATAATTCGACAGTTGATAAGCGACAAACATCCAAATTCTATATCAGGTACTAGCATCCATGTCTACCTCGCACACCAATACTACACTAAATTGCGCTTACATTTCCTGAGATATTTGTAGAATTCTGACGATTGGTCAAAAAGTGGTGGATGGGGTAACTCTGTATATATCTCATTACCATGGTAAACGTGGGATATCACTGTGGGTTATCCGCTATATACCACAGTTTGAATTAGCAGTGAGACACCTTGGGATTAATCACTATTGCTCACTATCACTCATGAGCAATCACTTTAGCTGTTATGAGCACTTGCTGTCCATCCTATTTCACATAGCTAGCTGCAGTTGACTGGCGAGCTAGTTTAGGAACTGTTTGGTTGGGACGGGATATGTATTAGTTGATACCACTCTTAAGTGTGATACAAAGTGATATGCCTGAGCCTGAAGGCCAAGGGGATATCACTTATGTACCACACTTAGGAGTAGTATAACTAATACGATTTTCAGAAATAGAGAATGCATGACCACCCGTGTGGACAACGTTGAGAGTGTCAACAGTGCACAGTGTGTGGCAAACACACTGTTTCTAACTTTGGAGTAGGTTTTTGGTAGAATTAGAGTCTTAGTGTGCATAGATCTACATGTATGTTGACAGGAAAGTTTTTCACAAACATTTTGTACTCCCACAGGAAGTTGTTTCTCTCAGGGTTCTCTTGTGGAAACACCAACCAAAGGTTTTCTTTGAAATACCAGATGTCAACGACGATGATCAAACGAGTGATGCAACCCAGCCAGACAAGCTTCTTCAATAAGTTGTTTCTCTATCGCAGCAAGGAAGAATCCCTATGGCTCAGCGTGCTTGCAAGGTATTCAGTATAGAGTAAGCATCGGCTTTTCTAAGTACATCTCGGTCACAAGTGTACTGGCGAAGTTATAGCTGTCTGAAGTCATTTTTAACAAGTTACCCCTCATTCACGGAGATACTCCACATGACCTTATGATGAAGGTATGAACTATTATTGTACAAACTTTCAAGATGAACACACTATCCCTACAAGGAAGGAAGAAACAAGATCCTTACTTAGCGTAAGACACACTTTGCCCAACAGCTGAAATTAAGCAATCCAGAGGCACAAGTTCACACTCTGCGGCTGCCTCCAGTACGGTACTGTGACTCTGCACCACATCCAGGGTGTTGTGGCGTAGACGTTCAGCACTTTCCAGAACAACACTCTACGAAAGCAAGAATACTGAAATTTTCACGCAGTTACACATCTAGTGGCTAACCCAATCACATTAATTGCTTAGCTTTCACAGCATTAAATGCTGTCCATGCTCGGTAGCTACGTGGCTACTCACAATCGTCTTTTCTGTATCGCTAATTGATAACTTCTTCCAAGTCTGCAGTGTGGCAGCGGCTGCCTGAAAGGTTAATAAAGGCACGCAGTAGCAATATAGTAGTGAAACGTATTCCAAACTCGTTAAACCCACTAGGAACAGCTCCGTTTCTGACTGCACTCCACTATTGGCAGCCATTTTTGCAGTGGAAAAATGGGTGCAACCTTACGTGCTGGTGTGTTCCTGCTGCTTGTGGAGCTGATGCTAATGCATGGGCACGGTGCTAGACAGGCAACCGACAAGATGCCTGCAAATTCGAAAAAGTGCCC
Organism: Aplysina aerophoba; assembly: GCA_949841015.1. NCBI lineage: Eukaryota > Metazoa > Porifera > Demospongiae > Verongiida > Aplysinidae > Aplysina > Aplysina aerophoba. The sequence goes on from OX465035.1 coordinate 3,199,771, forward strand.
TCAAGCAGCCAAGAACGGAAAGTATACGTGAGTCTGGTGCTGTCCGTTCCGGAATTTGTACTAGTCACAGAATGGCAAGCGAGTTGCGTATGTCGCTACCCCTCTGAATTGTGCTTAGATATGATAATCACGCATATCCTCCTTGCTAGCTTCCTGATGAGAATGTGATTCTCTAAGCTGACGGTACATAAAGGGTGGTGTACCTAGTCTCGCGAGCCAACCCCCCCCCCCCCCGCGGAAGGGGAGGGGCTGGCTCGCGAGACTAGTGGTGTACCATGGGTTGAGGTAGTGGCCAAATTTAGCAGTAGACCTGTCTAAGCCATTCCTATAGTTTGTTCTATCACAACAGGCAGTATAATGCCATATGGCTTATGAACCATCTTCATTTACTTCTGCTTTTTTAATTGGCATGTAGCATTCAGTTGTTTGGTACCTTGAAAAATTATTGTACGTACCATAAACTCAACTCTGAACTGTCGACTCTAAATCTCATACGTAAGCTGTCAGCCTTTGGCAAAACACGTAATTGATCACAAGCCAGGGGAATGCTTGGATATTGATTATTTGATTGTGTTTCACTGTTTTGTAGATCGGTTGGAAAGCAGTTGTATGAAAGTGGAGATGTAAATGCTGCAATAGCATGCCTGGAAGCTGCAGTTGAACATGACCAGAATACCCTTACATTGGTCAATATTGGTAAGTGCACTGTTAGATATAGCAGTGTATTTTGTTTCTGTTATCATGTCAGACTCTGCACGTAGTCAGCATGTGTCTATACTCTTCCTGCAGCTGTAGTCTACACATCCACCAGCCAATATGACAAAGCAGAACACTATTTGAAGAAAGCACGAGCACTGGATCCAACCAGTGCAGTTGCACTAAAGGCATCGTTTACCAATATGTATATGCAGCAAAAGTATGAAAAATGCTTGAAATTTAGTCACAAGTGGTTGGAGCACCACCCTACAGATGTAGGCGGTCACTTACACATGGCCAGTGCTCTGTATCAGTTGCATCAGAAATTGGACAGTTTGACGTACTATGAGAAAGCCTTATCTCTTGAACCGAGAAACCCAGCTGCTTTGGTTAATGCTGCGGTTATACTTAATGCCTTGGGCAACCATTCTAATGCAGCCATGTATGCAAAAAAAGCTATTCTGGAGCAGCCTACATTGCAAGAGGTACGTATGCATGTAGTGAACTACTGCTCCTGCATTTGTGTACTGTCTGAATCGAATGTGATTACATCACACAGACTAGTGACTGCCTGGAATATCTACTGGCACTGTACAGTCAATCAACATTGCTTGGGGTCTTATGTCTTTGACAATTTGGTAGGCAGCTATTATATACATGGCATTCTGTTGATTCTTATAATGTGTGCTTTCAGTTTGATAGAGAGTCACTGTCTTGTAGGGGTACTTGAAGTTTGGCATTAGCGAGCAGTTGTGCAAGAGAAAAGGTAGTTGTGACCCTAGGATTAAACTACACAATTATGCTCTACAATCCCCGCAATTAGGCATCCTAACAGCAACCGAAACCACTGCCTCCCACCTTGATGAATAGACAGCACAGCAGCTCAGACTAGGCGTGAGTTCACTACAGTAGAACGTGAGTGGGAAACTGCAAAATGTCATCAGGATCCTAAGGGGAGACAAAGACATCATTGTCCTTCCAGCAGACGAAGTAATATGACTGTAGTTATGAACCAATCAGACTAAACAACGAAAACGGAAGGCCTGCTGGAAGGCGCAGTTTATAAGAACCTGCAGTGCAACCCAATCACCGGAGTGGAAACTAGAATCTCCTCAGCCCTCAGAAGGAACTGGAGCAGAAACACTACCTCTCCAACAAACAACGCAAGTCTCACTCTCCTTCAATCTCTACAGCCCCACGAATTGACAGTCATCCAAAAATCCACCTCCCTCTGACTAATTATTTGTGGGGCTAAGTGATGCATGGCAATATACAGTGATTATTGCCATACATCTGGCAAGATAATCTAGGCAATGTCAATCCTTTTTCTCAACTGGCTTAGTTACACCAAACTTTCAACTATAGGCACATAATGAAGATAGCTGTGAGCGAATATGTGTACAAGGAAGCTAGTTGTTGATGTTCGTTCATGTGGACGTTATTGAAAGTTATGACAATATTGCTATGCTGATGGTTACCGAGCATGTCTACATATGTACGGACATGCTGTAGTGTGAACAATCCTCTTCCCACACTAGGCTCACGTCACCCTTGCCTCAGCTTTGATTTCAATGAAGCAGTATCAGGAGGCAGTACCAGCTCTGGAGCAAGCGGTGGCCTTGAGACCCTCTGACATTCTTGCAAGGTACGTAGTGTACTGTGGTGATAAAATAGTAATAAAATTGGACCATTCACATGCATTGTGCCATTCTATGACCAGGTGCAAGCAGATTAATCTACGACGATTATTGTGTGACTGGACACATTACCAGGACGATATTAGGACTTTGAAAGACATTGTTCAGCACCAGATATCAAACAGTGAGGACTTCCTGCAGTCAGGACAGCTGCCCTGTCATTCACCTGGCAATCTCCTGCACTTCCCGCTGACCCTTGAACAAGTCAGTTGATATGTAATCCTAAAAGCGCAAACTCTGAACACAGTGTGTTCACTTTATTGAAGATGCGAGGCGTGTCTATAGTCTTCACAATTTGCCTGTACGAAGACAAAGTAGTGTTTTGACACCTTTGTTTGCCTTCAGGAGTCTTCTGTTCCCTTTACCTTTTCGATGTGAACACAGACAATTAGAGGAGTGATATACGTACGTGTATGTACAGTGACTTCACAAGATAAATGCACCTTCCTTGTGCGCATGTATAATGTATTTCACTTTTATTATACAGCATCTGGGTGTGTCCTACCTGCATTCTGCTTCAGTTTGGAGGGCTGTGGAAACTCAGCGGCAAAGATTAGCTGATGAGGTTGCTAAGGTGGTGGATTGGTACAGACTCAATCCAAAGGCAAAGCTGAGAATTGGCTTTGTTAGCTTCAACTACAATAATCACCCTGTGAGTGTATTATATCCAAAAATACATATATGATGCATGCATATATCTTACTATAATGCACCTATCTCGGTTTGTTTGTATGTTTTGTTCCGTACACTAATATGCACAACTGCAAGGATACCTCAAAGCACTCTGCACCCACTCATCAGCGCCTGGGCCATCTTTTCACTAGAACGATGTGTGACTAACTGTGGAAGACGATTGTCCACCAATTTTGCATTCCTGGGACTGTCACGTCATTTTGATTCCGTGTGGCGCCCAACTCTTGCAAAGGTCTTCACCGATTCCAGTTGACTTGAACACTCCAAGCCACTGAGGGAGTCAGTGGCTTGGAGTGTTCAAGTCAACCAGAATCGGTGATGAACTTTGCAAGAGTTGGGCGACACGTGGAATCAAGTGGAGGATGTGTTCTTAAGGGAATGGCTTGCAATGACCTGCCCTGTGGCAGATCATTATGCCTTTTTGAGTGGGGGATCTGGAGGTCAGTTTTCAACACCACAGGACGCAGTCATAGTTGCCTTAAGCCGCCCCAAATGATCGACCTATGTACATATACGTATAATGTGGATCCATCTGACCAATGTATACACTTCAAATTTTTTCTTCAGCATTGTCACCCATACACTGAGACTCCATTTAATCTTCTGCTTTGCAATATATACTCTATGACAGTTGCTATTGCTCAGTAGCTACCACCGTGGTTCGCTATTGCCATCATTAAGAGTGCCATCAGAGCACAATCGATGGAGCACTGTAGTTCATATCAATATTCAAATTTCAGTGCACCATGTCCAGAACACACTGTGGTCAAAATGCCCATGCAGTACTGTTACGACAAGTATAATCATTTATGAGTGCATGTGGTGGTGGGGGGAGAGGGATATCATAATTACATGTAATAATGTATCGCTTTATATGTACATGTCTCACAAATGGAGGAAGAAAACTATTGATCTTATCTGCTGGGTAGCAGGCCGCTAATCAACACAGCTTCTCCGCATCCTCTCTTCCCACCCTTGAATCGATACCAGCTTGCTTAATTACCAATACCAACTGGCTCCTTCCTCTACACATCGCCACCTGTCTACCAACTCAATAAAACTGAACAGTTCCTGTTCTTCTCTAATAGAACCACACATCTCAAAACAAAGTGCCCCTCATCCTTCAATTCCACACACGTACACTGCTTGCAAATTCTCTACTCCCTCTTTAGTCCACTCCATCTACCCATCTTTATCCTTCAGCAGCCCCTCTCAAACACACACTGTGTTATGAGCAGTCTCGAAGTCCTTTTGTCTTACACTGATTCTTCATCTACTCAATCCACCACCACATTCAGCTTTAATTAAGTATAATGAATAAGACAGGAAGTAATGTACACTTCTACATACATACTCCTCAGTGTATGGATATCCTTGCAGGCTACACATATTATGCTGAACGTATTCAAGAATATACCAAAAACGACTAATGCAGTGGTATACTGTTACTACATGAATTCGCATGAGGATAAATGGACAAAGGAAGTGAGTTCACTTGATTTTGTAACATGATTCTCAGCTTTCCTGCTACATGTGTTATATATTTCTATTCTGTGTGCTACTCTTTGTGTGTAGGTTGAACATGTTGCTACAGTCTTTAGACGGGTGTCACCTCTGTCCAGTTTCAGCATAGCACAGCAAATTGTCAAAGACCGCATAGGTGTTTTGGTTGATCTGATGGGCTTTACAAATGGAGGACGCTCAGAGGTGTTTGCACTGCAATCTGCACCACTTCAAGTCAGTTACCTTGGCTTTCCAGGTACGTATGTGATTACATAGATGCAATACGTATGTGCTGACGACGGTGCAATAGATTAGATGGTTTGCAAACTTTTTCTACCTACTGTATAGATAGACAGTTGTCAGTGATTGCTCATGCACATGTTTGCTTACTTGTTAAAGTTATCACTAGTGTAATAATTTTACATGTCAGCAGTGTCAATTCCCCTTGGGTCTTTAGTCTAGAAGGTTACATCCAACACATGCTGCACATTTGCAATAATCAAAACTTTCATTAATGAAAATTGAATTGCTTTGATTGCCATCTACATGTGTGTAGTCAGAAGCTATTAATTCATATTAACAAACATGAAGACTATATCTAATAGAATGAGGGTGAAAGACACACAAAGGTATGGCCGGCAATGTCTTAGGCCACACATGAGGTCTCCAAATGGGTGAATCCTCTGTGGGATGTTACTAGGCAGAATACCCTTCCCAGTATGCGTATTGTTCATGTCCTTTTGTGTCATTTTAGGAACAAGTGGTGCTCCTTTTATGGATTGCCTTGTGTGTGATCGCACTGCATGTGACCCAGCTTCAGCTGATGTACAGTTTACCGAGGATGTTTTATACCTACCTGAACCTTACTTCATGGTTCCAACAGATGTGGATACTGTGGACAGTTCAACAGGTACAGTATGTATGTGGTCAACGTTGCATGTCAGATTTCAAGTGCTATATACTACAACAGTATATACTGTAGCAGCTATGTATGTATTTACCACTAGAATGAATGTGATTGCAATGCCTGTACCATCAATGTACGCGAGGGGGAAGTTATTGAGGGACAGTGCAGCCGCTGGAGTTCAATCTACGTATATCCATCTTAGCACTTAGCATCAGGTGCCCTCTCCAGTAGGGTGTTGGGAAGGGTCCCAGTTCCTAAGATGGTGAGAAGAAGGCTCTGATGAAGGTGCAATGTCTGAATCCTGCTGCCGTGCTGCAACAGCGATCTGTGAGCATCTGGTGGACTAGGTCTGAGGAGGCAGCTGCAGAGGCCAAAAAGGGTGCAAGCTGCACTGTGCTTCAGAACCCTAGCCTCGATCCTTGCCAAACAGTCAGGGAAGCCTGACACCATGCAGGGTCCTGTTTACCATTGAGAATGTCGGTGATAGTGTGACATTAACTCCTTGTCATAAAGGTCCAGGTAAGGTCCACTGTAAGGTGATGGATGGAGACACAGAACAGTTGAGGGCCCAAGGGATCCCCTTGTGGACATCATCTACAGACTGCAAGGGATCGTTCCCCAATAAAGGGTGGAGGGTGTACCATATGCACAGTGTACCAATGTAGGAGCTGCAGCACCAAATCACTGACCTGGCTCAGTATGTAGTCCCGCTTGATGCCATTGAAAGCATTGGTGAAGTCCAACTTGAGCAGTACGCAGTTTAGTTATAGGCTGTCATAGTAGGGTCAGCTCTATGTACTGCTTTGAGGTCCTATATCCCAGCTGTTGAGGAGTAAGGAGTGCACGTCTGTAGCAACGTTGGCAGCAAGGCAATGAAAAGTGCACCGTGCAGCAATGGGTCTAATTTCCCACTTTATTCTTGAGAGCAGCCATTTTGGCACGGCACGAAAGAGGACTTGTTGGATTGGTACTTGGTCTTGCCTGCTATAATAGGGGTTGATGACTGTGTGCCATATCAAGTTTTAAGATGCTGGAACAACTGGTGCAACTTGTTTTTATTTGTCTGTTTCTCTCTGTGTTAGTGATACCACATGTCAGCAATTATTGGATGTCCTCTTGCAGCTGCTTGTAATGATAAATAATGATGTGGCAATCCCTCCTTTGTGTGAATAGATTGGAATACATTGACAGCACTACCCAAGGGAAAGTTTGTGTACTGCTGTTTATCTCAAGTGAGGGATTTGCTCTGATCGTTATCGCTATTGATTGTCAGCATTATTGACTCTTTTTTGCATCAGCTGGGAAAGCTGACTTTGCAGATGTTCTCCTTGTGGTTGAAGATTCTCAAGGCTTCATCAAATTCCATACTTTGGCTGATCAGATCTCCACCGGAAGCAGGTGAGTGAAGCTTGTTTCAACAGACACCCTTAACAAGTTGGTGAATAGCTGATATTATTGAGGTTACCTTCTTCATGGCAAAAACCTGAACAGTCTCAGTAGTAAATGTCATCTTTGTACGGTGATAAAGAGTAATAGCTGTGATGTACAGGCTGTTACTTAATGGATGTAACCGTTTCTGCCTAGTTACAGGTTACCATTAGGCTGTGGGAGGACAGAGTTTCCAGCTATTGTTATCCTCTCCAGTTGTTTCTTGGCTGTAAAAGTCTAATGATGTTATGCTATTCAGCCACGAAAACTACATAAGACTGCAACCTATGATAGTGACATTCAGAATGGTACTATCATATCATGAGGTGCAGCCTTATAATCTAGATGCCAACATGTATATATGCTATTTGTTTGTTGTATTGCTACAGAAAGAAATATTATGCAATCAGTGGAGGACGATGAACTAAAGCTCAGAATACACTTCACAGACAAAATGGAGAGAAGTAAGGTGAGCACATCTGTGTTTGCATTGCTTTAGAAACATATGAGGCACATACATACATGTAATGATTATCATGTTGCATGCTGTTAAAGTTGCCATATTGGTTTCACAGCACGTCTGAAGCTGAATGATAGTGACTGAAGTGTGTATCTTCACTGTATCCGTACCTATAGCACTCCCAATTAATCCAGGTTTTAGCATTGCATGTTGCAAACTAAATGACGCGCAGGAATAGTACCTCAGCATTTAAGTAGACATTTCCTGCACTGCAAGTGTTACTGGGACAAAGTGAGAACGCTTGAGCAGCAACTCCACCACCATCATAGGCTCACTTTAGAATCCAACCACATAAGATCATACCTTTATACACCCAACAGAAATGATGGCACATTGTCCCCACCTTACAAGTCAATTGCTGTTTCTTGAAGAACTTTACCAGTATACTTGCATGTCTGAGCAGTCCCATAATTTTATTCAGCTAAATAATTTAGTTCATTATTAGTCGCTTTAATTGTCATCATCAACTGTCATTTCATTTACTATAACTATTAGCACCATGTACACCTTGTAGTCTTTGAAAAGGCCTGAGTGGCTAGGTAATTCAGACATCTCGAAGGTTTGCAAAGTTTGGCTAGTGTTTTGCAAACCTTCCAGATGTCTTGTAGTCTTTATACGTAGATCAATAGATTGATAGACTCAGCATGTCCTTACCAAGCCACAAGGGATTCTATCAAATGTTCTCTGCCACTTATGTATCACACTTGAGAGTGGTATCAACTAATATATATCCCGTCCCAACCAAACAGTTCCCAAACTAGCCCAGTTCATCCTGTGTAAGGAATAGGAAATAGGATGGACAGCAAGTGCTCATAACAGCTAAAGTGATTGCTCATGAGTGATAGTGAGCAATAGTGATTAATCCCAAGGTGTCTCACTGCTAATTCAATGTGGTATATAACGGATAACCCACAGTGATATCCCACATTTACCATGTTAAAGGGATATATATAGCTTTACATGGAAGAGGCATAACTTAGAAATAATTCAATTAATGCACAAGGTTTAATTAAGAGTGCATCTTAAATCTAAAGGCTATTGCTTATCATTACTCCACGCTCCATTTTAATTTGCAGTTTGAACAAAAATTAATTCTGTGATGTTTTACAGTACATACGTACAGTATATATGTGTGTATACGTATATGCATACTTTCTTTGTGATTACTGAATACGTCCTTGCTGTCTTGTGCTCGTAGATTGTCATGTTTGTTGTCCAGTCATCTCTGTTGAATGTCTATAATCTGTTGTAGCAGGTAAAGCTGTTCTTTAATGCTTCTTCTATGCAGTATTTGTCGGCAGCACCGCAGTTATGCCATCTCTTCCTGGACACACACCCTTACAATGCCCATACAGTAGCAGCAGAAATGCTCTATAGGGGATTGCCTATTTTAACATTACCTGGTAAACACATGGCCTCCAGGGTGGCTTTCAGCTTGATCAAGAGCCTTGAGTTGGAAGAGGATCTTGCAGCAACTAGTGAGCAGGACTACATTGACAAGGCAGTTTCTTTTCCCAGTGATGAATGCAAATACAAGAGGATAAGAGAAGTATTGTTGGAAAAGGCACTGGGCAAACAAGTGCCTGCTTACAATGCTGTAAGTTTTTCTGCAAATTTTTTTCAGCTTCTAACATCAGCCTGGTCACGGAAAATTATGTCACAATTCTTTAACACTTCCCAGTCTAGTTTCAAAGAAGAACTGTGATCCATTGATGTTAAAAAATTATATCAACATGCATGTGCGGGGATGATGTGGAGAACAGTGCATGCTCATGCATACATTTCACCCTCTGCATTATAGTACACATTACAGTATCATATATATCCAGTCAGGAATGTGCTTGATTGTAATGTAGGTACATACCAATGAATGCGACTTGACTGAGTGCCTTCTGTGTGACTGTGATCAAAGCAGTCACATATATAGGATATGAAGCTAGGCAGAGAAAATACATAAAGAATGATCCAGACCATGTTTCATTGTTGTCTGGTGCTTCCTCAACACCTAATGATCTTAGTTTATATAGCTGTTGCCTGGGTATAAAAGCCATGCACGTATTATACTATATCCATTGATAATGGTTCATCAAGAGAAATATGCCTGCTGAGAGTTGTTTGTAAACACAAGCCCATAATTATCTTGAACAATTACGTTTTGGCAACCTATGGCTGCCTTCATCAGTAATAACAATGGTACATGTACAAGCACCACTTTATGTATACAAGTGCAGACAAAGGACCCAACCTTTGAATTGAAGAATAAGCTGAACAGTGTTGTACTATATAAAGCTAAGACGAAAAGGATGGCTCTCAGAGGGTACCTACCATCAGCAATGCAGCTAGCTCTGCAAGCAGGTTACAAGCCTGTACTATGAGCAGTATGCATTGCCCAAAATGCACAAGCTGGTCATCCCACGTCATCTCCAAAGCGTCTTGTCATCCATGTTGAAACTCTCTTTATCCTCCTTTACTCCTCCTCACTTTAGAGGGGATATGTCTGGATACATGTGTCTGGATGACACATGCACTGCCCTCTCACTGGGCTTGCAATTGGTTGAGCCCTTTGAACAAGATTGACCCACACGTCCAGTTTACTGCAGAGACAAAATCTAAAGGGCAACTGCCATTTCTAGATGTGCTACTGACCAGAATTGAATAGCAGGTGCATGGCAAGATCAGTATATCGGTGTTTCAAAAGCCCCCCACACAGACCAGTACCTGCCCTACAAAGCCCACCATCCAACAGCCCATAAGAAGGCAGTATATCGCCAGTTAGAACACTGATGTACAGGGCATAGACTTGTGTGAGCTGCATTCAGGAAGACGAGTAGTCCAGCAATCACTCCAGAATATGCCTGCGATGTTCATCAAGAGGCACAGTCTCCCACAGCTATGTAGATCCCATGCACATTCCTAAATAAATGTCCACCTGTGGCGTTTGATAGTTAAAGCTGACCAACAGCTATGTGTCTGGGGATTTACAGCAGATCAATAGGGTCAAGGGGCAAAGCGCTGAATTGCTGAGCAGTCTAGCTACAGTCTACAGACACTGATTGCATTTTAGTAATATAATTATTATATATATATACCTGAAATTCAAAATCTCACAGCTCAATGAACTGTAATACTTTCTCATCTTGAAGACATCCACATCATTAGCGACAGCTCAGCTAAAAATTGGCTGTACATGTGGAAACACATCATACAGGTGGCACAGCACCATAATCAGACACTGCTCAACCACACGTTACTGGACGAATACATGTATTCCTTCTGTTGCAGCTCCATTTGAATGATGGATTTCCAAACAAATAATAATATGAAACATCGATATTATGAATAGGTAATAATTTCATTATCATAATTGAATCCCATGAGCATGAAGTAGTATCCTTCCAGGAATTAATACATACGGCAACATCTATCCTCGTACAGATATATATTGTGTCCTCGCAGTCAGTGCATGATAAATAATCTCACATCCACTATGTTGGTTAACACAGTCCCACCATGAAGTGACCAACAACTGCAGCCATCACACTTAATTTGAATTAATTATGACTCCTAGGATACAGTGAATCAAAAAAGTCCAACCACAAACTGTCAAGTACAATATGAGGTACTACAATTCTATAATAGCAACAGTGAATGCCTAATAGAAAAAAGGGGACCAGCACTGGCATGGGCTAGCAGACTCTCTGAAGCACTGTAGACAGTACTGCTACCAAAAGGAAAACAACCCACACAAGCATGTGGCCAGGGCCACAGAGGTGTGATGCCTTTCTGATTGCATCAAGTACATCACTGAGCACATTCTTAGGAGGCTTGTAGCTTTCTCCTGAGAGATAGCCATGGTGAGAAAGGAACTCGGTCAGAGTAGACTCGTTCCAAGTCAGTGCAGGAACATACTCCTGCTCAAAATCCCTAGTCCACCACTGACTGGTGCTGTTGCATCTGAGAGAGACAGAACAGAGAGTAAAGAACTGGTTTACTTAATACACAATGCAGACATGCATCAATATTCTATAGGCCATGATTCTGTGTTTCTCTCACTCCCTTTTTACTAGTACTTATGAAGAGTTCAGTCTAGCTATTACAAGAAAAACCAAACACACAGCTGCATAAATGGTGACATAACTGGCACACCACATATTTAGTCAACATTATTCACATTAATCCAGATATGCACCGTACAGACATTACTCCTGCAACGGCAAATCCATAACTGTTGCTAGAATCAACATTGAATATCATTATAACAACATCATCCAACTCTAACACAAATAGACTTAGACATACGTACCTGCTAGGATAGCAGCCAGGATCTGTATAATGGTAAGTGTATAGTTTTGCCCGAACATACAAAGGAGGTTTGTCAAATGGTGGGAGATCCAGCAGCTGCAGAACCTCTGGCTGACCAATGAGCAGTCGGTACATCAAATGGATAAGCCATGGGTTGTGCTGATAGCTACCCAAAGCAGCAAACCACATCTGCCAGTCCAAGCGTGGCTGGTGTGGTGCTATACAGGACAGGTGGACAGTGCAGGTGTAAAGTAATATAAGTAATATAACATGGAGAACTGCAGCTGTGGCTGCAATAAATCCTGAGATAATAATTATGAAGCTATTGCTTTAACCCATAGCTTTACAAACCTTTGTTCCGTACATACTTCATCACACTACTAGCATTTGGTTTACTATGGTATTCTCACAGAGAAACACCATACTTTACTGTACTTCCTTCTCACAGACATTGCAATAAACTTCACTGGCTGATGACATCAAAGGGGTTCGGTTGCAACGTAAAGTCAACAAAGTCTACCATTACATACCATTATTAGGTGGACTGAAGGTAAATCTCGATCATCGTGCACATACCAATAAAGGGCAGAGGTCTGTACAGGTTCCCAGGCTTGTAAAGAAAATCATACTCTTTCCAGCCTTCCTTCAGGTCATTACTCCCCTCAATTATCACTTCAGGTCTACCTCCAACTCCAGTCATTCGTCGAAACAACCCATAAGAATTGCATAGTGAAGCTCCAGTCAAGTGGTGATAAACACTTTTCACTTCCTCTGGGGATGAATGGTACATTGGGGCATCAACAACAGAGTGGGGTACCTATGTACGTATATGATAAAACAATACAAAAGTGTTCACAACACATACACATACTTGACTATGCTCTCTGCCTCATTCAACTCACAGTACAGACATCTTGAAGAAAATTGCTTAGGTTGCATATACGTAAGTGGAATATTATCAGTGATGAGCTAAAAAGCAACTTTATAGAAGGGCTACAGGTTCAGTGGCATGATAGTGTTAAGAGAAATACTGTACGTGAGATCATGCAACGTGGTGTGTGATTAACAATTCTAGTGAAAATTCCCTGGTAACAAGTAACAGGATAGGAAATAAGCAACAACAGCTACATAGTACATAAGAAATAGAAGACATCTTTATCCACTCTTGGTGTTAGTAATACTCTTGAAGAGATCTCGGTGGTTAGGTAGATTATTCATGCTCATTGTTTGGTGGGAAACATCTAGTTCAAATGTTCAGCAGCTGAAAACTGCCAACAATGAGCATTAATACTGCATGTACGGATGCTTATGCAAACAAATCTCCAGAAGAACTGACAATGAATTGGACGGGTTGTTTCTAAAGTACATATTTCTAAGCTTGGACAAATGGTAGGCAACTTCACGGCTGCCATGCATACATAGAAAATTAATTACAAAGAAATAAAGGCTTACGCTAGACTGACGTCTGCGGTGTCACTGCAGCTAAATACATGCAGTTGACGTCTGCCGTAGTGGACTGAAACGCTACATGGTTGCATTCTCATGTTTTGACTCCCAGACGACATTGTAATTGATAACTAGTACAGACAAACTAAGTTGAAGCAGACCAAAATTACTTACAATGGAAACGGTGAACATGGTACCTGCAACAGCAACCCAAAAGATTGTAGAAAGCATTTTCCACAGTTGATTGACTATTCCATCCACCTTAAGCACACTGTATGGAATAAATAAACACAGCTTCATATGCAGAAGACTCATTCTCCACAATCACAGTGAACTCAAGGATTCAAAGACTTTTGATTGTACGTACATGCTAATTAAGTCATGATCCTCATTTTATATAGGGCATAAGCAGTACATAAACAGGTATGTACGTAGGTAGGTCCATAGCCAACATATATGTATGCAATCAACCTGAGGTCGTTCCCAACCTGAGGTGTCAGATTTACCAATGCGCAACATGCTGAGCTAAAATCGCAACTAAGGTTGTACATAATATTATTGAGGCTATGGACCAACCTACTATACTACAGTATTTATGATATTGCGAATGGAGACTGAGTGTGCCAACTGATATATTTGCACAGCTAACATACTTGTGCAATGGGCAATGTTCAGGGAGAGTTCAGACCAGAAGTGAAGAATTGGCTCAGTAAACAGTCTAGGTATGCTTTCTGATTGGTCTCACACATACTTATACTCATGCCACCTAATTCGTTGAATGCAGTGACCAATAATTGACTATTGCACAAGTAAATTAGATGCCACCTTATCCTCTGTGTGCTGTATGCCTGATAGACCTGAGGCTGGCAAACTGTTGCACTGAAGCAAGAAACACTTACTATTGCACAATCACTGTACGTATGCACATACTATGTAAGTCCCCAACGGTAACTCTAGATTGTATATACGTATATATGTACATTAAAACTGTACTGCAAACATTCAGTGTCAATAGCAATCAATAAAAGAGTCATTACACAACTTTGGAACATACAACATAAATTCCATTCCCAGATGAAATATATACATTCATACATTCTCAACCCTACAGTGCATACCTACTGTAAGTGCCGTACTGCTAACGAGTACATAAGCACCCACAAAACTCTAATAGACAAACTCACATGTAGAATGCCACCAAAATATTCCAGATGAATGCCGCAGTTGCGATCAACACCGCTACTTTCGTGGCATGTGCAACCCAAATGGAAAAGTCCTCCATACTGAACTTCACTTGTGACATGATAGCCCCTTTGTCAAAGTGTACATCAAAGTAGGTGCACGTATAGTAAATAGAAGCTGCAACTATGGTCAGTGCAACACAGAAAAGAAGCACCTCAGCTAGCAACCTGAGCTTCTTATTCTTGTACACTGACTTTGAGCTGAAGAAAGGAGTGCTATCATCCAGCAGAGAAAAACACAAAACAATAGTTATAATGTTGAAGAAATTATAATTTCCAGTAGCCATGATGCACAATTGAAAGAATACTTGACAGAAGCATCCAAATAGCTTCAGGGATCGGAGAGGCAAGAAAAAGAAGTATGGCACAATTCCTTCAATGTAGTAGGTGGATACGACTGACAACTTCTGAAACCATTCAGGCAAATGATGAGCAAACCATGATATGGATGTAGGGATACACTGACTTTCATAGTGGTGATTGAGAGCTGTAAGTGACCACCACGTTGGACAACCACTTGTGAGCTTGACAATCCCAGAAGCAAACATAAGTCGAAACAAAAGCCACTGTAGTAGAAACATCATAACACCATCCTTTGGCTCCCTGGAAACATTAGAGGGCAGTGTAAAAACGGCAAACGGAGACAACAGGATTGCAAGAAATCCAGCTTCCAGTAATAGCGAATCCCTGTGCAAGATAAGCAGACAGCCCAAACTATCTGATATACAAGTTGGTAATAATACATACATATGCAGACTACACTACAACTCACCACTGAAACCAAAGAAATACCTGTCCAACCTGCAATAAAAATGTTATAATGAACAAGGACTGAATAATGCAGAACAAACTTCAATAAATTGTGAGGTACGTACGTATGCTAAGTACTATCAGAGTACTATGTATCACGTTACATAACTAAATCTACTAATGTATCTTGTACCTGATGCAAGGAGCCATACAACACGCACAGCACTGCAAAGAAGAAAGCTGATCTCCATGATGGAAACATGATGACAAAGGCGGAAACCAGAATTCCTGCTAGAGTGATGAATTCCATGGTAGCTTCAGGTGAAAGGTTTAAATAACCAGAAATTGTTATAAGAATTGGCTGCTCTTTAACACGCTCCAGCACAGTAGAAGCATTATTTCCTGTGAGGAATCACACATTACATTGTAAACCAAACCAGACATTGATTTGTAAGAGATACACAGTAGATATGTACAGTAAATGTCATTCAAAAACGCATTTTGCAAGCTCAAGTACAAAGAATAGCTTCAGCAAATACTCTGAGGCACATTTTTGAGGCAGAGACTCAGTTGAAAGGTGTCACTGCACTTGACCATGGACAGCAGTCAGAACCAGTTGCCACACAACACTACACGTCTAACATGCAGAGAGGCCATAGTGGTCTGAACGTTTTTCATGTTGGACTTGTCTGCATCCAGACAACGAGTATATGTAGCTAGACCAGACAGACTGGTGTATGACCCTGCAACAGAGCCTTGTGTGCATGGATTTCTTGAGGTCAAGTGCCTCTTGACACCATACCAGCAAGACCTCACACCTAGAGAAGCCTGCCAACAAATTAAAACTTAGCCTAGCGACTAAAGAGGAGCCATCGTTACTATACCCAGATGCAGGGTAAGTTGGGTGTGACCAGCCTCACATGGTGTGACTTTGTAGTCTGGGCAGGACCTGGTTGAATTCCTATTGAGCGGATTGACTTTGACCCTGTTTCCTGGGAGGAGACTGTACTCATGCCACTAATTAATTTTTTACTGTACAGGGGTGCATGTCAAGCAGACAACTAATTAATCACATCCACGTGCATAATAAATGCTTTCTAATTAATCTTACCACGCAGGCAGCTGATTAATAACATCCACAGGCATACAAACTCTGTAGTTGATGGTGCAGTATTGCCTCTAACAAAGGTGGTTGAAAGTCTGCCAAAAGGCAGGACACAGTCAACATGTGGTTCATTGAACCAGCAAGTGACAAAGGGATAACTTTGTCAAATATAATAAAATTCTTTGCACGGTTTATTAAATGTTTAACGTAGATGTGTACGCAAGCAATTTGTTGTGTTCTTAACCCCCTGCTATCGTCAACTGCAACCCTGATTTCGTCACTGGCACATTGAGCTTAAGACCAAGAGAGGCAATCCATCCTCATATCCTTTGTCTGCCATGTGTGACCTGACTCGGGGAACAGACTTGAGTAGTTTGAACAATTATTGCCACACATCAATTCCCCATCCTTGAACAATCCACTTTGCTCAAACAACTCATGGGCACTGATGCTTGCAGTGAAGAGCTCAGTTACAAATGCTACTGCACTAAACGATACAATCAAGCCTTTAAAGTAGTGTGGCTCTTTTATGTGCTATAAAGTTGGGATTGTATGTGCAGAGAAGATGGCACTTCATAGCGCAACTCAAAGCAATCAATAATGTGGAAGGTGTGAGGGTAGCATATCCGGAAAGCATCAGGAAGACCTTGGCTAACTTGCCCTGAGGATGGCCATGTGGGTAAGCTGGCTAGACAAAGGGATAGAAAGTTAGTCCATGTAGCAAGAAATCTAATTGTAGTCTGGCTTAGCTCAAACACGCTAGGCTAAGGAAGAGCTGTTCCTTCAATGGAATGGCCAAAACCTTTCTACCCCCTGCTCAAGATCACTTTCGTTGATCATCTGGTAACTGTCACCGGCATGTCTTCACTTGCATCTAGATACTTCCACAGAACATTAAAAGCTGTACTATCTGGAAGTTCAGTGTAAAAGGCCATCTTGTGAGCTTAGCGCAGCCAGAAGGGTAGCAGTGTATCAACATTGTACGCCTCTTTTCAATGCATTCCCAGGAGGAGCCAGTTGTCTGGGTGCACTGGCACTATCTGGTATGCCTCTTTGATGCCCATTTAACATTAGGCACTTGCAGGTACTTGTCCACCACCTGGAGTTGCTCATATGTTGAGGGGTATTTCCAAGCAGTGAAGCACAGAGAGGCCTGCTCCTCCTTGAAACCAACCCAAACCCTGCTGAATGTCCTGCATGATATAGCTGGCCAGGTCCCTATCTTGGTGGCGGTGGATAGCTGTCTCCCACACACACACTTTAAAGTGGGAAGGTGAGGGACAGCAATTAGCCTCTGTAGAAGCAGAGCAGCCCCTCTGGAATGGCATGCTGCCAGAGCCATTAGACCAGGCAAGTTCATATGCGACTGCCTTGTAGCGGTTGTTGTACCCCCTACGCTGGTCCAATAAGAAACCCCAACAGTCCAGGGAGTAATTTCTGATTGTACCATAATGCGTGGGCGTTTCCTTTGATGTGGTGAGGTGTGTATATCACTAAGACACCTCATTAAATATTCATGCAGCTGCAAAACCATTGTTTCCAGGTGTCTAACTAGTGACCTTATAAGGTCACTAGTTAGACACCTGCACTAGCCCGAAGCGAACTGTAGTATTTGCTACTCGCTTGCCGCTTGCCGCTATCGTCCCCGCCGTCGCTGCTGCTGTGTTCGCCGTCGCTGTTTCCTAGTCGCTCGCTGCTGTCGTCTTCTCCGTCCTCCTCGTCGCTAAGGGAATGAAGCTGTTGTTAAGCATAACAGCTATTGTTGATCTCGATTTAGCGTAGATGGTCATTGCGCATTTAAAATCTACAGACGGTACGGCGGCGTTCTCGTGACCGCCATTTTGGCGGAGCAATTACATTGGACAGCTCGGATGAACCAATAGGAAACGGAAACGCTTCCGCATTCTGGTACAAGCCGGTTATACAATTCGGATTCGGGGTCATCGAATACACGACCTCGGGCTTCGCCCTCGGTCGTGTATATTCGATAACCCCTCATCCTCATTGTATAACCTATACATATACACCCTATCACATCATTCGCACCAGCACACGATTAAGCCAGTCTCCCGGCAGGAGAATGGAAACCAACACACCATGTCAGAAAAAGAGTGAGTGTGAACTAGCAGGCCTAGATGGGTATAAGCAGAAGAAAAACAGAAATGACAACTAGACCTACAGGTGCATGGGTGGGGTGAAGGGTGTGAGGTAGCTTGTTAGCAGCCAGTGCCATAGCCCCCTCTTGGGGGAAGGGTGGGCGAGGACAAGAAACATGGCTCAGGGTGGAAATGTTGGGGTAGGGTGGCAGGGGGGTTCGGCCATGGGGGGCGCCTGCGGTAACTAGCGGGGCAGCATGGTGCTCCCCACCACAGTGGGAGCACAGGTGGTAGAAGTTGCAGGTGTTCAGGAACTTGCATGCCCCACTGTTCCAGGATGTGCACACCAGCGAGCCAACTAATGGGGGTGTTAGGCAGGTAACAATCTGAGAGGTGAGAACACACCTGTGGCTGCAGTATGCACCATGTCTACCTCCCCACGGACATGCGGCTGTGGGGTGGTCAAGACCCCCGAAGTCCCATCAGGAGTTTCCCCTCCTGACCTGAGCTGTGAAGATGCATGCGTAGAGGGGGAGGTTGAGCCCGCTGATGCCCAACCTACCACCTTAATTGAGTCTGAATGCTCAATCTTAGGCCTGCCAGCCGTCCCCCTCAACTGAATTACACTTGCAGAATAGAACTGGCCAGCATCTGCCAGGTGAAAACTGGCTGCTGCAGCAGCAAAGCAGTGAAAGCAAAGGAGTCACATGTGAATGGCCACGACTGTCTTCGGAGCCCATTATTCCTTCTCTTTGGTCGCACAGCATGCACAGCCTTTGAAAGTGTCGCCATTGCTGCCCGGAGAAGAGGGGCCAAGAGAAACTCATGTAGCTCCACAAAGTCCAGGGAGCGCAGCAGCTTCAGCCTGAGGACAAGGCTCGCGAGGTCGCCACTTCACCTAAGCTGGCACAGTTCAGGGCCACTTGTAGGGTCTGCCGTAGGCATTCGGGTGGCAAGGCTAAAAGCAGGTCCACTGACTGCTGGGTAGCCATTGATCCTGGAACAGGGTGTAGGGGCTGCCGCTGGGGTACCAACTCTGAAGTGAACACCACACTGGACGAAGGGACTGGAGAAGATGCCATGGGAGAGGGAGAGGTCGCACAATGGGAATACTCCTAAAGCAAGTCGCTGTAAGCTTGCTGGTTGTTCTGCCTGATGAATGCTCCTAGACGAGTGATGGCAACCTGTCTATATGCCTACCCGTCAATGCACCATTGTGGCACCATGAGCCACACGCCCCTTTAAGCCTGTGTCGGATCTGCCCCTCAATCAATCTCTACGTTAGATCATCGTCTGTCGCCCGTGTACTGATTCCCAAGCATCATACGTACGTATATGTATGCTCCCAAGAGCCACTTTCCCCTTTTCATGCCAGCCCAGATCCTCCGTGTCATGTTAATGTCATTATGACTACATATATTAGTATCTTCTGCTTCTGACAGGTGTATCTAGGACTACAACAGGCAATTAAACATACTCATTATCATATGGACCCACCATGATACTTTGACACAAAGGAGTACACAGGTGTCAGTCCAGTTCTACCATATAGACCTGGGGAGAACGTGAGAGAGGTGTGAATCAATGTAGATACAACATACATCTTCAAGTCTCAAAAAGAAATAAATAAAAGAATAAGGAAACTGGAAGCTCAGCCTGTATATCTTACAGCTGATTCCAAACTAAGGCAACTGCCGTCAGTTAATTGGCTGCAGTGAATACACACACTATACATGTCTAAGCCTATGAGGGAGTGCTAACAGTGACTCGTTCCCAGTAGCTACCTGCATTACAGCGTAATTACACTACACTGCGCAGTATTAAAGGATCGACATTAAGAAATCACTTGGTCGTAATAAGTAGCGATCAGATTCTACCATTGTGCACTCGTACCATTAATCTGCGGATAAAGTGAAGTGAAGGCAAATAAATATACAAACGCGAATGCCTTTAGAAACAACTCTTTCCCATGGGCCATTTTTGCGGTTCTCGCGCAAGCACACAGTTGCGCAACTGCACGGCAGCTGACTGACTGTAAATGATGCCAGTACTGTACATACATATACGTATATACGCATAAGTATATACCTATATGGTCGCGAGCAATCGATCCCTCCATCACTGCGGGCCGGGGAGGGGCAGGCTCATGAGATTACGGATATATCAATCAATGGCTTTGAGTGCATCGTGTGCGGGGCACACTAGGACACAGTCCCATGCAGCACTATCCAATGAGGTAATAGTGGGGTGGTGGCGTCAGATTACAAATGTGGGTTTGCAGTGAGTGTGAGGTGATGGATGACACTTGGTATACGTGCATATGCCAGGGCAGGCCTTACTTCTGCACAAACCCTTGCTGTCCACAATTTCTCCACTCATCTTGCAATGGACTCATTTCTGCATGCCAAGTCAAGAATCCCCATACCACATTCCTCTCTTCCTCCACCTCATCCAATCCTGTCACTACCTTCTTCATTTACTCCATCAACTCATCCCTCTTTCGGTTCATGCCTTACATCTCATCAGAAAATGCTTCACATCCTCCACCTCACCACTGTTACATTTTGTACACTTCCTCTCCTCCCTCTTCAAACCTCTCCATCTCCAGCTCTGCTGTACCCACCTTAGCTTCATCAGTATTCTTCTAATTTTCTTTCTACTCATGATCACTCCCACACTTCTAGCTTCAAATCCTCCACTAACCAGCTATTTTAACACACACAGCTTGGCCGGTTCTGCAACTCCTCTGCCCACATCGTGGTCACTTCCCTCCACGCACAATTATTCAGCATGTACTTCACCTCCGCATTTGACATGCCTTTCAAGCTATCCAACCTCACATCACCCCATCCAAGGTCTGCAAGACATCGCTCCAAGTTCTGGATCCCGCCACTTCACTTTTCCTTTCAGTGACAGTGCTTCCCTTTTCACCAGCCTTTCTTTTCTCATCGTCATAACCTTGTGCCAAAATTCAATACATCTCGTTTTATATAGCTTCCCACTGCAAAGGGAGCAACCCCATCTCAATTTGTATGGATGTCTTAGGATGTAACCTGCCAACCCCCAGGAATATTCTATAAGCTCGTTATATATATATAAGTATATATATATATATATATATATATATATATATATATATATACATGTATAAGAATGCAGGAGAAGCTGAAGTTGTTGACAATAAGGATGATTGAATATGGGGAGGAGTCTTCTTGTAGAGTTGTGAAGTCAAAGAAAGAAATGAGGGTTATGTTGAAGCTGAGGGGAGGTACAGCGGCATTTCAAATGGAGACAAGCACAGGTGGCAGGGAGCGAAGAAAGAGGATAAGGTATGCAAGGAGTGTAAAAGTGGTGAAGTGGAGGATGTCACTCATTGGCGTCTTATTGCCCAGCCTGGAGCAGCCATCAACAGCCACTGCTGCGATTTGCCCTGCCTAGCATTGAAGAGGAAGAACAGATAGTCATCAGCTGTTGGCTCATGCATGTAGAAACCATGGCATTTTAGCCTGCATTATGTCAATGTGGGATGCTCGTTTTGGCAGCCACTAATTAGGAATGCCTGCACACGTTTTAACTCGTCTGCTGACAATCAGTTTTCTGCCTTTTTGTATGCTCCATCTTACTATATGCCCACTTATACACGTCACCTGTTCTTGGTTACTTTCCCCAGCATATCTCCCCTTCTTACTTTGCCTTTATATTGCTCATTGGACCGCATATGATTCCTAGTGCCAGTATGTGGCACAGTACACCTTAATATCAGTATACAACTTCGAGAGTTTCCATTATTAGAGATACACCCAGGCCACTAAGGGAATCACACTGTGTACACTGTAAAGTTGCAAATAGATTCACTGACAGTACACCAGACCAATCAAATGAGTCCAGATAAGTGGTCATTTACATGCCTCCAGGCTCAGGCTGACCTCTTCCATAGCCACCTCTCTGTACATGAAGTAGATAGGCAGACTTCAACAAGTACGGATGAAAACAGCATGCAACAAAACATTTCACTCACAAAGACAACTTGTGAATCCTGCCCACCGAGACCCACTGGCTTCTTATCGTACTCTTCAACTGCATGGCGATACATATCTCTGTCATGCATCTCATCCCTGGCTCCTCTGTCGCCTTCGCCGAAACCTTAAAAAGAGCAGAGCAATCAATGAATTGCATGTAACTAAGGTAATTCCAAGGTTAACAAGCATGTTAGCAGACAGATAACTTGTAATTACATCTACTAGCCATTGACTATCATTACAAATGAATAAACCAGACACCTCTTGGTTTTGGTCTGGACGTTTCCTGTCGTGCTGGTCGCTTCAGTGTGGATGGGACTATTTCTTGAGGAAGATGCAGGAAATCTCGAAGGTATTGAATACCTGCCAGATGCAATGGGAAGCGGTTTAGATGCAAGATACACATGCGCAAGTCAATTCAAGAGACTGCTACAATCCATTGCCATCTAGATAGTTACCACTGGCAATGGCTACAGTACAAACAGTGTGTGGAATAATAAAGTTATCAAGTTGGGCAATGTAGCAGAAAACCAAATGAAAATGTTTCGGCCACGCAGGCCTTTGCCAGCTGAAACACTGATAGAATACAGATGAACTTTGCAACCTTCTCACGTTAAATCAACATCATACGTGTTTATGCTCATTTGTTCCTTCTGCAGGGTGCAGATGGAGAGTATCTTGAATAAGCTTGTCTGGCTAGGTGTCGTCATCACTGGAGTTATTGCTGAAGTTCTCTAGGTAATCAGATTTCTTGAATACACCAAGCATTTCAGCTGCTCACTGATGCCTTCTTCAGTGGTAGGCTTACAGGGGTGAGGTGCAATTTAAAGGTGTGGTGAGATGAGGTGAAATGACCAGTGATGGTGAGATAAGAGAGTGTGAATAAAAAATAATTTTAAGGTCATGAGAGGAACGAAAATAGTCAAGTGGTCAATTTCAGGACCCAAATAGGTTCTTGGGGAACCATTTCAGCAACTGTTTTGGTTCCCAGGGGCCTAATTTAGGGGGGGGGGGGCAATCATCAGACTGTGGAACAGGTGATATAAGCGAAGATGTTGGGAATCATCTTCGTGTGTCACACTGTATGCATTGAAACACTGCCCTACCCCGAGGGCATAATATTTAACTAGTATTCATATTTATGATGTCACTTATGTGCCCTCGACTATCATGCAGTAAAGTACAAAAAATTGCCACTGAAAGCCTGTTACTAAAGTGTACTGAAATGTAAACCGGAAAAGCCTTCACCAACAGCCTAAAGAGAGCCTCAAAAAGTAAGGTGATTGAGGCAGCTCGCCATCACTTCCACACTTGCCTTCATTAGTGAGACACCAGTAGAAGTGCCTCCAAGCATACTGCTCCCTGACATAGCCCCTGGATTTTAGACTCTAGACAAGGAAGAGCAGCAATCCATAAAAGGCAACCCATGAGTCAACAACCCCCATACAAAAGGAATGTACACAGTAGTAATCATTTATCATTCACTTTATCAGTCCAAACACGTTACAGATCAACCCTAGTAACCAAACAGGTTCAATTGTAGACTTGAACATAAAGTCTCGCACAGTACATGTCATATGTAGTAAGGCCCAAATGGATTAAGCACTCTACACAGGAAAGACCATTTTCACCCTGGCAATGACTGATGCACATAACACCCAGACTGTTGAGGACATTAATTCTATAACCCAGGTATAAAAGTTATAACATGGAGGGACCAAACTAAGTTCTTAGAACAAAGCTAAAACCCAAGTATTGTTAGAGCAAAGACTAAGGCTAACTGCGATAGCACAGTGTACGTAAGTAACAAATACTGGGACATTGTCAGAGTTAATGTCAGTTGAATACCGCACTTATCCACCCATATTGACACCATCACAGAGGCTCATTGCTATGTACGCACATTATTGACACTATCGAATTCATTTGAAGAAGCATTTACCGATGTATGTAGTATGTAGCTAGACCATTTAAGACTGACTGCAGGCCATTTTGGCCATGTAGGCACGTGGCAAAAAACTTCCACACTGACAGGTTGATCATGGACACATGCATAGATCATTAGTTCATTGCACATGTTAAGTCTAGCACAACTAGGCATCCATGGAGGAATGACTACTAAATCACACAAACCTTTGTAGCAATTAGGGCAGCACATATAAACCTGCATATAGTACATACTTACTGTGAGGGCCTTTAAGACGTAGAGATTCATTACAGCAACTTCCGGGTGCTTCATTCTCGGAGAATGGTCTTTCTTGGCCACCATTACACCTTCCTTGAAAAGGTGTTCATATATCGCAACCCTGTCCTTCTTTGGAATCAACATCCTTGACAAATCAAGCACAGATACATAGTTGCTAATGGTAAGTTACAAGAACAGTCCTGGAAACGTTCTAAATCAGAGGATTACCTGGATTCTGGCACTGTCGATACACACGTGTTCTGCGTATTCTCCCCTAATGTGTACCCTGGAGATCCAGAAAGGGCGTGACCAGAGAGATACATGAAGCACTCAAAATGGCTGCTTTTGCCAATGTTTCCCTGTCTCCTGTTCCTGAAACAGAGAATCCGGACATACGCCGTACCTATGGCAAATATGGGCCCAAGGAGAGCAGCCCGATTCATTGTAGCTCTCTTAGAGGCCAAGTGATGGAGATGGAAACATCTGAGAATGCATGCCTCAATGAGACGAGTATTCGAAGCCTCTTCGATAACTGCGACAGAGGCGGTCGTGGGTTTATAACTGCTGAAGATTTTCATTTACACTGTGGTTTATCTCCCGAGCTTGCCGAACAGGTTCTTTCGCAACTTAACGTAGACGAGGATGGAATATGTTTCGATGAGTTCTTTCATGGCTTTCAGAGTATCGCTAGGCGCCTCCAGGATAGGGAAGAAGGGCCGGTTAATGTGTCCAAGCCTGAAAGAGAATTGAGAAAGAAGTTCTTAAGGGATGAATCAGTGTTTGAATCGAATCCGTTGTTGGATGATGACAGATGGATGGAAGTCGTCATACGAATTGGTCTACCTGAAAATATTGCCAAGTGAGTCACAGAGTAGATGTAGTGCATATGCTTTCTCATTTCAGCTGGGCTGCTCACTCAAGGTTCTCATGCAGTTTAGCAACTAACAGTCATTTGTAGTACAGCACTTGTCTCCCACCTGAAAACATCTATGTACCTGGAGTGAGACTGTATAACTTTCCTGTGAGTATATTATTATTATTAGAGTGCATCATGTACAAAAGTACACTAGGGCAATCCTGCCCCATGCAGCACTGATACAGAACTTTACTGTAAAATAACAATCAAGTCTGGGGAGGAATGGGAGCATCTGCAACAAAGCGCTTCTTCCAGAGACTTTCTACTGCCCTTGCCACCGCTTCATCACAAGTATATATAACCAAATGCATACATAGAGGTAGCCCAGTGCAAAGAAGCTGAAGTGCAGCTTATCTTATATCTTTTCAGGGTAGGCATGCGCTGATTTGCTTGTACTGCAAGGCATACTGTGAATCACAGTACCCATTGTTAAGAGGTGCCTGTGGTGGGAGTATGCTGGATCTGAGAAGCCCAGCAATGGCACATGTCTCCTTTAGTTTGTATAAACACATGCAGTGTGTACACACACTCCACTACACCTATTAGGCAACCACTGCCACACCCAGAAGAATGTCTATGCACAGACAGAAATGCAAGCTAACCATGTAGTGAAAAGTGAACCAATGCAGGTATATACAATCAGCTAACTGCCATAAGTTGAGGTTGCACAGCACACAATGAACAAGCCGAATCACATCCAACAGATATGTGCCACTGGCAATGATTTGACGTGTAGTGCGTCTCTGTGTGGGTAATCTGCCCAGAATGTCTGGATCAAGTAGGCTGCTTTCAATGAGCATACAGTATCTCTGTAGCAGCTGAAAACTTAGCTTTTCCTTCTGAACTGTGTTATGTCCTACAGAAACTCACTAAGGCGTACTACATATGGCAAACATTCACTCACATAACTGCACAAATGCTTACAGTCACCTCTTCCACTAGCATCCCTAAATGTTGTATTTTGTGAAATTCTGTCCCACTGTACAGCTCCTTGTGCATGAAGAACTTCTGGAACAAGCTGTATAATGAGGCCCCTGCACTTGTACCTTCTTTGGAAGCTGTACTATCAGATGTCAGTGTTCAACTTAAGTGTGCTGATGAAAATCTGCAGACACTCAATCATCATTTACACAAGTACGTAAGTATGTATATGGTATACTACCTTTCTGTTGACGTGTGACCAATATGTGTAGTACATTTGACAAGCTGGTGAATAGCTTACATGCCAATGCACACATAGGAAAGAAGCTCAGCATTTTGAGGAAGTTGCAAGCTTTCAAGAAGAGGTAGAGGAGCAGCTGAGCGAAATTATTCAGGAATATACACTGAAGGCAAGACAAATATGTCATGCTTTAGCATGAACTGTACTTTAATGCTGAGTCAGCTGTGATGTGTATGCACTGTGTGGGTTTAATCTGTCAGCTCCATGTGATGTCACAATCCGTGAGCATCATCCACAGATTGATGTTGTCGTTCTGCACTTTAATCATAGTGTGTACTGTTTGGACCTCGCTGCATGATTTGAAATTTGCATCCATTGGGAGGTTGAGCCTTCTTTCGGCCTCACGTCCAGACCAGTACACGTCCTAAGAACATGACGCTAAATGGTAACCAAAATCTACACAATAGTTAACGAAAATCATTCATCGTTAACACTTAACTGTGCGAGATTTATGGTTAACTGTTAACAGTAATAGTCACGGTAGGAAATTCCAGAAGGTGCAAGTATCGGAGTTTGCTTGGTAGTTACTGCCGTGACTCAGTTGTCATTGCAGCTGGACTGTGGAGAAAATTTTGATCAGATACCAGGCACTGAAAACTTAGTTGTACATAACTACGTACGGCATTATGTGAGCTATTATGATGTGAGCTTTTACATTATTCGCTAACAATTCATCATCACTCACGTACACAGTTCATTAATCCTTGAACGACAATAACCATAACAGTTTTCGGGTAGCGTAATGCTTTCTATGCTCTAGTCCAGTAGAGCCATGTACTCTCTAGGCAGCGTTCCTCTGTCTTGGTTCAGTGTGTTGGGGTGGCGCTGAATGTGCCAGTATTCAAGGAGGCATCGTGTAGTGACAAACAGGTGGCGGTCGATGACCTCAGCCTTGGACAGTTCAACATGATGACCTGTGGACCATACATGCTCTGCCAAAGAAGACGCGGTCACATCACCGCCACTCAGGCTTTTTCAAGATCCATGATGGTTTAGTTAGATTCTACACTAGAACTACATGTAAAATGTACCAAAGATGTGTACTGCTTATGTCACCTATTCTTGTGAATTAATGACACTCCACGGTTAGGGATGATTTGGTGTGTCACTCAGATGCGAACATAATGGGATGTGACTCCCAGGAACTCCAATGCTGAACATTGTGGCCAGTCTGCTGTACTGCTGTTGCACTATCCACTGTTGGTTGTGCATCTGCCAAGTTCGTTGAGGTGTACTGTGTACATGTGTGTGGCCAAATCAACCATAGTTATAGAAAAACGTGAATGACTGCCATTGGCAATCTGGTATCTGTCAGTTTTATTGAGGTTTGCATGTATGTGTCTATCTGTTTCCTTGCCCTTGGGCATTTGTGTAGGGGTCTTTTGCTAGACGGAAACTAGAAGGCGATTTTGTTGAAGCTGTGAATGAACGAGATAAGGAAATAGAGGATCTGTTGCTGCAAATACGCTTACTGAAGGAAGAGCTTGAGCACAGACAGGACTTGATACCACAAGGGCTATCTGCAGTACACAAAGTAACTGTAAATGGAGCAATTCTGCCTGAGCAACTGCACACTGTATCAATTAACCCGACATCAAGGTGCGTAGGTTTTGGGTGTAGAAACTCAATGCAGACTGCATGAAAGTTAATAAAGATAGCATTTAGCCAATTGAGTTGTAGTCACTAGTGTTGTCTACACATTGAAGTGTTTGTGATTCAACTATCTCTGTACGTATGTCTACATTGGCAGGCAGGTTGCAAAGCCACACTTCATTGTACATACTAACTAGTGCAATGTGATAGTAATACATACAGTACATCTGACTTGTGTCCGATAGCTCTGTAATGAATGCCTTCTGTTCAGGTGTCATTGATTGTGAGTGCACTTTTAAGCTGTACCTTCATTACATATGTAACCACAAAGAGCAACCGCACCCACACTCCCATTGGTCACAGCTGAAATGCCTGATGACGACAACAACATGGTTAAAATTCTCAGCTGTCCATCCCTTCACATTAAAAGTATACAACAACTGCCCATACCCATGTTGCAAGGATTAGTGAATTGGGAAATAAATGGCTGAAATAGATGGCTGATAGGATTCAGAATATGTCATCGCAGTAAATGAATGTTCCAGATCTGAATACCTTAGGGCTACTAATTTTAACAGGTATTAATTTTAGCGAATTTCGAGCAATGCCAGAACCGCTTAAAATTGTCCCCACAAAAATTGTCCTCGCAAATAAAAATACCGCTAAAATTAGTACAGTAACACGTAATACTGTGTCCCACTAATCCCCGTCTTGAAACATCTATCTTCAATAAGTCTTCTCCGTCCGAGCTGTCTGTGACTTCTACGACTGACGCGTCTGTGCCTTCTACGACCAATGCGAATGTGCCCTCCTCGTCCGAGCTGTCTGTGCCTTCTCCGTCTGACACGTCTATGCGTACTTCGTCTGTCACGTCTATGTGCCTGATTTCGTACCCGACTCTTCTGTTGTAGGCTGGGCATTCTCATTCTCTTCGCCTAACTCTGACTCCGATTCCGAGCTGCAGCCAGACAATTCTACATCAGCCTCGAGCTCAGAGCCAAGTCCTGCAAGAATCGCTGCCGTTGCGTCTTGGTACTTCCCATCTACGGGTTCTTTATAGCGTTCAGCAGTCATGGCTTCATACTTGGCCAGTGCTAGTCTGTTCTCTTCAGTGGCAGCCATCTCCACGGTTACTTCAACTGGAATTTCGATGCCTCCTTGAATGAGAGGAGACTTACGATGGTGAGCATCAAGTACTTTCACCAAAACTCTTGCACAGTGCAGAATTATAAAGTACGTCAGTCGGGAGATCTCTCGAGGCAAATGACCAACAACAGACTCTGTAAGGAAGCCTGGGAGTTGCTTTGTAGCGGCTATAGCGTAGCGATTGTTCCTTTCATGTCGCGCACGTAGTACTTCATTTACCGATGGACTCCACGTGAAACGATACTCGTGGTACCCTCTAAGCCCCCACAAAAAGGTAACCTGGATACTTCTAGTAACTGCAGCCATCAGCCAGTGATAGGTATTCGTCGTTACATTATAAGCACGTGTGTGTAGGCCCACGTGTTCGCTCACCATGTCACTCTTTCAATTCGGCTTTAAACGCAGTTCAAATCATTCTCCTAGTAGCAGTGGAAATGTTTCTTATTTTATACCTGCATTGGAGGACTCCGGGCGTGGAAGGGTGGATTATGATAATGTTTCAGCTAGTGTGTCTGAGCTTGCAGACCCAACACCAGCAGTAAAGAAGGGAAAGACCAGAGTAGATATACACATTACTCAGCAGAAGACCGTGCAAGTATTGGAAAATATGCGCTTGAGAATGGAAATGAGAAAGCAAGACGACACTTTCTGGTGAAGTTCCTCAATTTAAAAGAGAGCACAATAAGAAATTTCAAGAAATCATATAAGGAAAGATTGGATTACCAACTGAAACAGTTACATCCTCAGCCTGTGACCAAGATTATGGCACAACCCAGAGGAAGACCACCGATACTCCAGGAACTGGACACGAAGTTGATAAAATTTCTAAGGGCTCTCCGAAGCAGAGGTAGTGTAATCAACATCCATGTTGTGCGGGCAGCAACTCAGAAAGCAATCCATCAGCAGAGCAACTCCGTAGGTTCGATATGCCACGTACTTGGGTTCAGTCCATTTACAGACGCATGGGATACACCTGAAGAATGGGGACCACCACTCGTCCACCAGTGGCACAGGGACTTTTTGATGAATGCAGGTTAGAATTCCTTGGTGATGTTAATGAGAAAATGAAGAAATACAGTATTCCACCTGACCTTGTACTAAATGCTGATCAAACCCCTTCGGCTTACGTATCAGTAGGGAAGGCAACAATGGCTACACGTGGAGCCGCAGCTGTGTCAATCAACGGCTTAACAGACAAACGCAACATAACAGTGACCTTTGTTGTCAGTCTGGCTGGTGAATTCTTGCCATTACAAATAATTTATGGTGGCAAGACTAAGGCCAGCCTTCCACGTGGTTTCAAGTTTCCTGATGGTTTCTGTTTAACACAGAACCCAAAGCACTGGTCAAATGAAAAGGAAACCTTAAAGCTAATAGATGAAGTGATCAACCCTTACGTCGTAAGGAAGCGAGCAGAGCTACAATTACCCACAACCCAACAGGCCTTACTCATCTGGGATGTGTTTAAAGGGCAGATGACAGCAACAGTGCTGGAAAAGTTGGAGTCACTGCATATTCAGCTTGTTGCTGTGCCGGCAAATATGACCCATGTTTTTCAACCATTGGACCTCACGGTCAATAGGTCAGCCAAGAAATATGAGGAAACGATTCATCACGTACTACAGTACTGCAGTGAAACGGCAACTTGATAGTGGCACGGCACTTGAAGACATAGAAGTCAACCTTCGACTGACAGCAATTAAACCCCTTCATGCTCAGTGGCTTGTAGGCATGTACAATTTTTTCACAACTGAAAGGGGTCAACAAATTATTAATGCAGGCTGGAAGAAAGCTGGAATTCTAGGACTTTTAGATGGAGCTACAGAACTACCACCTACAGACCCTTTCGCTTCCTTCTATAAGTAACCATCTAAGTATGATCACTAACTTTCATTTCTTTTATTACTGCTGAGACTTATTTATCTGGATCTGTATGTTTTCTACATGAATCATTGTCTTCCAAAATCGCTATATTAAATACGCACAGTAACCATGAAAAATGAAAAATCGCTAACATTAGTACCTGCCAAATACCAGCCTACTAAAAATGCTAAAATTTGTGCCTGTTAAGATAAGTAGCCCTAAGGTAACATTTAGATTCTTGTCCATATCACACCACTGTTATAATGTTACACTGCTTACCATTATGGTGTGCCTTTCATCATTTGCATTGTGTCAGTCTTGTGTACTGAGTTCAGTGATTGGTAGTCTAGCTAGCTAGACTGTCCCATCTACTTTATGGGGCGGGGCGCTTAGGGCTGGGAAGGGAAGGTCTAGTGGCAGTAACGATTAGTTCACACCTATTCGACCAATCAGATGCTACTGGCAGAAATTCCTGCTAATAGTATTCATAGTCTGTGGGAGTTCAGTCATGCATACTATGTCTTTCAATGGCAGTGGATTTCATTCTGGCTGGAGATGGAGCCACCGGATGTGGAGAGGGTTGCAGTGGGCTCAAGAGACCACTCGCTCATTTCAAGCTTGAAAGAACGTGTGAGCAGAAAAAGCTTATCTCGCATAATGCGCGTCCTGGCGTCGACATCCTAGGTCGCTTTCTGAACTATCAACACAGTAAGGTAGCACATACGACACAGGCTTCTTTCTCCAGCGATGCTCAGCTCCGTAGCTGTCACTAATGCTTCTCCCACTATTGTCAGCCTCCCAGTCTTCATCAGTCTGTACTTATCTTTGATCGGTTTGCAGCAGCAAATGCAAAAGCGCTTATATGTCTCTACCTTGTCCATGGTCCCCCTAACTACGCAGGCGTACTGTAGCGATCAACGCTACAGTACGCCTGCATAGTTGGGGCAGAACATAAAATATGTCATAATATCAACACACACAAGGTGTGAGTTTGATATTGCGAAGGTATGAACTAATCGTTACTGCTGCTAGACCATCCCTTCCCTTTGGCACCTAGGGCATTATAGTGGGACGGTCTAGCTAGCCAGACTAAATGATTGGTGTCTCCCTGGTGTAATTTAGTCTTTTGCATTTCTATATCAATTTGGCTTATTTACGGCACCTTACCCCTGACTGCCTGTTGTTTATGCAGACGTACAATTGTACCAAATGTTCAAGATTGCTGCACTGGAGACAACAGTAGCCAGTCAACACTTTCATTGAATGAAGAGAAAGGTAGCAGGGGGATGGACATCAGAATTGGTCGTGAAGAATGTTATTGGTAGTGAACAGTAGGTGTATGAATTTGTGTTCTTGTGGCTGCACATACAGATGAAGTTGCTGAGGCAGACACACAAGAGGCACCGCTCCAACCTTTGGTCTCGCCTGAAATCACTGATAGTCCTCCATGTGTGGTTTCTGCAACTCCAAGTAGAGTGTTCAAGGTTTTATAATCATGAAGTACTTTAGATTACATAATTCCAGCACATTTGTAGAGACCGTGTGTAGTACAGTGTGCTTTTTGTGCAATTAGGTTGTTTTCCTTGGCGACTCAGGAGTTGGAAAGACATCCTTAATCAGAAAAATGTGCCATGATGATCTGTCAAAAGTGGAACCCACTATAGGTAGGTATACACAATATTGATCAATAGATTGGTACACTGATCATTGCATAAGCTGACTAGGTTGTTGAATTGTATGTTTAGGTGTCGATTTTATGACAACGGTTGTCAGAACATGCAAGGAAACAGTGGCATTGCAACTGTGGGATACAGCTGGTCAAGAAAGGTACAACCAGAATCATAATGCTGGCATAAATGACCATGCATTGCCTCTCTCCTGTGTAGGTTTGCCCCACTCTCCTCGGTATACTTGAGAAGAGCAGATGCAATTGCATTGGTCTATGATGTTACCAGTTTAGAAAGCTTTCGAAGCATCAGCAAGTGGTTTGAATCTGTCAAAGTGAGTTTGTAAGTTGGAAGACCAAGTATATTTCCATAGAGTTTTATGTATAATTGCAACACCTAGCAGGAGTTCGGAAACTAATAGCATTAACGGTGCATAGTTGGTTGTGTAGGTGTTGATTCTTGTGTTCCACCTGATAATGATACATCACCTCATAATTCAGTGCTCTAACGCAAGGCCAGCAGGAATGTGACGATGACAGTTTTACTGCTACATCTACATGTTTTATTAATGGTAAAGTGGTCAGAGCACTTTCTACTAATGTGATCCTAAATTCCAAACGAAATCACAGGCAATTCATTTTCCTTTTTAAGGAAGCATAGTAATCTGTTACACATTTTCGCTCTGTCTGCGCCAGTGGTCATTTTTGCTTCATTCTATACATGTCATCTGTGTAGGCCGTACAGAGCAAGGGAAAAGTTGTAATCGCTGTTATTGGAGCGAAGAGTGATTTGAGGCATGCTGTGTCAGCCCAGTGTGCAGATCAAGCTGCTACTGTAAGTATGCGGTGATTGCTGTGTTTGGGTACCGTGGTTGTACATATGTGCAGAAGTGATGGCCATGTGCACTCAGTGGATGTGCAGTTCTAATTCTGATAAATGTACATGCACGTATCAGCAGCTAGTAAAGCAGTACTGCAGTGCTAAATCATTGGTCCTTCATCATTTTAGATTACTAGGGACTCGCTTAGGCTCACCCCACATTATTGAGTTAATTTGTCTGGCGCTGGTTGCTATACATTTTTATGTACATACGTATGTTTGCTCTAGCTTCATGCATACGTCAATTTCGGCCTCGGATTCAAACTATATAATTACTTCAGCTGCGAAAATTCCCACCATTCGCTAATGCACAATATCTGAGCTGTAACCTATCAATCAATGATGAATGCATTAAAAGAAGTACGGTACATGACACGGAAAACTTAAGCGGATCTGTAGAATTCCGCGTTTTTCCTTTGCGGACGTCCGCAAACAGCTGCGCAGTCAGCCGCGGAAAGCGCTGGAATGCAGTACTTGACTGCACACTGCTGAAAGTTCGCACGCACACGTAGAAATCTATCGTAGAGTTGTACGCACCACTGAATTTGATCACTAGTCTATTCTATTCTTCTGGTTACGTCTGCGAGCGAACTCTTGAATCTTAGTCTGAGTCTTACTTCCAAGGCATCATCTTGAACTCGACTTCTCGTGCCGAAAATATCTTGTTGGCTAGACGAGCCGCAAGGTTCCTTCATGATCTGCACGCTGCAAGGCACTGGTTGACGTCTTCTTGGGATATTGCGTGTTCATAGCTGGCGACAGACCCACCACGTCCAGTAGGGCACGATGTTGATTCAGCAGTCGACGCCCGCGTTCTTCCGAGGTGCGGATAGTCCGCGCATTGCTGCGCGGGCGTCCGCGTATAGCTGCACAACTATCCGCGGAAAACCAAAGCGGGACTTCCGAGGAAAAATGTAAGTTTTCCGTGTCACGTACCTTAATACCGGTAACTATTCTCCATTCAAACTCGAGAATTTTAAATTACCCGAAAGAAACATACAGAGGTATGAACAACAGCTGCAACTTGCGAAATATTTTCGGCATCGCTCAAGTGAGCATAACCTTAGTCATTGGCATCAGCTTGCAGCCACTCCCCAATATCTCTCTCCTCCAAATCTTCTCCAAGAACCTGGAAAAGGCTGTGGTACTCATCCACAGAAGAGTTTGTGTCAGGTTCCTAGTGGTCTTCTTGGCTTTCCTCATCATCATCCTCCAAAGGGAGAATCTTTCTCCACGAGAGCCAGAGGGTGTGCTCTGTGATCTCATTACAGGAGGCTGCAATCATCTTTGTTGATTCCTTCCACAAAGTCAATGATTTAGGTGTCATCATCATCATCTTGAAGAACAAGTTCCTCAAAGATCTTCTTCTGATGCCGGCGCTGGATAGACTCTAGAACACCTTGATCCATAGGCTGAATGAGAGAAGTGACATTGAGAGGGAGGAATTTGGCAATAACTTTGCCGTCTACAGAGGTGAGCTCTTCTTCGTCAGGATGTGCACTCAAACGGATATGACCATGGAGGATATATCTGCACTGGAGGAAGACAACCTGATCAGGCAAAAGGTGATGTCAGTTCTTGCTGAACAAAGTGTCAAACGTGCCTAGCCAACGGAAGAGCATATGAAGACTAACAACAAACTCGTCACCTTTTACACTGGTCTCAGCACCTTCATCACCCTGATGGCCATTTTTGAGTTTGTAGTGACAGCTATCCCTCAGTCAGGTAACAACAAGTTGTCAGCATTTGACAGCTACACTATGACAGTCATGAAGCTTCGTCTGAACCCTAGTAACTGATTTAGGATTCAGGTTTGGTGTCTCAGTATCCACAGTTAGCAGAGTCCTTAATTAAGAAATGGATTTGTGTCATGGATTTGAAGATGGGGTCAGTACTCATTAAATGGCCAAGCCGTGAAGCTTTACAGAGGACCATGCCCTTCTATTTTATAGAGTGCATTATGGCCTCCTTGTGGTAGCAGTAATTGACTGTTTTGAAATTTTCATTGAAAAGCCATCTGACCTTCAGGCGAAGTACGCTGTTTGGTCACAGTATAAACATTACAACACTGCAAAATATTTAATTGCAATCACTCCTCAAGGGCTGATAAGTTTTATCTCAAAAGGATGGGGTCGTCGTGTTTCTGACAAGTTCATAACTGAGCATTGTGGGCTCCTTAACAATTTTCTACCAGGAGCTGTCATTCTGGCAGATCGAGGATTCAATATAGAGGAGTCCGTAGGATCAGTAGGCTCATCCCTCAAGATTCCTGCTTTTACTAAAGGCCGTGACCAACTTTCCGCACTTGAATTTGAAAAACAAGACAAGTAGCTTATGTACGCATACATGTAGAACGGGTTATTGGTTTGGTTCGACAACAATTCACTATCCTAAGTGCAACTGGCGTACTTGCAAAAGAGTTTTACCAGCAGAAAGGAGATCATGGAATTATACTGGATTCCACTGTTATAGTGTGCTGTGCTTTAAACAGCATGTGTGGGGTATTGTGCCATTTGAGTAAATGTTCATTGTATTATTTTTAGCAAGGCTTTGTACACTGTTTATTTGACAATATTGCTGTCACCCATTCGAATTTTTAGAATGCATGCGTATGTATGTATGTATTCCTTTTCTTGCAATGGTTTACACAATGTTTCTGTGAATATATTATATGTCTGTGAGCAGCAGATTCAATTTTGCGCCTTATTACTCGTTTTTGCTGCATGGCATGTAGGACAAATCCATTTTCTGTGGGGGGGCTCAGTCATTTTCATGCATTCCATGTGGAGCCATTTGATTTTGCATCCACGCTTATTGGTTGTTGACAGTAACACCAGGTCCCGTCACCGTCACTGTCATCATCAACATCACTAGTGACTGATGAAATAGTATGCTCCCTAGTAAATCACGTTCAAAGTAGTTCTGGCATGATTGCAAGCCAAAAAAAACTTTTCTGCTTGTGGGAGCGTAGAAGACAGCAATTTCTCATCAGGAAAAAGACGCTCTACATGTAAGTTTCCTGCTGGCGTCCAGACAACAAAGTCACAATATGATCTCTTGGTGACCATCATCTGCAGTTAGCACTAGTAAAAATATGGGTGGTTCTGCTTTAGAGTCATTGTATTCTCATCTGTCATTGTGAGACAGAAATTTGGAGACTTTTCTGCTGCTTGATTCAAGCTACATGACCTGGTACAAAATTGATATTTAACTTCCAGGACTCCCTTACCACAGCACAGAACATTCCAGGAAGAAGTTACTATTGCACACCACTAGGTCTGCAGGATTTACTTTCAGGACATTGTGTGACTCAAGCATCTTAAGTTTGTAAGCCTGTATCGCATCCTTCTCATGGTCACAACCATATTTGGTTGCGGCTGAGGTAAATCGCACGATGTTGGAGTAACAAATGGCACGAATCAACGAGAGGGCTGGTTTATGGGGATATGTGTGCACTGCTTGGTAAAAACGAGAGGCTGTTATTCGCCCACTCCGGAACTTTGTCCAAAGCTTTGAATTAGCCTGTGTACGAGTGAGCTCTTCCAGATGACACTGTTGTGCTGGGCATATCTCCAGGATGCCTTCATGCCCTCACCAATTTCAAGCAGTTCAGTGTAATTACATTTTAGGTATTCTGGATTATAGAAAGATTGAAGTGGTAAAGGCAGATGATCTAAAGACTGTGTGAATGTTTCATTGTAAGGTGCCTCTTCAATGGAAAACAAGATCGGGACAACGGTGCTGCCTGAACATTTCCTATACAGCTCTGTCAGTTCATCTTTGGTTGGCTGAAGTTGCAAGGAGGAAGATGATGTTCCTGCCTGTTCTGGTGTTGAGGGTGACGCATCCTGGAAAGCTGCCATTTTCTTCTCGGAAGATGTAAAATCAATCTCTTCAAGTCGCCGGTATGGTATGTTGATCGTGGTAGGTGGCTCTATCCATGCATTACTTTTAGAGGTGCAGCTCACTTCCTTTCTTTTCTTCCTCTCCAAGGCCAGCCTAGTCTGGCTTGCTAGACCGTCCTGCGTAAGCGCCCGAAGGCGTGGAAGGGAAGGCACGGTCTAGCAGCACTATCGATTAGTTCACACCTCACAGAGCAAACCAATATTCATAGATTGTTCTACCGCAGGAATGTCTCGAATCCTAGGAGGATCTATGGTTGAATGAAGGGAAGATGGATCGTTCGAAGTTGATTACGCTGGGCAAAGATGTGCATGCTGTTCTATTTCGTGCATGTGGTTCTTGAGGGAAATCCTTAGTGGACGGCCGCGCGAGACTGAACTCTTGCTCGACCACCAGCGGTTCAGCCAGATCAGACGTGCTCTCGATTGGCTGAGCAAATGTCAACCTTCTTGCAGATGTTCTCTGACTTTGCTCCATTGAACAACATTTGAGAGCAGATGACCTGGATGGCGTGGGTATTCTCGAAGACATGGGGCTGGACGGCTCTTGATGATGCTTTTCCCGAAGCAAAACGACCTCTACTTTACCAGTCCTTTCAATCACTCCTTTTCGCCGCCACATTATGATCGTTCTTCTTCACTTGAAAGACAAGAGTGTAGCAACTCTTGCAAAGACTCGTAGGTGCATCTTTCCGGATTTCTGCTCTGCTGTCGATCTTGGTGAGGCGAAAAAGAGTGCAACCTGCTGCTGTGAGTTCATCGGTACTCTTGCAAAGAAGATAGCAGTTCTCGCCAAGCGAGCGGAGAGAAATACGGCAAAATATTGCGTTCTTCATTGCTAATCGACGAACGCAGCTGAGTTTACTTCAAGGCGACAAATGCATTCCTGTGATCAAGCAAACCTATGAATATTGGTGCCTGCCATTTGGTGCTGTCGAATCTGATTGGTCCGTGAGGTGTGAAATAATCGATAGTGCTGCTAGACCGTCCCTTCCTTTCCATGCCTTCGGGCGCTTACGTGTGAGACGGTCTAGCAAGCCATACTAAGTAAGGCCAGCCAGCCATACATGTGCAGTAACCACAAGCCACTGCTCCATTATTCCTGATGATGGCCCATGGGCGCAGTGGAGTGGAAGAGGCAGCATAACTATGATTCACCTTACCAACAACAAGGCACACATCCTTGTAGACCTTCCACTTGTGTTCGATAACCCAGCCAGCTGTGAAGTACTTGTAGCTCTGCATGGATTGGAAGTTTTTAACCTCCTCCAGTGTTGCAAAGCTGGTAGTCTATAGCGAGTACACTGTGATGTCGGCATAACTGTAGCAAATGAAAGCATAACCTAAGGAAGCAGTGATCTGCTTTATTCAGTAACATGTATCTTTCCATCAGTTTGCCACATCCCTTCCTTTGTGGAGTTTGGCTACCACTCTGTTGCTGTAATGAATATGAATTCAGCGCATTGATGAGTAGCAAATTTTTACCATTAGGTCTAAGTACAGTCCCATACAGGACATGCAGGGCTTATAACACCATCGACAATCTTAGCTACATCACAGGCTCACCTAAGCCGCGGCAGGCGCACGATATCCTCAACCAAATCAGCGGGCGTCAGCGTATAAGGGTCTACTCCATCGCTTCTTTCATTCTTTGCTTAGTCTGTAAAATTCGACCGAATGAGATTTCTGCCATTATGTTGGGTGCAACGTGTTCTTGCCACACATAAATTTCGTGGGGTGTTCGCGCCAAAAACCGGCAACCACCCTATTGTCGAAGTGATGACTCGCGCTTGTTGATGTCAGTGATGGTGGAACAGCCAATACTGTATTTTTCACAGAACACGGTGTACGAGATCTTTCCAATCTGGTCGAGCAACTCAAGCTTTTGGTCAATAGTGAGCGTCTTGTGGGCTCTTTTCCTCATTCCTGCAGCTGACGACGTTGACGACGCCATTTTTGCTGAAACTCACACGTGTTGCTACCCAGAAATGAATACTAATAATGAGGAAAATCACCGTTCGGATTTGTGAGGGTTCGGATTGACGTAGTTCAGACTAGTGAGGTTCTACTGTAGTCAGAACACTGATGTGCGGAGAGGAGACTTGTGAGCTGGTTCAAGAAGATGAGCATGTCCAGCAATTGCTCCAGGTGGCCACCCTGCTGTGTTCGTTGAGAGGCACAGCCTCCCACAGCTAGTCCAACTAAGAGAGGAGCAGACGCACGTTGGTGACCATTCCTTACATCCATGGTCCATCTCAGTTAATGTCTACCTTGCTGTTCATACCCCGACTAATAGCTCTACAATTCCTGACTCTCTTTCATATTCATAGTGTATTGCATTATCTTCTCCACACTCTCTATTGCTTTGCTGTTGCCTGATGCCACTATCTCTCTTTGTGACTTATTTCTCTTGGCCTCATGCACAAACTTCCTATATAAATCTTTGAGTGCATGTCTAATCTCATTATACAAATACAAAGCATGGCAATGTTAGCATCCTCATGCGTGCTTATTCTGTAAAGGTATCACACTCTGGCTTTTACATTCTTTTTCCAGCTTGTGCTGTTCCAGCATACATACGTACCTAATGTGACAGCAGATGCACTATATGTTATGAATGAATGACGCGCAATGGAATAGAATTAGTAAGGTTAGGTGTAGTTCATTGGTGAGGGTGGCATTCTTTTGTTTTGTGTCATGGACATTGCAGTCTTGTATATCCTTTTGATCATTCAGCATATGCAGGGTCCCCATTTCTATGCCAGTAGTTACTCAGGTGAAAACGTAACAGACATTTTGTTATCCCTTACAAGGTATGTGTCCATATTCATTCTGAGCATGTCTTGATATGAGAAGACAATGTCTATCACAGTGAAGATGTTTGCTGTATACTTCAGTAGCAAAAGGTGGCCTAGTTAATTTTTAAGTTCACAAAAGTACTGAACTATCCAGTGTCCAGGTTTAGAATAACATTATTTTACAGATTTCCATTCAATTATTGGGCATGACACAAAAATGGTTCTCTCACTTAAACTCTCAATTTAACTTTACAGTCATTGGCAATTTCTGTGTTCATTTTAAGTTAAACTTTGTGTATATACAAGGTGTGTATTTTCAAATGAGCTAATTAATTTTGCTTTACCAAAGGTAGAATTTTATTAAATCAACTCTAACCACGGACAAAGATAACTCCAGTTGATAGTTGCTTCAGCTTCAGCTATTAGCTTTAGCTCAGATAGCGCTGTTGAAGCAGGTCTAGGTTCTTAAGGCTAAGTAAGGCTGCCTCTGTATATACTAAGAGTATTTAGTTTTATTTATGCTGTATTCAATCTAAAGCTTTGTCAATCTAAAATTTGTAACCGGAAAGAAATCAAGACAAACCTTTTCTAATTGCTGATGAATTTCCAGTTTTGTAATATTTGTCACATTATTCGACAGATGGGAAGAGTATTGCAACAATTCATCGCAGTGGTAGAGATCTGTAGTGATTATGTTGTAGAGGCTCATTGCCATGTCATTGAACTTGACATGGGTGAATTCGTGAGCAATTCACATGGCATAGAAAGTCAATAACAGAACGTTTTGGCCTCGAGGAGCTTTTTCAGTGTAAAAGCTGAAGAAGGCCCTCGAGGCCGCAACATTCTGTTATTGACTTTCTATGCCACGTGAATTGCTCACGAATTCACCCATTTCAAGATCTGTAGTGATCACCGATCACACTGCACAGCAGAACACTCCAAGAAGCTAGCAACGAGCGCAATATCCTTCAAACCTGCCCAAGTATGTTCATATTGTTCATTTGGTAAATTTGGTGCAAATTTACAGGAGCTTGTTGTGTCCGTCGTCATGATCTCATCATAAGGTGACAAACTATTCCTAGAGGTCAGTGTCAGAGGTGTTATCTTGCAACCGCATTTACCTGAATCGCAGTTAGAATAGTGACTTTAGAAGATTCCACTCAATCAAGCAAGGCCCGGTACAAAAGCGCTCCAGCATTTCACCATCCACTGTAACATTTTGTTGAACTAATCTAAATATTCATGACTGTCAACCATTTTGCTTATTATCGTTCTGATTGATACCCATGGACAGATTTCTGGACATTATAGGTTATGAATTTTTAGAGAGAATATGGTGTTTGAAAGCAAAACGACATTGCAGTTATGTTGAATCTATTGTAAATGTGTATTGTGTGTGACCACTTTTGTGTAGTATACCAGTCTACTAATTTGTCCTGTACACATAGGTTACTGTTGCAGCAGGAGGATGAGTGCATGGATGACACCAAGTTAAAGTTGCAATGTGAAAGATTTACTGATTCAAAGTGTTCTTGCTGAAACAAGGATTACGTTCATGATGTAATGCATATCATACAGGTCATATGCAGTACATTTCTGTACTCACATTCATATCAATTACTTCTTCATGCACCTCTATCATTGTAAGAGGATATCTTGTACATCATCAATTTTCCAAACAGCTAATCTGCACCGAAAACACTTTGAAAGAGGTTGTTTATGTAACTTACAGTAGGAACTGCATGCATAAACAGATCTGCAAAGTAGCTCAAATGCAACCTGGAGTTCGAGTGAAGGAAAAGGTCCACAGGCAAAACCTCAGGGTATGATGAATGAATAGACCTCATGAGGCAGTCCTGGAACAGTAGACCTCTGAGAACGTCTTCATGTTTGAAAACCTCTACTGTTGAACGTATAATGTTGGGTATAAATAGTTTATTGGGGCAAGTGAAGTGAAGCACCTCTCTTCTGGGTGGTGTGAAAACCGGAAGTTTGGGTGCTTGTTGGGTGGTTGGTTGGGTCGTACGTCGTGTCAATACCATATTATATGATGGTATGTACGTTCGTACGTCGCGTCCATACCATTGATGGTACGTATGTTGTGCATATACCAATCCTGGTCCATACATCCTCATTGGAGCGCACCTTAAACCCAGCAAATAGACGTAGGCGCCTGACAAGGAGTTCTTTTCATCGTGCCCTACACAAGGCCACCTCTGGGTAGGTACGCAGGGTGCTGTATCTTTCATGGTTGGGTTATAGCTAGCTGTCACCGCTGATAGCTATGTCTACATTGTAGCACTTCACACCCTGTTCGCAGCCTCCACAAGAACAGCACAGGGTAGGTGAGCAGTGTGCTGTACCCTTCATGGCTAGGTTCTACAGCTAGCAATCACCAACGTTGGGCCTGTCTAACGTTGTATGCTCCACCTATACCGGACTGGGTTGAACAGTGGCCTCCTTGTGACAGAAGGGGGTGGATGAGGAATTCTAAAGTGCACACATGGACAGAAAGAGAAAGGCTGCAGCAGATAAAGGCACACTCAAGGCACAAAGGCCTCTTCTGCGTCAGCACAGGGTATCAGGGTATCAGGGTATCAAGGTATCATATTTAGACTGGGGAGCCTTTAGCCATGGGCTATTCCGACAGGCACCCAGTAAACAGAGAAAAGAAAAGAAATGGAAAACAAGTGAATCAATCAATTGATGGGTCATTTGTGCAGTAAAGATTAAATTGCGATTATGTGAGCATGCAAAATATTACAGAAATCACAACAAATTAAAGGGAGCGGGGTTTGATCATGCACATGCCAATAATAATAGTCAATTTAGTAGCAGGTCTTCACAATTAGCTGAGAAGGCACGGAAGTCCCTGATCTGTCGGATGGAGGCTGGGAGTGATCTCTACATGGAGGCACCTGCGAAGCTAAACGCCCTTTGACCAAAAGATTATTTGGTTGCTGGAAGGTTCAGTTGAGAAGAAGAGGAAGATCGTGTGTGGTAGGAGGAGCTGGGACTGGGGAAAAGCTGAGAAAGATAAGATGGACACAGGGAAGAGAGGCACTTGAATACAGTTTGCACAAGATGGAGTTTTCTTCTGGAACACAAAGTGGACAGACCAAGTTCACGGCAAGCTGCAGAAGCAGAAGAGTGCTTGCATCTACAAAGAACAGTGCGGCAAGCAAAGTTCAGCAAGAATTCAAGGTGAAGGGACTCAGCTTTAGTACATCCGATCCAAACAACATTGCAGTAGTCAAATGGGGAAGAACGTATGACGTAAGAAAAAGAAGCAGAAGGGGTCAAGGTAGAAACCAAGAGAGCCAACGAAGCAAGTTCAGACTATGGGAGACCTTCTTACACACAGCATGTCGAAATGATCTACCCAAGAAGACTGTCACTGA
This sequence comes from Aplysina aerophoba, assembly GCA_949841015.1. Classification (NCBI taxonomy): domain Eukaryota; kingdom Metazoa; phylum Porifera; class Demospongiae; order Verongiida; family Aplysinidae; genus Aplysina; species Aplysina aerophoba. Next base: position 3,243,746 of record OX465035.1, read on the forward strand.
CAATGTAGATGGTGGTATCCCAACCTACAACTCCAAGAAATTTGAAGCACCAAACACGCTCAACAATTCTATCATCTATCTTCAGTGTTAGGTTGCCATCCACAATCTTTTTGCTGGAATGAATCAGCATCGACTTAGTCTTCGCAGCATTTAGCTTCAAACCTTTTCTTTGGAGCCACAGGTTAGCAAGGTCCAGACAGAGCTGAAGTGATGATTGGATGGAGGGAAGACTGCCACTGACAATGTAGATGGTGGTATCATCTGCGAACAGAACTGTAGAGTCTGGAGGGATGATAAAGGGAAGATCATTGATGAAGGCCGAGAAGAGGGTGGGACCAAGTACAGAGCCTTGGGGAACACGAGAGGAAGAGAGGCCAGGAGAAGAGAAAGAGTCAGCAACACGAGTGACGTGGCAACGATTCAAGAGATATGACTGAAACCAGGATACAGCAGAAGCAGAGAGACCAAGGTTGGATAGCTTGGATAACAGGAGTTCATGGTTGGCAAAAGGGACTGAGAGAGAAGGGCTTTGGAGAGTGCTGAGGCTGGCACAATACAGCAAAGTCCATTGCCATCATTGGAGCAGCCTGGGTGCAGGAGTCCTCTGCAGCTATTGCGGAAGTTTATGCCATGCCAGACATTGGACCTGATGACGCCGCACAAGAGGCACAAAGGCTCCTGCAGCATCAGCACAGGGACATGCAGAGAAAGGCTTTAGGGCACACTTTCACTTTCACTCTCACACAGTACCACTCAAGATTACGTATGTTCTTTTGCCATGTACTATAGCTAACGCTATTGACCTATGTGCTTCATTGAAAATTGTGCCAACTGTGTATGTAAGCATGTAGCTATGTGTGTGTGGATGTGCCCCGGGGCATGTGCATGTGTTTGTGAGTATTTGCTCGCCCCCACAATGCCTTGCATTGCACTAGGTAAAATCATTTAGCTCAGACATACATACATGCATACATGGCATGAGTATTGGGAGGGCAAATCTGGAACCTTCTATTTTCTTCAGATTAGCCACAACAGACTGGCCATCATCTGGTTTTGCCACTTCAGTCTGGATGTTTGTAATATCCTTTAGTGTCACAACCTAATAGCAACATTGGTAGACTACCATGCATACACATGATAATGATAGCACACACAGACGCAACATGTGATGTATTAACTTGCCAGTTACTTCAGTGAGATGTTGTCGCAACAGTTTCTTACTGACTTTCATCTTGAGCAAACATTCTGCCTCAGCCCTGACCTCTACATCCAGTTGTCGTTGACGAGGAAGGTGTGTGGTGGACACATTCCTTACGTATCTTATGGTTGAGTTGTTATTTCCTGTAAGGCATTACTTTGTTATCATCTCCTATATGCATGATTATTCACCATTTACTTTCGTATTCACATCTACAACACAATACCTTTTTGTTCCGTTGTTGTATTATTCTGTTGTTACACAACGTGTATATACTACCTTGTACACGTCTTCTAATAATTCCAAATTCAATCTCAATCTTATAACACCTACCGTTATATTGGTGACCCTGCTTCTCGTGGCCGATCAGGCACCCGCCCTCGTCCAGCCAGGATCAGCCCCGTCTTAATTCCCCACAGCCAGCCTCCATCTCTGCGGTGTCAATCAAGCTCCCGCCTTTCTGGCCAGCCAATCCGCAGGTGTGGTGGAGGAGTTCTCAACACATCATATCACCAACCAGCGGACCAGTTTTGACTACGTGGTGGCTGCGCTTGCACCTGAATTTGAAACTGAGAGGTTCAGAATCTCCTCCTTGCCCCACCGAACACCGACCCGTATAATGTCCTCAAGGCACAGCTCATTCAGCGTACTGCGGCTTCGGAGCAGCACCACCTCCAGCAGTTTTTCACCGCGGAGGAACTCGAGGACAAGAAGCCATTGCAACTTTTGCACCAGATGCAACAACTGCTGGGTGATGCTGCTGGTCCCAACCCGGATAAAAAGTTGCTGCGTGAGCTTTTCTCCAGCGCCTACCCAGCCAGGTCAGGATGGTCTTGGCCTCTACTGGAGAGAAGTCCCTTGAGGCCTAGCCCAACTTGCAGACAAGATCGCAGAAGTGGCAAATCCCTCTGTCTCCACTCTCAACCTTTCCCCTTGTGCGGTTGAACATGCTTGCCTCAGTTCAACTGGCCTCCTTGCGTCAACGCCCTTCTCGCCAGAACTCGGGCTCCTGTCCCAGTTCTCGGTCAAACAGCCCCAGGCCCTCTGCCTCACCAGAACACTCAGACAGTCTCTGCTGGTACCACTGCCGGTTTGGAGAGCAGGCTCACAAATGTACTTCATCTTGCTCCTGGTCGAGAAATGCCAAAGCCAGGTGCTGATGGCAACCAGCACCCCCAACCTACCACCGAGTCGCCTGTTCTTTGTGACTGACCGCCACAGTGGCCTACGCTTTCTGGTGGGCACAGGAGCTGAGATGAGCGTCTTCACAGTTTCCCGTTTATCTGTCCCCCTCCCCCTACAGGTCACTCTCTGCAAGCAGTCAACAACTCGAGCATCGCGACATTTGGTGCCAAGTCCCACACTCTCAACCTAGCTCAAGCGCACCTTTTGGTGGGTCTTCCTTGTTGCAGACGTCCAGCACGCCATTCTCAGGGCAACTTTCTGCACCACTTCAATCTCTTGGTCAATGTCACCAACCACTGACTGCTTGACTCCATCAATCAACTGTGAGTTAATGGTGTCTTTACTTCAGAGCCCTTCCCGCCGACCATGTGTGCCACACCCTCTGCCTACAGACCCTTTCATGGCCATTCCTCAGGAGTTCACATCTCTGACCTCCCCACATCCCAAGGATGCGCCCATCAAACACTGTCCAGCACCTCATCCCCACCACTAGCCCACAGTTCATGCCTGGCCACGCAGCCTGCCTCCGAGCGTCTGCGTGTCGCCCTCCAGGAGTTTGACCATATGTTGGAGCTGAGAATCATTCAGCCCTCCTACAGCCCATGGGCTTCCCCTCTGCATACGGTCCCGAAGAAAGCCCCTGGTGACTGGCGTCTCTGCGGTGACTATCGAGCCTTGAACTATGCCACTGTTCCTGACCGGTACCTCATCCCTCACCTACAGGATTTTGCTTCTGCACTACATGGCTGCACCATCGTTTCTAAAATGGATTTGATTAGAGTCTACCATCAAATCCCCGTCGCCTCTGAGGATGTTCCTAAGACCGCCATCATCACCCCTTTTGGACTTTTGAGTTTGAAGAATCAGCTTGAAGAATGCGGCCCAGTCCTTCCAGCGGTTTATGGACCATGATCTCCATGGTCCACCCTTTGTGTACTCCTACTTGGACGACATTTTGATCACCAGCCCCACCGCAGAGGCACACCGGGATCATCTCCAGGTTTCCTTCTGTCTTGACGACCATGGCCTCCAAGTCCACCCCAGCAAATGTGTCCTGAGTGCAACTTCACTCAATTTCCTTGGTTTGCATTGCATGTGGACAGCCAGGGAATCCGCCTTATGGAGGACAAAGTACAAGCTATCCGAGACTTTCCCCTGCCGCTCACAGCGTAAGTTGAGGGAATTCCTAGGCCTGGTTAACTTTTATCACCGTTTTGTCCCTAGCTGTGCCCAGACCCTGCAGCCTTTGCATGACCTCCTTAAGACAGCTCCCAAAGGCACAACACCACTCAAGTGCTGGACAGAAGCAGCCACAGCCACCTTCCAGTCTATTAATGATGCTCTTGCCAACGCTACCCTCTTGGTCCACTGTCAACCAGAGGCCCTGACTTGCATCCTCACTGACACCTCAAGCTCAGCTGTAGGTGCAGTCCTCCAGCAGCTGATCTACAACACACGGTGCCCCCTTCCGTACTTCTCTCGGAAGCTGACTCCTGCCCAGCAGAAGTATAGCACTTTGACCGCGAATTGCTGGCCATTTCTTGGCTGTCAAACACTTCCACTACTTTGTGGAAGGACGCAACTTGTACATCGTCATGGATCACAAATCCCTCACGTATCCCCTCCACTCACGGTCGACCAACCACTCACCACGTCAAGCCCGCCAACTGGACTATATCTCCCAGTTCATGTCCGACATCTGACATCTTTCTGGCAGTGCTCTCCCGCATATAGGTGGCTGCTGTGGCAGGTTCCCCTAGCATCACCCCTCAGAACCTATCCGACGCCCAACAAGAAGAGGATGTTGCTGACGTCACTGGGAATCTGTACATCTCTGGACTTACGGCGTGTTTCCGTTCCGGCCACTGACATTACCCTCCTTTGCGACATCACTACTGGGACACTACGACCCCAGAAGCTCCAACGACTGATCTTCGAGCACCTCCATGGTCTGTCCCATCCTGGCATATGTGCCACACAGCACCTCATCACCTCCAAGTAAGTCTGGTCCAGCCTGAACAAGGACATCTGACGTTACTCTGAAGCACTGTCACATTGTGGCCATGGGCATGACCTTAGAATGTGATACCTGACATTAGAAGTACTTTTGATAAACACTGGCGTCAGAGCGCTTTCGCTGAAACACCGTCGATGGCACGCCATAGCAGAGAAGCCCACATCCTAGTAAGTAATAATCATAATTCCAGAATTGCAAAGAAAGGAAGTGGTGCCCACATCCTAGTAAGTAATAATCATAATTCCAGAATTGCACAGAAAGGAAGTGGTCTACACTATCCTTGTGACCAGTGCCCTCGGTGTTACGTCGGCCAGATTGTACAGTCCCTGGAGCAGTGCTTTGGGGAGCATCATAGAGCATTGAGGAAGGTGGATGTGCTGGCCTCGACGGTTGCTGAACATGTGTTTACATTGGACCACCAGATGGACTTTCCAAGGCCAGGGTTATGGACTCTCACCCTCACACCCAGACCTGGTGTCTATTGGGGCCCTGGCACATCCAATGCAAGCAGACCCCTCTCAACAGAGAGAAGGGCACGCTGCCAGAAGTCTACACCACTCTGCTGAAGTGATAATGCAGCCAACTGACATAGACTTTCCATTTTATGACTACCCTTACTATAATAATTATTATTATTACTTATTATTACTGCATGACATTGTATCTTATTATTCAGCCACTTGTGCCTCACCTCTACCTCACATGACCTGTCACCATCTCTCATCCACCCTATATTTATACACTAGTGCCTGTGTGTGTAAATTATCACTGATGAAGGCTTTCGTAGGAAGCTAAACGTCTGAATCATTTTGCATGTCGGCTGGCATCACGAAGATTACAATCATAATATTAAATAATACATATATACCTTCACTGTATATATATATATATAATTATATAAATATGTGGGAGGGGGGAGGGGTGATGCATGTGAGGAGGAAGGGTGTGCAGAGGACAGAAGAGAAGCTCTATGTTGGTGGTGATGAAATCAAAGTAGTTGAAGAAGACAAGTATAGTAGTGGCTGGAGTGAGAGCAGCATATAGGCGACTGGCTCAGATGGTGCAGGTCCGCAGTTGGGGAAGTTAAAGGGTCTACCTTTATGAAGCTAATGGAGATGCTAGTGGAATCAGTATTATTGTATGGGCAGAGGTATGGGGATGTGGAGGGCAGCTGAGGCGAGGGGAAATATGCAGATGAGCGCAGCAAGAATCTTTTTAGAGGTGGGGAGACTTCATCCACTGGTCTCCCTACAGTTTCAGATGAACATGCTACTGGTGAAGTGGGAAGCAATGAAGAGAAGTATGGAGTTTTGTGTGCAGGTGATGAGAATGGCCAATGGCAGATTGTTGAAGATGGTGATGATTGAAGCATTGGAACTAGGATTTAAGGTGAAGTAGGCGAAAGATTTGTGGCAGATTTGGAGGTGTTTGGGTGGAAGGAGCTGGATGTGGAGGCCTAGCTTGAGTGGGTTGACGATGAGAGAAGTGAAGCTGGCTTTGAAGGAGGAAGGTGAGAGAGGTTTGGAGAGAGGAAGTTAAAGGGCGGTCAAAACTGGTCATTGGAAGGTTAATGGATTGTGAATGTAAGGCTCGGTGTGTAGAGGTTGACTGTAAGAGTCAGAGAAGTATGCTGGCGAAGTTGAGAGGAGGGACAACAGAACTGAGAATTGAAACTGGGAGATGGAGTGGTTTGGAAAGATGAGAGAGAATCATTAAGTGCTGTGAGAGTGGAGAGGTAGAAGATGTTGAGCATTTGGTGATGAGGTGTGCACATGTGAAAAAGGAGAAGGGGAAGTTGATGGAGGTAGTGGATGAGAGGATGGAAGGATGGCCGGGTATGGAGGAGAATGAGAGGGTGGCAGTAGCAATGGACAAAACGTGCACAGATCCAGCAGTAGGGAGAGCTATGGAGAGATGATGGCGGAAGAGGTCTATAGCTAATAGTTCCCATCCCTTAACCAGATCCTGAATGATATGACTCACGCAATGGGGACTGATTACTCATCTCTTCTTTTTTCTGTTTTATTCCTATAGTGCTGCATTGGGCAGTGATGCCCTAGTGTGCTGTGGTACATGGTGCACTCAAATAATTATGAATATGAATATAAATATATATACAAATATTGTGGAATCTCAAATAGACCGTGATTATTAGCCTTGCTGCGCTTGCCGCTCGACAATTAGGCAAGAACAAAGACAGTCCCTACAGAATCAGTGTGCATCAGTATAGCTATCTAAAAAGTAAACAAACTAGAATGTTACAATTTTCAAAGGATTTAGGAATGTGTGAAAACGCATAGAAACATGTGGTGACATCTCAGTATTTTGGCTTACCAAATTTCTTTGAGGATCAGAAGCCCTAAATCCCTTGTGAAGTGGTCATGAGTGCACTCTAGGGGATTTATGATTTCTTATCCTCAATCCTGTGATGGGTCAAAGTGCTGGGATTGTTTCCAAGCCTTTTAACACATTCCTAATTTCCTTAAGGTTTTAATGCAAATTTTAAAAATTCTATATAGTATATCCTTCGACCCATGTGGAACATGTCGGTTTTGTTTACATTAGAGTGTACCCTCCAGTTTCAGCACCTTCTTCAGCATTTCCATGGCGACGAATGTGACCACGTGTGACTCCTCAAACAAGTTTATGATAATTGCGATGGTAGTGCAGCACTTGGTGTGCACAACTAAACCTTGACAAAGAAATGCATTCCTGTCCTATCAAGACGCCAGTTTGTAGCGAGGAGGAGTTTACACTGTCACTTCCCAGCGACCATTTTTGAAAGTGGGAATATATAGGGCATTTATTGTGCCTGCATCCAACAGGTTTGTCTTGTATATACATTATTGTATATTTAATTGGCATAGACTACTCTATGTGCAAGTTCTTTTAACATTTTAGTTTCTTTCCTAGTGTTTCTAACTTAGCTTAGTGACAGCCATGTCCTATATGCATGGTATGTGTGGAATGTGACATCATTGATTGCAATCCGCAGATGGCATCTGGGAGTCCAGTGAATCCTATACTTTCATATGTCACTTTGCTGCAAGCTGTGTATGGTGGTACTTCCTGGTGTAGATTTGTTCCTGGACAATTTTCAGGACAATAAACAAGTACAACCCTCCATACTTGCTTTAGAACCAAAGACGTTTATCAAAAGCTTTCCGCCACGAATGCCACAGTCTTCGGGTTCAGCAGTTCCTACACCTCTAGGCCATGTTTCCAAGAGGTTTGAAGAGATTGGAACAAGTGGTAAGGCCACCAGCGGTATGCTTTCAACCTTGTGTCAATGATGAAAGGAGTTCACTAACCACAAACACCTGTTTCTGGAACCTGATTGGCCTGCTGACATTCCTGCACATTGACCCAAAATTGATCAATCTGACCAGACCCTATCCTTTGAGATTGCACAATATAGCAATGGAGAAAGTAGGGGCTGGCACACAAGACTAGGCTACACCTATCTTCTATGGGTAGAAGGCAGGGATTCTATTACATGAAAAATGTGGATGTTGAGCATAGGTAACAGTCCCATTGAGGCAACATACAGTGTTCTTTTCCTCAACCTCCTGTTCTTCTAGTCTCCTGACAATGTGTTACAGTGCTTCCATTTCATGGGGTCCTTTGTGGAAAGTGAGGTGACATTGAAGTTCACCAGGACAATTCCCTCTCTCTTTCACCCATATTTTCTAGCCTTCTCCACAAGGTCTCCAAAGTCCTTCACAAATGCTGAGGTCTTGCCTAATACTAGTGATATAATGCGCAATAGCATTGAAGAATGAATGTGGGATACCTTGGGTCTCAGTGGTAGTGAGCAGTGAACTGTGCCTAAACAACACCATTAAATTTGGATAGCACATCTGAAGAACAATACCATTAACCACAAATCACACACTCACAATAATGAACAACGACAATCAGTTTTTTCTGTTTATGTGGATGACAATTGAATGGCTCAGGCTAGTCGTATGTGCATATACTTAAGAATTTCAGACAGATAAAGCTTTTAAGGATCTAGCAACAAATGGAGACATAAGGACTTAGTAGATTTAGTAGAAGTACTATGAATTTGATCAGTTGACTTACAATCGCTAAACACAAAGGATATCGAACAATCGATGCTCCAAGCCTTTTCTACACACATCTACTATACTGATTGTATTGGATTATTGTTACCTACTGCATTAGAGTAAGTGTAGTAAAAATGCTTCCACCACAAAACAAGTCAAGATGTAGAGATCGTGCCCTCTGTGTAGCTGCAAGAAAAAACAACCAGTACAAAAGGATAAAGGAAGTGTATACCATGACCTCCTAACAGCCCAGGGCAACATTAGTCCGGCCTGCTACACCCACTTGACTTGTCTATAATACCCCTTTCCCATGAGCTTCAAAACTGGGTTAAACCCTGCATGGTTAATGCATTTACACGGATCACTTAACCCGGGTTCAATCCGGGTTTCAAGGTGTGAAACTGGGCTACGAGCAGATAGTCAATTGCGATTCCTTCTCACTCCAATTCCCAGCAATTTTGATGCCTGGGTATGCAACATAAGGAAAGCAGTATAAGAAGAAGCACCATTTATTGAGCTACCTCTAGCCGCTTTCTAATGCACAAAAGAATACACCACGTTGAGAGCTGTGCAATACTGTGGCAAAAGAAGTTCCATATGCCTCATCGATCGTGAGCTAGAGCGCACGAAGAATAAGAATTGGAAAAACATGAAATGCAGGTAAATGTCGTGGATGTTTTCCATAGGCTATTACACTGTCACGTGGAAGAACAGCTATCGTTGTGTAGAGTGTATTGCACACTTTCTCCTCAGTGATTATATATGGCCGCCTGTTTTCTTCTATGCAGAGTGCTGGCAGTAATTTTTCAATGTATTTTGGTATAGAAATAATTCAGAGTGTTTGCTTGTTCGCAGTGAACACCAAAACTGTGGCATGGATTGATACCAAACACTCAGGAATTACAAAGAACGACCCAGAGAGTGTCCTCAGCAGGTTTAAATCGCCCATCTTAGTGCTCTCAGAGAGAAATCATGACATTTCCGGTTTTTGCTTCACGGCCGACGGACATTTTACTTATGTCCTTTCCATTTCCGGCTCTTGCCTAGACTCCTTTTACAACAGAGTGCTTTTGCCAAAACGCCATCGACGGCATTTTGAAATACAAACAACCACTACCAACCACTACAGTGCTGTCTGATGTAGTAAATATCCATTTAAACACCTCCAAACCCCATTAGTAACAACATGTGAGAATGGCAATACTGTACTGAAATCCATCACTGTACTAACTGTCTTTTCTTGCTTGCTTAGTTCATTCCATTCATTAGCCACTTTCCTAATGCTATCCTCCAGCCACTTCTGTATCAAAAAATACAGCAGTGTGAGTACTGAGTGGCTTACATACCGATAGCAGTGTGAGAACTGAATGAGTTACGCACGTTGACAGGTTTAGCACTGTCTGCTGTCTGATTCTTCATTTTTCTCACAAGAAACACATGGTATCCTGATAGTTTTGTAGGTGGCTGTTGACAATTAGAAAATGCAAAGACAAATAGCTCACATTCATTAGTAATATTAGTCACATTATATGGCACTCAATTGCATTACATATTGATACAGAAAATACACTTTGGATAAATACACAGGGATGTGTAGGCTGTGATGCTGATGGCAAATGGAGATGCTTCTGTTGTGCTAAGTCAATCAAAGATCTATACGAAAGAACCCGATTAGTTACTTAGTCTTCTGACTAAGACATCATTTCATGTTCCAACCTTTTTATGCATATATATCTCATACATGTTTAGTAGGATAGTGTCAAGAAACTGGGTCATGGCACATATAAGGGGGATCCAAATTGCGCAAGTATGGACTGCGTGGATTTAGTATTAGTTTTAGGGTTAGGGTTAGGGTTGAGATTATATTGCAAAATTTGGCGCCCCCTGGCTCTCCCTTATATGTGCCCACTGCCAAGAAACTGTAGGATTATCTATGGTGCATCACAAGATACTTTACCAAATGAAGATGTCATACTTCAAAGGCACCTCTGATGCATTAGCAGAATACTGCAGTACCATAAGTTACACCCCTAACACCATTTAGAGCTCCTTAACACCTGATTATCACCTGGCAACATAAACAAACACTCAAGTCATTCAGTGTTCCCTAGGATTGTCTGGTCTTGTCACCCACTATCTGATTTCTCATTCAAGGATGTTCTTTTATGCATTCTCTGCTACTACATGTCACTGTGGCATCCAGGGGCTCCTTCAACCCAGTCTCCATCTGTTTCTGGTCTCGTCAAAGTAGGCATTGCAGATGCATGGAAAGCCAGTACACAGCCTTGGTTTGCTTCTCTATTGGCAGTCTGAACTTGAATATGTAAGTCTATAGTTCCTGCACAGAGCCAGACATCATAATTCGGCTGACACAATAAATCGACTACCAACTGAAGAATTGCAGAGAGAAGTATGCCAGATACAGCAACCATTTGACCTTCCTGGCTCAATGTCGTACGCACTGTAACATCCCCAACGGACTGAGGGTCTCCCTGCCCGTTAGGAGCACCAGGGCTGACAACATCGCGAAGACAATAAATCGAACACAGCCAAGCGCAGTCTGAGCTTAGACATGGCATATATGCAAATTGGAAGAGTCTGGCTAAGAGATTCTGAGGAGACATTCAGAATCTGCAGCTGTGGGTAGGCAAGAATGGGGATCAATGCTTACCACAACAAATGTCCCAACAAAGCTCTGGTGACAATACAGCTGGAGTCTAAATTCATTGATGTCATTCCTTGAAAGAACCACGACATTTCATTTCATTCTCAACAGCCTAGCATTCCAATGGTAGCAGCTCCAAACGTCTTACTATTTTGCTAGGTGCTGGCTAAGGTTAACTTCTTTCTGCCTCCTTTCGTGACTTTCTGCTAATGAAGAATCAGGCCATGTAATGAATCATCTGCATCTGAGGTAAGATGTAGTGTATATACACGATTTGTAGTTCAGCATGCATGAACTACTGGTCACGTGTTATTGTTTACATTTGACTCACATGTATTCTGTCATCTTTCATATGCATGGTTGGTTTTATACCACGTGTGTCTACGCATGCTTAGTTGATTGATAGTGTTAGCTTCGTAGCTCACAGGACCCCACCTTCATGGCCAATAAGATGTGATGTCGTCAGACCCAGGGCACAAGCACATCTTGGGCAGGCACGGCGACTTTGCGGGAGACACGGACTTCGCAAGGAACAAGCGGATAACGGAAGATGAACTGCTGCTTTCCCCGATACAAAGCACGGCGGGCACAGCAGTCTGACGTCTAGAAGTGTTCAATGAAGACAAGGACAGCAGTCCTTGGAGCGAGGGGAGTTCTTACTTTAGGCTTACGGGATAGGTGAGGACACCTATTCACTACTGAGCAACCTCTTGGCGCCAACCAAACCTGCGGCAACACACTTGAAGGACTTTATGGAGACCCTAAGGAAGTACTTTGACCCAAAGAAGGTGGTGATGGCTGCGAGGTACCTGTTTCATCAGAGGCAGCAACAGCCTGGTGAGTCGGTAGCCACGTATCTAGCCGAATTTAGGAAGATGGCGGTGCCGTGTGAGTTACCTAAGGGGAAGTACTTAGGGATACGCTTGTGTGCAGTTTGGGCTCACCAGAAGAGATTACTGTTAGAGCGGACCTGACTCTAGACAAGTCCTTAGTGCTAGCAAAACATGTGGAGAATGCTGATGTAAATGTCACAAACCGGCCTTATGGCGGCTGTCACAGGGGTTGTCACACTAGTGCTCTGCACCTTCCCCAGAGAAGGCTAAGCCATCATCACAGCAGTGTGGATGAGAGTGTTATCGTTGTAGCAGTGGGAATCACCCAGCCACAAAGTGTCGTTTTGTTGAATTCATCTGTCAAAACTGCAACAGGAAGGGTTGGTTGGTTGGTTGGTAAGGTTATTTATACAGGGGGAAGCCTTTAGCCAGCAGTACTATTCTAGGCACCCTGAAACAGTACAGCACAAGACAAAAAACAAACAGCGGGAGACAATTCAAAATGTATACGTAGCATGTTTAAACATTTAGATGTCCTTGTGTGAGTCAATGTATAATACTATGCAGATGCTTGAAAATTCGTATGGGGATCTAGATTCTTGTAATGAGGCAAGGATAGAGCACCACAGGGAAGCATGCACCAGTGTATGCAAATGCGTGTTGCCGAAAGGTCATCCTGACTGCGGGAAGGTTGACAAGAGTTTTTGTCCGTGTGTTGTGGTGGTGGGTGGGGAGACACAACTGGATGAGAGATAGGGAGGAGCGAGTGATATATGATATTTGTAGGTCAGCTCAGCAAAATGAAGCTTCCTACGACAGTGAAGTGAAGACCAAGTTCCTTCCAGAAGGCAGAGGAGGAGAGATGAGGGCAATGGAGGGCAAGTCGACAGGTATAGTTGAAAAGGGATTGGAGACAAGATGAGTTGTACTGGGTCACAGTAGTCAACCAAAGGCAGAAAGAAAGACTTGACATAGAGGACCAGGAGCGAACGCGTAAGAAAACCAGGAAAGATGCTTGAGTAGGTTCACACTACTGGATACCTTGGTAACAAAATTGTTGATGCAGTCAGACCAGGTCAAAGTGTTATTTACAACTACACCGAGAAGCTTGAAACTGAACTGCTCAATTTGAGGGCCAGTGGATGCAGAGGGGTGAAATACCAACTCTGGCTCTTTGGGGAACGGATGAGCATACACTTGGTCTTATCAGCATTGAGCTTCAGCCCATTGTTGGCCATCTAGTTTTTAGCAAGGTCGAGACAAGATTGAAGTGCGGTGCTCAGAAGCTTCCAGTTGTGGCCATCATGGAAGATTGCAGTATCATCGGCAAAGAGGACAGTACAATCTGGAGGAACACTAGGCAGGTCATTTATGAAGAGTGAGAAAAGAGTGGGACCAAGAAAGAGCCCTGCAGGACACTGGAGGTTGTACGGCTGGGGCACTTTGCTTGAGTGTGCCGCTCAGCAAAGACACCGACTGCGTCACAAAAGATGCCTGGCATGAAGGTAGTCAGGGCCTATCAACTAGACGTGGACGAAGATGAGGAGTTGCAATTGTATTGGGTGCCAGTCGCACCACCCCTATCCAGGTTGACGTATCCTTGAATGGAGCTTCAGTCACTATGGAAGTCGACACAGAGCTGCCATGTAGTAATGTCACACCAACAGCAAGAGGAGTTGTTTCCTGAAGCCGAGGTACAGCCCTACCGTATCTCGCTACGCATGTACACACAGCCGAGAGTGTGCATGTGCTGGGTGCATGACTGATCCAGGTGGCATATGGGACACAGGTGATAGACTTGTCATTGGTAATTGTCCAAGGAGGATGGCCTGCATTGCTCGGTAGAGACTGGCTTGATCATATCAAGTTGAACTGGCTAGTCATTGCCTATCATACTGTGGACAAGGTGAAGTTGGAGGAGATGTTGGAGGAGATGTGCAAAGGTAACAAGAGGTGTTCCAGGACGAATTGGGCACAGTGAAGACATCTGCAGTCAGTCTGACCATGAAAGACTCAGCCAAGATTCATGCATATTTATCCGGTGCCCTTTGTCATTAAGGAAGCTATCAGCTGGGAGATTGATTGGCTGGAAGATATTGGTGTGCTGGAGACAGTTGAATTTAGTCACTGGGCATCACCAATCATGCCAGTTCCGAAGTCAAATGGTATACATTCAGGCTTTGCAGGGACTACAAGGTCACTGTGAATGCTGCCTTGGAGGTTGCTCAGCATCCACTGCGTAAGCCAGAGGAGATCTTCCCATCCTTGGCTGTAGGGCAGCTCTTCACCACCCTTGACATATTTGCAAGCATACCAGCAGTTGGTCTTGGATGATGCATCAAACGGACTAGTGACTATCAATACCCACCAGGGACTGCACCGGTACACCCACCTTCCTTTTGGGGTAACCTCTGCGCCAACCATATTGTACTATGGATCAAGTTCTCCATGGTCTGCCAGGTGTGATGTGCTACCTAGATGACATTTTTATCACAGGGGCCACAGATCAGAAGCACTTGAGCAACCTTGCCACAGTACTGGAGCGTCTCAGGGTGAAGGGTTTCAGATTGAAGAAGAACAAATGCCACTTCATGAAGACAACTGTGGAATATCTGGAACACGTGATCTATGCCAATGGTATCCACACCTCACCTGAAACATGCCAGGCCATCACAGAAGCCCCAGCGCCAACGAATGTCCTGGAATTAAGATCCTTTTTGGGCCTGGTTAACTACTCTGAGAGGATCGTCCCTAGTCCAGCATCTCAGTTACACCTCTTGAATTGGTTCCTGCATAAGGGTGCGACCTGGGCTTGGACGAAGAAGTGCCATAAAGCTTTGATAGAGTCAAGGCAGTGCTGGGCTCACAGCATGTGTTGGCCCACTATTATCCATCCCTTACCTTGTCAATGGCAGCTGATGCATCAGCCTATGAAGTAGGAGTACTTATCTCACAGCAGCGACAAGATGGCAGAGAACATCCAGTGGCTTTTGCATCCAGGACCGTCGCCCAATTGAGTGGAACTACTTGCAGCTGGAGAAGGCTTTAGCATTGATATTTGGGATCAAACGGTTCCACACATATTTATATATGCTCACAAGTTCACACTCTTGACCGACCATAAGCCACTTACTACCATCTTGGATCCACACAATGCCATTTCCACTCTGGCAGTTGCCAGGCTGCAGAAGTTGGCAATTTTCCTGTCAGCATAGCAGTACAACATTGTCTTCATATAGACAGAGGAGCATGGGAACGCTAATGGGTTGTCATGGTTGCCACTGAAGGCTCCACCTCGGCGAGAGAGATCTACTGAAGCAGCAGTCTAACCTGGGGCAAATACAAGCCTTGCCAGTAACCTCTACTAAGCTAGCATGATGCTCACGCCAGGATCGACACTTGAGTAAGGTGATGCATGCAGTTCACACGACGGGGTTGGCCGACCACAGTGCCAGCAGACCTGAAGCCATTCTCAGACTAGAGATATGAGTTGACAATAGAAGGTAACTGTCTACTTCCAGCACTACCCACCCTGGCATTAAAATCTCCTAGGAGCAACAACACATCTGACTGAGGAACCTGCTCAAGCACAACCTGCAGGTCATTTATGAATTCCTGGGCAATTGCAGGGGGTGCCCTTGCTGTAGGGGCATAGGCAGAGATGACTGTAAGTTACATGCTCCTGGTCTCCCTAGATCCACCCACTCTCCTCTGGCCAACACTCGTGAGCTTAAGTCGGGCATTGCGAGAACTAACAGCTTTCCACTTAAGCATGTGCGAGAACTAACAGCTTTCCACTTCTCTCCTGCTTCCCTCCAAGCTGATGTAGCCCTCTCATCTAAGGCGATGCCCACTCCCTCCTTTTTAACTGCTGGTTCCTCCCCATGAGGAAGAGGACAGCCCGAGTGAAGGAGTGTATAGCCCTGAGCTTCCCAGACACTTGCCCCAAACCACTTAGTCTCCTGCATGGCAGCCACTGACACATCATCTCCTGAGCTCCCGCACTAGGAGGTCCAACTTGCGGTCTACTGTTGCACACTCCTCCGGAGATGGCCGACTTCGACAGATCCATGCATCACCACCATACGTAGCTCTCTACCAATGACCGCACATTCCATGTAACTACTAGGAAAGCTCACACACACACACACGTACCTACAGCGCAGGAAAATGCACAAAAGCAGCTACAAACATACAAACATGCACAGCAAGCAGGCACTATCATCTGTACACGATTCCTGTAGCTACTCAAGGCTAAGAAGATATCTATGTTGCATGTTGGGCAGAGCAGTTGATAACCATATAGTGTGGAGTAGTCATGCTAAGTCATGCAGCAGTTTTGGAGTGACTGGTACATGTCATAGTAGTGCAAAGGAACAGTAAAACGCTTCACACGCACACCCCGCACAACACAGCACGTGCATATATGGACCACTACATAAGAAGGGCAGTAAGATGATGTGCAGCAACTACAGAGGGATAAGCCTGCTCGGTGTTCCCAGCAAAGTGTATACATGAATCCTGAATAGCCGAGTGAGGAGTAAGACGGAAAGTAAGGTGACGGAGGTGAAGGGTGGCTTTAGACGAGGAAGAAGCTGTGTAGATCAGATCTTTACAATCAGGCAACTGAGTGAGAAAGTGCTCGAGAAGAACAAGCAGATGGTGATGGCATGCATAGATTTGGAAAAGGTGTATAATATGGTGTGTAGTGACAGGTTATGGCAGGTACTGGAGCGTTGTGGCATTCATGGAGGCCTAATGAGAGCAATCCAGTCCATGTACCTAGGGAGCCGGGCATGTGTGCGCAGTAGCGGGATAATGTCAGGATGGTTTCCAATTACCCATGGAGTGAGGCAGGGGTGTGTGATGTCACCTTGGTTATTTAATGTGTTTATGGATGGAATAATGAGAGAATTAAGCAAAGGAGAACTTACAAGGTGGAGTACAGCTAACAAACACCAATGTGCAGATACTACCCTTCGCTGATGATATAGTGATGGTGGCTGAGAAGAAGGATGACATGCAGAGAAACCTGGATGAGATGAAGAAAGGGATGGATAAGTGGGGAATGAGGATGTATTTGGAGAAAACGAGAGTGATGATAGTGAGCAGAACAGAAGAGGAGTGTAAATTGAGCATAGAGGGTGAAGATATTGAAGATGTCAAGAAGCTAAAGTATCTAGGAGTAGTGATCGTGCAGATGGGGTGTGTGACAAAGAAATTGAACAGCGAGTTGGGGCTGCAGCAAAGTTGATGGGTGCAATGAGGAAGGAGGTGCAGGAGAGACGAGAGCTACAGAAGAAAACTAAGATGAGGGTGTTCAGTGCAATGGTGGTGCACACCCTCCTCTATGGATGTGAGACATGCATGGACTGTGCAGAGGAGGCATGGGAGCAAGATACAGGCATGTGAAATGATGTTCCTAAGAAGAGTAGAAGGTGTGACAAGGCTGGACAAAGTGAGAAATGAAGATGTGAGGAGGTCCCTTGGACAAGAAGTGGTAATGGATATTGTGGAGAAGAACTAAAGAAGGTGGAAGGCGAAAATGGAGGAAATGAATGGTGACCCATTGGTGAACCTAGTGTACGAAGAGGAAGTGACAGGAAAGAGACCCAGAGGAAGACCAAGGAAGCGATGGAGTGATAATTTTAAGTAGTAGCTATAATCCTTCAGATTTTGACTACAGAACATTAGTAGTATAGACATTTATACTGTTACACCTTATTGTACATCAGGCTACCTCATGCAGAGGAGACAATGCCACTTTGAATGATGATGATGATGATGAATAAAACATGGTGGCATATACAACATGTATGGAGTGTGTCAAATCCTAGAGTGCCGAGGAAGCCAGACAAAATTACTGTGTACAATTCATGTCACCATACCTAGTCCCCATTGCAACCATACTCACAGGTATCTGCCTATGGACAACTAATATCAGTGACATAATCATGTATCATTGTCAATGTCAGTGTCAGTGTGACCAACCTCTGGCTCATTTTGACTGCATACAGTGCACATTCAGTGAATGGAGGGTAAGATCAGAAGTGTGAAGAAGTGTGCCTACACAAGCTGATGCCAAAACATAGCTTTACTTTGGATTTCCACCAGGTGGTTTCATTACTATGACAGCAGCAAGCTCATGCCCACACCAGACCCGGTCTCCCCAACACTTCTACATGCACTCCTCTTCATTGAGGATGTGCATGACAGAGTGTAGAGTCTTCAGCACTGCACACACCAGTAATAAATTAGAACACACAATTTAGCTACAACAGAACACACAGACTCCTAACACAGCTGCCTAGTCAGGTGTGGCCTACCCACCCTTTACTACCAGTGGCTACACTAGTGACTATAATCTCCATCTGACAAGACTGTCACTATGAGGCACTACGAGACTGGTAGAGAGGGTCTCAGTGATACACAGAGAGAGCGGCTAGCCTTGACAGCAAGGAATGAAGGACTTGGCATCCCACACCCACTACAACACTAGTGACTACGGCGAACTAGAAAACTCTAGATCTACTCCGATCAAGTGTATGAAAACCGTTTCATGAAAACATTCCCACAGTCAAGAATGGTTTTAAACACATTCCATACATTATACAACACATACAAACTAATACGGTGTTGGTTCACACAATGTGTTTTGTGTTGAGAGCATGGCATGGTTTGCAGTACGAGGACACAGCATACGTACACCCACACACACTCCTCACACATCACAGCACCACACACATCTCCGTAACTGGTCTCACTTGGACGTGAAGTTAATGGGTGGTCCTGTCGTATTCCCCGGTGTCTGTGGGGGCTGCCCCTCTCCTACCCCTACCCCTGCAGCTGCTGCTGTCCGTTTGCTGTGGTTGAGGCATCTTGGGTGTCAGGAGGGTAGGGGAACAGCGAGAGGCCACCCTCAAGAACTGGACAGCCGGGGAACAGGTTGAAAGACAATGTAGTGTGTATGTATTCTCAGTGGGTAGTGGAGGGCAGAGGGAGAGGAGGAGGTGATGGGGCAAGGTTGTGTGTATCTTCTCACATTGCACCTTTGATGTGGTATACGAATAGACAATTTTTTCATATACTTAGTAATGATGTGTCACATTTGGTGGGCTATACTGTAGTGTATAGGTGATGCATGCAAATTCTTTAAGTTCTTCCACCTCCTGCCACCCACCTTGCTGGAAGGTCCACGGCCCCACTGTCTTGCTCTGTGGAGGCAGTCTCAGCAGCTCAAACTCCATCACAGTGGAAGCCTGGAAGAACCTCGCAGCACTGGGTAGACCTCATTCACAAGGACCTGTCCAACCTTCCTCAATGGAGCGAGCATGTGAAGAATAGGTCTCAATGGCAATCCATCATTCAACAGCCAGCTGACGGACAAAAGATGCTTGTATATATATATATATACCAAGATCTTGCCCAACGTCCAGCCATGGACAAGGAGTTCAGAGGAGGAGGAGGAGGAGGTGTGTGTGCTACCATCTACCATGCCCAAAGCTACCAACCTGATTCTCCCTCTCCTTCTCCTCCCTTCTGTTCACTGCATGGGCTGCCACGGCAGAGCCAACATTTGACCCCACTGTCACTGACTGCAGTGGGTCACAGGGAGGGGCACATAAATAGAGGGTCATCCTCATGACATGTAGCAGTTTAGGTGAATAGACTGTTACTAGACTGGGGTCACTCTGATCGAGACACCCCTACCACACATGGATACATCAACTGCTACTGCACCAGGAGCACACACACACACACACACACACACACACACACACACACACACACACACACACACACACACACACACACACACACACACACACACACACACGCACACACACACACACACAGACACACACACACACACACACACACACACACATGCAACCGTCTCATCCTCTGCAGTAGTAGCCAGCTCTTCCCCCCTCTGCCCCTTCCCCACCCCTCAGGTTCCTCTGTAGTCTTGGAACGGGGACGTGACGCAGACTTGCCGGTGCGGCTGAGCGGGGTGTAGATGTCATTTTTGGTTATCTGGAGCTGCACAAAGATGTCAACCAGGAGTACGGGGGTTAGGAATCTCTCGCTCTTTTACCTGAGAAGCAGACAGCAGTCTCAGGGTGCCAGAAGAGGTTGGAACTGTAACATATAGCTAAGTGATGTATCGTAACACGAGAATCAAGTCCCTGACAAACAGAGTACAACAAAGTGATGAAGAGCCTGAAGATAACAGATGAAACTGTGACATGACTTGATTGCATGAACATGTATATAAGCTGATAACTGAACAGTGCATGTGTCTGTGTTTTCTGATTGATTCTAAGGCTCCCTATTCATTGCGTTCTTCATCTTTGCCCGTTGCCCCGCTGTCACAGCGTTACAGAACAGCATGGTTTGTGCAACATGCTGTCAGCTCAAGCAAAAAGCAGTCACAGAGCATCGTGTGATTGCTTGAAGGTCAGTTCACCACAGTTAGCACATGTGCAGTCACACAGGCACACAACCACTTACACAGACTGACACACACAACACACACGTACACACACATATGCACTCACGTTTCCAACACTGACATGCATTCTCGCCCTCACACTCTCACATCCTCACACCCTCACATCTTCACACTCTCATTCTCACAGCTTCATACACTTACACCCTCCAACTCTCACATACTGACACCCTCACACCTTCACACCCTCACACTCTCAGTCTCACCCTCTCACACACTCACACTCTGACTGAAGACCCCTCACAGCCCATCACCCTCAGTCAGGCACATGAGCACACCAGCCAACCACAGACTGACCGAGTGATCAGACTACATCACTTACAAGATCATAAAGTTTCGCTCCTAAGCATCTTTGTCAGTTTGGCTTGTGAGCAAGGATTACAAAGATTACGGATATTACTGAGATCCATTGGGTTGAATATCGGGACCTTAAGGTCCCGATATTCAACCCATGTGATGTGATAGAAGCTCACTGTCGCATCATCAATATAAGACAGGACAAACTGAGGAGTAACTGGATGACAAGCAGTTACAAATTTGTAACTGCTTGTCATCCAGTTACTCCTCAGTTTGTCCTGTCTTATATTGATGATGCGACAGTGAGCTTCTATCACATCACATGCACACACACTCACATCACAGTAGATTTCTATTTGCACTACACATGTATACATAAACACATGTACATACACAATACACTCTCACTGACACACTCAACCGCTTGCACAGACTTGCATACATGCATTATCAAACAGCTCACACAGGCCTTGGGCTCTGTGTCAGGTTCCCCCAGTGGCCGAGAGTGTACCCAGGGATGGTCCTCTCTACCAGTCTCAGCGTCAATATACCCATCTACACACTGCAGGTGAGAAGAGGAGAGGGAGGGGGAGGAGAGGAGGGGGAGAAGGAGGGGAAGGAGAAGGAGGGGGTGAAGGAGGGAGAGGAGGAGAAGGAAGAGGAGCATCATTCATTACAATGGGTATTGGTCAAATGGAGCAAGACTTTCCATATATGGCGACTTTCACCTTCCCATGCAAGTCACAATATGTGCTCAACGTCCACAATCCACAATGCAAGCCACAACCTTCATCCAATCTGTACAAAGTGAGTCATACTTTTGGCTAGTGAAGTGCGCTAGCTCCCACCACCATGACACCTACATACAGGCGTAGCTAATCAACCACTTCGCAAACTTACTCAATGACAACTTTGTTTCAGCTGATGAAGATACCTGCTCCAAATGGTCCTGGGCATTGATCAATATTGATAATTCCAGGGCTACACTATCCCTCACCAACTTCCTCTACCTATCACACCATGCTGCTATGGGTTTTTTCATTCTACACAGCTTGCTAGCCCCTCCTCATCACAGCGCACAGGGTGGTGAGGAGGGTCTACACAGCCAGACCAGCTGCAGCCGGTGCGCCCCCTCAGCTCACCTTGAAGTCCTCACCAGTGCACTTGTGGACTTTGTCAGCTGCTATCTTGTCCAGACCTGGATAAGGACTGCAGCAAAATGGGACAATGTATGGGCTTATGTGCTGCATGTACATAAGTCAAACATACATACATACATACCTACATAAATCAATGGCTTATGCATTCTCCATTCATGGTACACGATACTAGCTGTCTATATAGCTATATATACAGCTAGCCTAACATGATGTATATTATGTGTATATACAGAGCATGCACCCTAATTCCAATTTGGGGCCCTAATGGCCTGTCTTGGAATTAGGGCAGTCGCAGCATAGTCAAGCCTGGTCCTCTAACAGGGGTATTCTTAAGCGTGGGACACTGCCCTGACCTTTGATCTTTGACCTTCCCCACTGAGGTCACAAACGACCTGGGACACGACCCAACATGGAACAAAGAGACTGGGTGGAGTGAAGGTGCTGATCGGAGCACAGGCATTGAGTGGAATGGCACGGGAGCCAAGTGCAGCGATAGACCTGAGCAGAATGAGGGGACCTTGCGAGTCCCGTCGGAGTGATTAATTATAATTCAATTTATTATTGCACTGTTTTTGCTCCTTACTCTGTATGCATAATGTTGAATCAGATGGCACCAGTGTTACACCAAGCAGGCATGCAACAGACGTGCTACACAGTGCAGGTATACAAGTTGGAGGGAACAAGAATGCTGCACTGAATGTTGACCGCATCCTGGAGATAACTGGGCAGTTAGGCGAGCAAAGCAAGTAGGACCTGCACCCGTAGGCTAGTGGAAGAGGGCTACTGGATGACAGACTGACTAGTCTGGACGCAAAACAGGCAACACATGCAGGCGGCACAGAACTAGTGTGCTACATGAAACAGGTCTGCTGGAGAGCTAAATGACCGATTTGCACACAATGCAGGCAGTGCATGCATGCCACACAGAGCAGGTTGCGAGCAACACAAACTTGAATGCTGCATAGCACAATATGTGCATGATAACGCAAGTCTTCATATTGCACCAAGCTACAGAGCTGAAGTGTTGCACTGCCACAATGCTTTAACAGATTTGGCCGGCTGCATTGAGCAGGTGTGCTACATAGGCAGCCATTGTTGCTCAGGGCCAACCAGCTACACAAGGCTGCATGTGGTTTATGCTGGCAGACCTGGCCCGCTAAATGCACAAGGTATGGTGCACTCGGCAGAGGCAGCCAGCTACATTGAGTTCTATGGCATGGTAGATGGGCCAGATACCTCAACAACGGCGGTTTGCTAGACAAGGCAATCGAGTCATAGAGAGTTGCAGCATGACAAACTGGGCTAGCTGACTACGCTATGTTTACACGCTTGACAGCCAGCAACTCATACGGGACTGGCCCGCTGAGAGTTAGGTAGCCACACAAGGTGACATGTTAGGGAGAGTCAGTTAGCCACACAAAGGTGGCATGTTTGGGAGAGTTAGTTAGCCACACACAGGTGGCATGTTAGGGAGAGTTAGTTAGCCACACATAGGTAGCAAGTTAGGGCGAGTTAGTTAGCCATACAAAGGTGGCATGTTAGGGAGAGTTAGGTAGCCACACAAAGGTGGCATGCAACACAGGACCAAATAGCTAAACTGCATTGGCATGCTAATGAAAAATAACCATGCAAAGTTGCCATGTTAGAAAGAACCAGCTGGCTTCGCATTGTCGGTGTGTAAGGCAGCGCCAGTTGGCTACAGAGTGCCGGCAGGCTAGCAAGGGCCAGCTAGCTATACAGAAGTGATGTGTGAAACAGACCCCACTACCTACGTGAGATTAGCTTAGCACTACGCATGCTAGAAAAAGACCTGACATGCTACTCATGAGATTAATTGGAAATAAGCAGAAGTGGTTGACACCCATCTGTACTACCGCCTGAGATGTGTATTGCAAGTCTGGCACATCCGTACAGAACACCAGACATGAACCGTGATGATGGCCCCTTACCATCAACTAGGTAACTACAGTCACATTGTCCACTACCAATGCACAGCCTCACACAACACACGCTCATACATTGCTACCATCTTCCCTGACAGCTCCACTCACTCCACCAAAGCGGACTAGCTCACCGTGGACTTTGCACAGAGGGCACACCAGTCCCCCACTTTTTTGTGTGGGAGCTTGTTTGCCTCCAGGAACCGCTTCACCGTCGACGAAGAGAGGACGGCTTGCGTCTTGCCCGTCAAGTCCGTCACTGGTCTCTTCGTCACTCTTTGCAGACAAGACTGTGAGAGCAGATGGCATCACACAGCGATCGATCGGTACATTCGGATACCACGGACACGTGCGTGCACACGTATATGCTGTATATACATCAGAAGAGCAGGATCGAGAGCTGCAGTTTGCGTCATCCATTCATCCATCCCTGAGCACAGTGACCGCCATTAGAGCTCATGTGATCGACGATGGGGTACACAGTTGCAACCGTCTGGTACCACAAGGGCTGCTAAGGGCCACATGCGCACAGCTACCACTCTTCCCAGCAGGGCACATGCAGTTGGCACTTTCAATGGATATGCAATTGCCTCCAGGTGCTTCGAGAACTAGGCATATGAAGTTTTGATAGAAAGGTGGATGCTTTCACATTGTGGGCCTGCATTTGGCTTTCACAAATGACTTGGTGATTGTGCCCTCCTCTTCACACCTTTACAATTCGATATCATACACATGCCCACACTGGCACAGGCGTACTCCAGTTCGAAAGTTCTTTGTATAGCCTCCTAGCTTCCTAAGGTACTTGCACGCCAGATCCTCACTGACTTTGGCAGCTCTTTACACCAACCAGTCTTTGGGAGCACTTCAAAGCTGACAGATTGCACCACTTGCAGCTCCTTAAACGCTTTCACATCCAACTCGCTCTCTAGAGTTTCAGTCTCAATGAAATCGTTCGCTTTTGTAACCAGCTCGTGTTTCAGGCCAGATACAGAGATGCCATTCTCTTTTAAGAACTTCTTTAGTCGCTCAGTTTTCCACGCAGAGGGTAAAACATCCGCAGGGAAGCTTGAATCGCTACCTATTTAAAGTTTGAGAATAGGTTGAGGTTGTTTTGCGAATTGTTTAATTTACATTTTGCTGCGTATGTGATGCATTGCAGCAGCTCCCGGGCAGCGTTGCATCATGTGGTGCAGTCTATTCGCCCTCTCAGGAGGCAAGGGGCACGTAGATGCGTGGCCTGCCTGGCACAGATTGCACACAGGCATTTCCTTGTGCGTTCAATAGACCCGAAGGTATGAGTTGCTGCCTATATAGATTACAACATGTACACTACCTCAGCGTGTGTGAATCTGATGCACTGCCAGCTCCCAGGCACCAAAGCATCGCCAGATGCAGCCTGTTCATCCTCCCAGGTGGCAATGGTACACATTGATGCGTGGCTCTCTTGGCACAACTGGCCCCCAGGCATCGCCGTGTGGATGCACTAGGCCCGAGGAAGTGAATTCTTTTCATGCTACATGTAGCAGCGTGTGTGATGCACTGCCAGCTCCCGGGCAGCGATGCATCGTGTGGTGCAGCCTATTCAGACTCTCAGGAGGCAAGGGGGAAGGTGAACAGGCTGCACCTTGCGATGCTTTGGTGCATCGGCGCTGGCAGTGCATCACACACGCCGAGGTAGTGTACATATTGTAGTCTAGGCAGCAACCCAAGCCTTCTGGTCTAATGCACGCACACGGCGATGGCTGTGTGCAATCTGTGCCAGGCAGGCCACGCATGCACCTAAGTGCCCAGATGGATGTCCTGCTTGGCACAGATGATGCCCAGGCATCGCCGTGTGGATGCATTAGGCTCGAGAGTGTGCATCGCTTGCTGTAGTGCACTTTGCCTAGATGTATGTATGTATGTGATGCATTTACCAGCTCCCGAGGACCAAAGCATCGCTGTTCACCTTCTCAGGTGGCAAGGGGACAGATACATGCATGACCTGCTTGGCATAACCAGCGTGTAATGTGCATGCAAAGGGAGAATAGTGTGATGCTCTGTCTTCTCGTGCACATCATGCACAGATGCGAATCTGGGCTGGCTGGCTGACACTGGGATACACAACACAGCTTGGAAATGTGTGGGGAGTGCATGTCACACACAGTCACGCAACTTGCCGAAGATTCACCCAGGTATAAACAGAGCAGCAATGCCCCGAGACTGGCAACAGCGCCGCCACTAGCTACAGTGGCCTCTCGGATGTAATACCACCCACAGCTGGAATCTCCCCTTCGGAGATCCAATGAGACAAATCTGTAAACGAAGGCTTAATCTCAATGGATAGTAGCAGGTACCTACTCTACCATTTACAATACCCCGTTCTGTGACTAAGTGGTCTGCAAATGATTTAGCTTGGCAATCCGCTCAGGTTGGATTGCAGCAGGAGCCAGCAGAGGCTTTTCGCCTCCACGTCCGATCTGCACTACTGCGACGCACGGAACAAGTCCCTGTTCTTGTTCTCCTGCAATCTGCCGAGGTTAATGTCGCTGCATTCTGACTCAGAGCCGTTCATTCATAGACCCCGAGAACGCCATTTGCATTCAAAGACTCAATGATTCACTGAATTCTGCAATTCGCACTAGGTATCGCATCGATTACCATGCTAATGATGATTTCACACGCATTGCTCTCTCGTGCCACCCTCGCTGCTGTGGACAGAGGCTTGATGAACCACCCACCTGCGCGCTGCCTGCCTGGCAGCAGACCATCGGGCCGATTACCATTCTTTTGTGGCCGGGAGTCACTTTACCGTGTTCCGCCCGATGATTGACACGCATTGCTCTCTCACACAGGGCCAGTAGTTTCTCCGTGCCACCCTCGCTGGTGTGGACAGAGGCTTGCTGAACCACCTGCGCTCTGCCTGCCTGGCAGCAGACCATCGAGCCGATTACAATGCTAATGTGGCCGGGAGTCACTTTACCGTGTTCCGCCCGATGATTGACACGCATTGCTCTCTCACACAGTGCCAGTAGTTTCTCCGTGCCACCCTCGCTGATGTGGACAGAGGCTTGCTGAACCACCTGGGCGCTGCCTGCCTGGCAGCAGACCATCGGGCCGATTACCATGCTAATGTGGCCGGGAGTCACTTTACCGTGTACGCCTGATGATTTCACACGCATTGCTCTCTCGTGCCACCCTCGCTGCTGTGGACAGAGGCTTGATGAACCACCTGCGCGCTGCCTGCCTGGCAGCAGACCATCGGGCCGATTACCATGCTTTTGTGGCCGGGAGTCACTTTACCGTGTTCCGCCCGATGATTGACACGCATTGCTCTCTCATACAGGGCCAGTAGTTTCTCCGTGCCACCCTCGCTGGTGTGGACAGAGGCTTGCTGAACCACCTGCGCTCTGCCTGCCTGGCAGCAGACCATCGGGCCGATTACCATGCTAATGTGGCCGGGAGTCACTTTACCGTGTTCCGCCCGATGATTGACACGCATTGCTCTCTCACACAGTGCCAGTAGTTTCTCGGTGCCACCCTCGCTGGTATGGACAGAGGCTTGCTGAACAGCCTGCGCGCTGCCTGCCTGGCAGCAGACCATCGGGCCGATTACCATGCTAATGTGGCCGGGAGTCACTTTACCGTGTACGCCTGATGATTTGACACGTATTACTCTCTCGTGCCACCCTCGCTGCTGTGGACAGAGTCTTGCTGAACCACCTGCGCTCTGCCTGCCTGGCAGCAGACCATCGGGCCGATTACCATGCTAATGTGGCCAGTAGTCACTTTACCGTGTTCCGCCCGATGATTTGACACGCATTGCTCTCTCACACAGTGCCAGTAATTTCTCCGTGCCACCCTCGCTGGTGTGGACAGAGGCTTGCTGAACCACCTGTGCGCTGCCTGCCTGGCAGCAGACCATCGGGCCGATTACCATGCTAATGTGGCCGGGAGTCACTTTACCTTGTTCCGCCCGATGATTGACACGCATTGCTCTCTCACACAGTGCCAGTAGTGTCTCTGTGCCACCCTCGATGGTGTGGACAGAGGCTTGCTGAACCACCTGTGCGCTGCCTGCCTGGCAGCAGACCATCGGGCCGATTACCATGCTAATGTGGCCGTGAGTCACTTTACCGTGTTCTGCCCGATGATTGACACAGATTGCTCTCTCACACAGTGCCAGTAGTGTCTCTGTGCCACCCTCGCTGGTGTGGACAGAGGCTTACTGAACCACCTGTGCGCTGCCTGCCTGGCAGCAGACCATCGGGCCAATTACCATGCTAATGTGACCGTGAGTCACTTTACCGTGTTCTGCCCGATGATTGACACGCATTGCTCTCTCACACAGTGCCAGTAGTTTCTCGGTGCCACCCTCGCTGGTATGGACAGAGGCTTGCTGAACAGCCTGCGCGCTGCCTGCCTGGCAGCAGACCATCGGGCCGATTACCATGCTAATGTGGCCGGGAGTCACTTTACCGTGTACGCCTGATGATTTGACACGTATTACTCTCTCGTGCCACCCTCGCTGCTGTGGACAGAGTCTTGCTGAACCACCTGCGCTCTGCCTGCCTGGCAGCAGACCATCGGGCCGATTACCATGCTAATGTGGCCAGGAGTCACTTTACCGTGTTCCGCCCGATGATTTGACACGCATTGCTCTCTCACACAGTGCCAGTAGTTTCTCCGTGCCACCCTCGCTGGTGTGGACAGAGGCTTGCTGAACCACCTGTGCGCTGCCTGCCTGGCAGCAGACCATCGGGCCGATTACCATGCTAATGTGGCCGGGAGTCACTTTACCGTGTTCCGCCCGATGATTGACACGCATTGCTCTCTCACACAGTGCCAGTAGTGTCTCTGTGTCACCCTCGCTGGTGTGGACAGATGCTTGCTGAACCACCTGTGCGCTGCCTGCCTGGCAGCAGACCATCGGGCCGATTACCATGCTAATGTGGCCGGGAGTCACTTCACCGTGTTCTGCCCGATGATTGACACAGATTGCTCTCTCACACAGTGCCAGTAGTGTCTCTGTGCCACCCTCGCTGGTGTGGACAGAGGCTTGCTGAACCACCTGTGCGCTGCCTGCCTGGCAGCAGACCATCGGGCCGATTACCATGCTAATGTGACCGCGAGTCACTTTACCGTGTTCTGCCCGATGATTGACACAGATTGCCCTCTCACACAGTGCCAGTAGTTTCTCTGTGCCACCCTCGCTGGTGTGGACAGAGGCTTGCTGAACCACCTGCGCGCTGCCTGCCTGGCAGCAGACCATCGGGCCGATTACCATGCTAATTTGGCCGGGAGTCACTTTACCGTGTTCCGCCCGATGATTGACACGCATTGCTCTCTCACACAGTGCCGGTAGTTTCTCCCTGCCACCCTCGCTGGTGTGGACAGAGGCTTGCTGAACCACCTGCGCGCTGCCTGCCTGGCAGCAGACCATCGGGCCGATAACCATGCTAATGTGGCCAGGAGTCACTTTACCGTGTTCCGCCCGATGATTGACACGCATTGCTCACTCACACAGTGCCAGTAGTTTCTCCGTGCCACCCTCGCTGGTGTGGACAGAGGCTTGCTGAACCACCTGCGCGCTGCCTGCCTGGCAGCAGACCATCGGGCCGATTACCATGCTAATGTGGCCAGGAGTCACTTTACCGTGTTCCGCCCGATGATTGATACACATTGCTCTCTCACACAGGGCCAGTAGTTTCTCCGTGCCACCCTCGCTGGTGTGGACAGAGGCTTGATGAACCACCTGCGCGCTGCCTGCCTAGCAGCAGACCAACGGGCCGATTACCATGCTAATGTGACCGGGAGTCAGTTTACCGTGTTCCGCCCGATGATTGAGAGGCATTTATCACGCATTGCTCTCTCACACTGCTCCCACCTATAGTAGCAATAACAGTCGCCGAGCGCCGAAAGCCACGCACATGGTGTAGGCTCCATGCTTATTTCTCCACTTCTGCCCCACGGAGAGCCTCGGGGCTGGCTTTAATGGAAAGCACACACACGAGCGACCAAGACGCCGACATACTTGAGAGGCTGGGACCCTCGTGGGCGGGGCTATTTCGCAATAGGGGGCAAAGGGGGACCGGCTGGGAAACGCCGACTAGGCTAGGCACATCGGGACGACTACCTGGCAGAATCGTATGTCGTCACCAGTACTGCGCTGCCACCGATCTAGAAGCCAGCACTGCATAATGCGTGCGAGATATTGCATCCATTCCTGCATCTTCTTTGTAGGCAGTGTATCAACAATGGCCTGGCGTAGGTAATGCATTCCAGGTCCTGGATGCCGATGCAATGTGCTGCCGGCGATCTACTCTCTCAGGGGGCCGTAGAGCATGTGGATACATGCTCTTCGTGGCTCAGCTGGCGTCCAGGCATTTGAAAATGGCGTAGTCCCACAAGCATGGCTAGACAGGACGATAAGAACTCAGTGGGGGTGAGGAGAGTGATAGCAGGGCAAGATTGGGGTGCCTACCCTTAGCAGTAGAAGTAGGTAGGTACACCGGCACCCCCTACATAGAGAGAGTCTGTAGGCTGTGTGGCACGGGGGAGGTGGAGGACCAAAACCACTTTCTAATTAATTGCCCCTCACTATCACATATCAGACAAAAGCTATTCATGCACTGTAACTCAATACTGAGATCATTTTCACAAGAATTTTTATTATGTAACACAGGGAAAAGCGCGTGTAGGTACGGTTACTCACGTATCCCGTGATATACGCAGTATACGGGGATACCCACGGCAACCGTATAACACGGGAGTGTACGGTCCCGTGAACCATTGTGCACGTTATTGGACGGGTCACGTACACGTATACCAGGCGAAGCGTCGATTGCCCACTTCGATCGCTTACCAACTGCAGCGTTCTCAAATGTGCATGGCTAATGAACGCAGATGGCCGCGTATTTTGCCCGCCCGAACAGCCTGTGCCCCAGAGGACTTACGGAATGCACAAGCGCAACTATACGTGTACCAACAAAGAGGGGCAGATGGAGCAGGATCTGAAAGACGGTTGACGGCGTAAGCGACGATTCTGATACTATTGATCGAAATGGTGGTTTGCAAAATTGGAAACTGAATGTGGCCCTGAAGGTCTTCCTACCTAGCGCTGATCATGAATCAGAACTACAAATAGCATCCAATTCAGTGAGTTTCATCATGTACGCAGTTCACCGAATTGGAAGGACTAGCGAATGGTATAGAAAAGGCTAAAAATAATGATTTAGGAAATTCACCACACTGATATATAGGCGCAATAGGTGAAGCAGTTGGGAGCTCTACCATTTTTATTAGCTATATAGCTAGGATGCTCTGGGGGGGGGTCACTCACAAGGAAGTTTCGACACTATGTATATATAGGTATTCACGCATCTCATGACACATGCAGATCATGGGGGTCATCATTGGCTACTGTGTAGTACGTAGCCACGTGCATGTGTGTGTCAATTCACTGTCATCTAAGCATATGTATGTATGTGTTATTATTTCCTGAAAGAGGTAACCACTTCAGCCGAGGCTGGCATAAATGGTAATACTATAAGCAGCTATATACTTTCCACAGCTCTTCTTAGACAACAATTGTGTATACTGTAGTAACTGTGTTAGTTAGCTATATATCCAAACTGCACATGCATTATTGGCCACCATTTCAGGCATTTCCACACGAATGTTATAATAACTTGCGATGTTGAGGACCAGCTCTGTATTTTGAACTGCCAAACAGTAGTGTTGAACAGCAGAGATGATTCTTTAAGCTTTCTGCATCTCCACAACAGCATGCGCCCATGAATGGTACTACAGTCAGCATTCTGGCCAGTGTGTGGCCTCCCTGAAGGCGCAGACTACGTCCTGTCTACAATTCGCAATGAAACCAGTATGAAAAGGCTTACCCAGAGAGAATAATAGACCACCAATGCTAGAAACGTCTTAAAAATATAAACTCTGCTGTTCTTGCTGTTTCTGCTGCTCAACCGCTCACACTCGCGTGGAAATGCCTAAAATGGTGGCCGAATTGATCAGCCGATACGGTACTATTAAACGAAGTATTGCACCTCAACTGTTCGACTCCGGGTTGCGATTCCTGGTGAGTGTAATAAGGAATGATGCCTCTCTTAAATACAGCAGTCATGGCCGTATTCGCTTTTCGTAGCCGGAGTAGGAGTCCATGTCCGTTAATAGATATTTTGGCCGAGAATAGGTATTTTCGGTCCGCGCTTTAACCTCTTTCGCCAGGGAAGGAAGAAGCGGATTCTTCTAGTTTTGCTATAATCTGTCTTAGTATTGTCCGTACTACGAATTCGTGCTAATTGTGAGCTGATTCGTTCGGCGGTCGAGAAGATTCAGTGTCCGATAATACATTGTGGCCGATAATAGATACCGTACCATACAAACACCACCGCCAGCCTACATAAACAGCACTACCGTGCTGTCTGATACACAAGGTTTTGCAGCTGGCAACAATTGCACATGGTCGTACAAGTCGCACGTTCGCAGGGTATTTGCTGTTCACTATCAAGTAAGGATGTCTGCGCGGAAGAGGGCGGCAGACGCTGATGGGAGGGTAATTTGTCCTCACTGTAACCAATCCGTGGCCGAAAGGACGTACTGGTTACACAAGCGCCGGTTCTACGATTCGGCGAGGGATCAATGGCTGAAGGATGATGACATTTGGTACAGTGATTCAGATGATGCTTCTGTAGATCTTCATTCTTGTTCTGACGACAGAGGGTTCTTACTTATGGAATCTGACAATGACAATGGAGAACAGGATGAAATACACTATTCCAAGGTGCCATGTACAGCAATATGGGGTGCTGTTTGTGTCTACACTAGTGCGTTTTGCCTGTTAACTATAAGACACAGATGATATCATGATAGTAGGCAGACAAGATGAATTCTTCTACATTACACTGCCACTGCATTTGCACAAGCAAGGGCACAGACTATCCTAAATTTTAATCTGTGCAGGGCATCCAATAAAGATGGTCAATGGTGATTTTGATGTACTGTATATAATCATGGATATGCCTTACTGCAAAGGTCTATATCAATATAGCTATAGTTACATCAGTTAGTGTGTATAGATTCAAATTCATTGTGTGATTGTATTTATTTCCGCTTTCATTCCTTTTCCATTATGTACATGTATGCGTAGAAAGATATTCTGGAATTGTGCATGGCATCAGGCAAAAGCCTGTATGCTGTGATTGTATCTTCCAGTGCAAAACTTTATGCAGCCACCCAATTCTTACTTTCCATAGGTGTCATGCACCAGCACTAGTTCACGCTCCAGCTCCAGTGATTCGGAACCCGACAATGATTTTCTGATTGCATCAGGATCAGACACAGAGTCTGCAGGTGAGGAAACTCAAGGAAAGCAAGGTTCCAAAGCATTGCCACAACCTACTTTGCAACTGTTGCATTTCATCCTTATCTGGCAAACCGTTTTCAAGATTTCAAATGCAGCCATTTGCATGCTGCTGAGGTTATTGAAAGTGTTTTGCTTGGCTCTTGGCACTGCCTTTAACTGTATGCCACTTAAAAATGCAACCACTGCCATGCCGCTCACAAAGGCCACATTGAAAAAGATTTTGGAGCTGAATGAACCCACGTTTACAGAGTACATTGTATGCCCAAAATGTAATGCAATTTACACTCCTGAGTACTGCAAGAGAAGTGGACAATTTTATGCTGTTGTCTGTAGTTTCAAAACATATCCCAATCACCCACACAGGAGTAGGAGGAAAGAATGTGGGACACAACTTATGAGGAAGGTACGAACAAAAGCTGGTACGGTTTATAGGCCTCTTAAGATCTATCCATATCAGTCGATCAAGAGTGCAATTGCTGCATTTGTCAGAATGCCTAGCTTCATAGAATGTTGTGAGTTGTGGCGGCGAAGAAACAACTTTCGCGAATCTGGCTATCTCACTGATATCTATGATGGAGATATATGGTCAAAACACAAAGAATTTCTGGATGCACCATACAATTATTTGTTGACTCTAAATATTGACTGGTTTTCTCCATTTGAGCATGGTCGCTACTCGATAGGTGCAATATATCTGACAATACTGAATCTCCCTATTTCCATCAGAAACAAGCCAGAAAATATTATTCTTGTAGGACTGATACCAGGACCAAATGAGCCTGAATTGACTTTGAACAGTTTCCTCGCTCCACTTGTAGAGGAACTAAATACTGCTTGGACTCATGGTTTTGAAGTGCACACAGTTGAGGCAGGACAGCAACAATTTTCAAAAACAATTCGGCTAGCTTTGACTTGTGTTGCCTGTGACATTCCTGCTTCACGCAAAGTTTGTGGTTTCCTAGGACATAGGGCCACATTTGGGTGCAATAAATGTTATAAAACTTTCAAGCATGTCAAAGAGGACACTGGTTCTTGGACAAACTATGGGGGGTTCGATCGGCACCAATGGCCTTTGCGTACTAATGAAGATCATCGTCGACAGTGTGCAGAAATCAGTGAAATTTTCCGGACACAAGGGACGCAGTCAGCACTTCAAGAAGCAGAATCAAAAAAAGGACTTCGGTATTCAATACTGCTAGATCTCCCTTATTTTGATCCCATTTGTTGCACAGTAGTGGACCCCATGCATAACTTATTTTTGGGTACAGGGAAACATATGATGGAAGTTTGGCTGGGTGGTGACTTTCTATCTAGAAGGAACCTGGATGACATGGAAAGATTAGTCAGTCAATTCATTATCCCTGAAGGTATTGGACGCGTCCCTTCTAAAATATCGAATCACTTTGGTGGATTTACTGCTGATCAATGGAAGAATTGGATTACTATTTATTCATCTGTCCTACTATGGCAACAATTAGATTCTCAGCATTGGAATTGTTGGATACTGTTTGTGCGAGCTGTGAAACTGCTCACAAGTAGAATACTCACTGTCTCTGATTTGACAGAAGCTGATTCTTTGCTGCTGCAATTCTGCATAACCTTTGAAGAACTCTATGGCGACAGACATTGCACCATGAACATGCACCTGCACTTGCATTTGTGTCGCTGTTTACAGGATTTTGGACCAGGACATGCATTCTGGCTTTATGCTTTCGAACGGTACAACGGAATATTAGGATCTTTCCATACTAACAACACTAGAATTGAGAGTCAGTTATTTAGTACAAAAGTTTTTGGAAAGTCAATCAACAGGTACTGGTAACCACGTGCACACCCCAGCTGTGGATGAAGAGCTTCAGAAAATGTTGCCAAAACATCAGATGTACAAAGAAACATGTACAAACTCAAATGTACATGTGGACAACGTTGTGCTATTTCTAACTGTAGCATCCGGACCACTTAACAATATTACATTCAAAACTTGCAAGGCATATTACGGTATGTTGAAATCAGTTGGACCATTCAGAGAGTATGTTTTACCTGATTTGGAAGTTCAGAGGTTAAAATCTGTACTTAAAGATGTATTCGGTCTTGATGCTGAGTTGAAGTCAAAATTTGCCTTAAAATTTGGAAAAATAATAATTGGAGATGACCTTGTTGGATCAGCAATGCGTAGTGCTAGTGCCAGCTCTTCATTTATCATGGCTCATTGGCCAGGTGGTCCTCTCTGTACAACACCTGATTGGATTGTTGGTGAAGTAAGGTACTTTTTGGAGGTAACCGTTGCACACCAGGTCGAAAATGCTATGGTTGACTTGAAGCAAATATTCGCCTTTGTACATTGGAGAAAACCACATCAGTTGAAAGATATTTTAACACAGCATGTGGCTTATGTCTGTGAGAGACTCAGCTATGAATCATGCAAATGGAACTACCTACCTGTACATCGCATTTCAAAGAGATGCGCTCATATAACCTTACCGCTTAAGCTTCCTGGTGACATTACTGAGACTGTGACAGTTGCTTGTCCGGTACAACTACGTTTAAGGCTCTGATCATGTATGACTATTACTCCATGCAATTTCATTTCACGCCCTAGCTGATGTGGAACACTTTTTAACATTTTTGGTGTTATACCTTTCCACCTTAGATACATATAGGCTAAGTTTACCCTAACCTTTTAGCAACTGTGCTATATTATTGACACTCCTGCATAATCAGAAAAACAATTTGTATATACAATGGTATATACGCATACATGGCATGCATGGTTCATATCATTGGTGATATGACAATTTATGTAATTTGGTACAAAAACAAACGACATTAATGTGCATATAATTATGAGGATCATGATGCAATTAAATATATAGTGTGCCAAACAGAGTTACTTGACATATGTATATATGTAATACATATTATACATTCATAAGTATAATATGCAATTAAAGAAGTGACTTCAGTTTAGTGACAGTTACTGACAGCTCTTGTCTGTTCTTGTATGTATAGCTGGTACTCTGATTACTTAACTGCATAAGTGTCTTACTATTGTCAGCCAGGACAGCCATTCTTAGAATCACTTGGCCGAATGAGTAGATATCAGAAAACACATTCTGTCTTACTTTGCCATTTACCAAATCTGGTGCTAAATGGGGATAGCGGGCTTTGAATGCCTCCTTTTCACAAGAAAGCAGGTGATATTTCTTCCCGTCTTTCTCAGGGCAGGCCTTACTAAAGTCTATTATTGTTGGCCACAGGTCCAGTTTCTGGCTTGTTTGCTTGGCTGCTTGTGGAACACAGTCACTTAGAGCAATGTTATTGCTCTTCAGATCGTTGTGTAAAATGCCTTTTAAATGAATGTGAGACAGCCCATTAGCAATGCCTATAAATGGAGGAATACGTTGTAGTAGAAATATGCACAGGGATTTTGCAAATTTCTTTATGGAACTACATACCCATCAACAGAAATGCACAATCACTTTCACTGACAGAACTGTTGTCCTGAAGCCATGAGCTGAGTGTCACAGCAGATTGTTGAACAGCATGTAGGGACATCACTAAGGCTGGTAGTTGAATAGCATTTAAGCCACAGATTGCTCCAAATAGATAAGGAGTATTTGGATGACCGGAACAAGTCTGCATGTGTGTAAATATGTAAAATGCATACAAAGTTAATAAATAATGATTGTAACATTATATGTCATATGTAAATGTGAGCATTTTAGCACAAAGCTAGCTGCATAATTCCAAAGGGGAGGAAACGACATGCATGCAACCCCTTTCAGTTGGCAAGGAAGTTACATTCAGCTGTTGATTTCATGGCGACAAAAGCTAGATATAGGATTTTTGAAGCAATTGCTTCAAAATTGCTGACAGTAAGAAGTACACGTGCATGTGGAAACCAATTGCAAATTAAAGTCCAAGACAATACTCGTGTCACCAAAGTCACTACTGGTGACTTGCATACAAATTATACTTACAATGGATGCAGGTTAACATGGCTAATAAACAGTTCACCTGCAACATCTTTGCTTCCATTTGAATGTGTTTCAACTTTATGTTTCTGTGATGATAAACCTTAACTGCGACAGTCAATCCGGAGAACCACATGGTGTGGCAAGTGCCAAAGTACCACTTCCCAGCTTAACTGTAAGAAAGAAGTACAATGTATACAATTTAAATTAAATTCATATAATGTGGGCATTGCTATCAAAGCATACATAAGCACGCTCTCACTTGATTTATTTAATGGAAGCACTGCTCCATCAGGAAGAAGTGGCACATCATCGCACACAAAGTCAGGTAAAATTCTGTCAGTAGATAATGCAGGTAATAATCTGACAATGTTTCTTGGCAGTGACACTTTGCGACGGTACTCCTTGATCTTCAATTCTTGGATCTTCACCTTTCTTTCAAAACGTTTGTGAACCCTCTTTCTCCGCTGATTGCGTCTACGTGTAGATTCCTTGCCTTTTACTACTGCATATATATATTTCATCCCAAGAAGTGTACATTAAATAGTACATAGACCAACCAAATTCAGCTTCTTAAACAACCTTTAGCTAGCTATGAGCAAAGACCCTGTGCTAGTATAGCAACAGATAGTTATTTATAGAACAAAATAGGGTATACCCAATGCTAAGCACATCCAGCATCACAGGCATCTGTGATACCAGACCCCTGCAGCATGGAAGACACTTGTAAAGTAGTCAGTAGCACAATGCATAAAGAATGAACCGTGCTTAGATGCATGGAGACATATGTTGAGGATAGTAAGACCTTTAGTGTGAAACTGCATGACCAGAACAGTCGCTATATGTCTGTGCCAAACTCTATAGCCTGCATGTATGGTATAGGGAGGAGGTTAACCTCGCCACACTTGCAAAGTGGGCTGGTAAACACAGCCTCACATGCAGGTTCGAATGGGCAATGCTGAGCACATCCAGCGTCACAGGCATCTGTGACACCAGACCCCTGCAGCATGGAAGACACTTGTAAAGTAGTCAGTATATAGCACAATGCATAAAGAATGAACTGTGCTTAGATGCAGGGAGACGTACGTTGAGGATAGTACATAAGACCTTTAGTGTGAAACTGCATGACCAGAACAGTCGCTATAATTATGTCTGTGCCAAACTCTATAGCCTGCATGTATGGTATAGGGAGGAGGTTAACCTCGCCACACTGGCAAAGTGGGCTGGTAAACACAGCCTCACATGCAGGATTGATTGGGCAATGCTGAGCACATCCAGCGTCACAGGCATCTGTGACACCAGACCCCTACAGCATGGAAGACACTTGTAAAGTAGTCAGTAGCACAATGCATAAAGAATGAACTGTGCTTAGATGCATGGAGACGTATGTTGAGGATAGTAAGACCTTTACTGTCAAACTGCATGACCAGACAGTCGCTATATGTCTGTGTCAAACTCTATAGCCTGCATGTATGGTATAGGGAGGAGGTTAACCTCGCCACACTTGCAAAGTGGGCTGGTAAACACAGCCTCACATGCAGGTTCGAATGGGTAATGCTGAGCACATCCAGCGTCACAGGCATCTGTGACACCAGACCCCTGCAGCATGGAAGACACTTGTAAAGTAGTCAGTAGCACAATGCATAAAGAACGAACTGGGCTTAGATGCATGGAGACGTATGTTGAGGATAGTACATAAGACCTTTAGTGTGAAACTGCATGACCAGAACAGTCGCTATAATTATGTCTGTGCCAAACTCTATAGCCTGCATGTATGGTATAGGGAGGAGGTTAACCTCGCCACACTTGCAAAGTGGGCTGGTAAACACAGCCTCACATGCAGGTTCGAATGGGCAATGCTGAGCACATCCAGCGTCACAGGCATCTGTGACACCAGACCCCTGCAGCATGGAAGACACTTGTAAAGTAGTCAGTAGCACAATGCATAAAGAATGAACTGTGCTTAGATGCATGGAGACGTATGTTGAGGATAGTAAGACCTTTACTGTCAAACTGCATGACCAGAACAGTCGCTATATGTCTGTGTCAAACTCTATAGCCTGCATGTATGGTATAGGGAGGAGGTTAACCTCGCCACACTTGCAAAGTGGGCTGGTAAACACAGCCTCACATGCAGGTTCGAATGGGCAATGCTGAGCACATCCAGCGTCACAGGCATCTGTGACACCAGACCCCTGCAGCATGGAAGACACTTGTAAAGTAGTCAGTAGCACATGCATAAAGAACGAACTGGGCTTAGATGCATGGAGACGTATGTTGAGGATAGTAAGACCTTTACTGTCAAACTGCATGACCAGACAGTCGCTATATGTCTGTGTCAAACTCTATAGCCTGCATGTATGGTATAGGGAGGAGGTTAACCTCGCCACACTTGCAAAGTGGGCTGGTAAACACAGCCTCACATGCAGGTTCGAATGGGCAATGCTGAGCACATCCAGCGTCACAGGCATCTGTGACACCAGACCCCTGCAGCATGGAAGACACTTGTAAAGTAGTCAGTAGCACAATGCATAAAGAACGAACTGGGCTTGCATGCATGGAGACGTATCTTGAGGATAGTAAGACCTTTACTGTCAAACTGCATGACCAGAACAGTCGCTATATCTTTGTGCCAAACGCTATAACCCATGCATGGTATGGGGAAGGTTTCTGGGTATATCTATTGGGAGGGTATAAGACTATTTCGTGTCAAAGTAGCTATAGTCGTAAGCTAGCTACACATTAGTCAACCTTCAGTAGTATCTTGACTTATCTGGTCCTTGTCCAGTTTGTTTCCTTGCGCTTCCATGGAAAGTTCGTCCCGCCAGCTGTACAACCGTTCTCACGACAAACGTAGCTTCGCGCCTATTTCCCGTATATAGCTTCGTGTCTATTTCCCGTATAATATTAGCTTCGTAGCAGCTGGAAACACGGAACCGGCGTGGATTGCAATGGGAAAAAAATCTAAGCGTTATATATCGCGAAAGAAGGACGCTCGCCGTAGGCGCAAACGACATTCAAGGAAGCAAGCTACCTTTTCCGAACCTGAGCTAACAACTGACCGCGGAGAGCCGGAATTGACGGACAAGATAGTGGCAGCATCTGTGGTGGCAGCTACCCAAGGAGCTCGAGACTCTACGTCTGCTTCTAGTGCGCGTGGCAAGGAGGTTGAGGACAACCAGCTGCAGAGTAAAGATCTCAGAGTGCTCAAAGCTAATTATGATAGAGTACGTCAGATGCTTTACGAGGAACAGCGGAAACCCAGAAACATCTATCTGGAATGTGCCACTTGTATGCAGCGAAGATCAAGAAAAGCTGAGTTGGCAAGGCAGTCTTTACGTGCTAGAATGTTTTCTGGGGACTCTGTTGGTTCCAGACAACTTCTTGCAGCACTCAGATACCACTGTTAACCATGCTCTTGTACTTCTTATCTTCAACTTTTCATATTCCAATTTATATTGCGGTGTACATGCATATATAACTGAGAAGTCACGTCAATTTCTAGCTATGCATGTGTGCGTAGTAGTAGTACCCACTCACGAGGCCCCAGAGAGCACTTCACAGTGTAGAATAATCGATCAGTCGATATGGTGCAATTAAAGGAAGTCTAGTACCTCAAGTGTTCGACTCCGGGCCGCGATTCCTGCTGAGTGCAATAAGGAATTATGCCTTTCTTAAATACAGCAGTCGTGGCCATATTCGCTACTCGTAGCCGGAATAGGAGTCCATGTCCGTTAATAGATATTTTTGGCCGAGAGTAGATATTTTCGAAGTCCGCGCTTTAAGCCTTTCGCCAAGGAAGGAAGAAGCGGATTCTGCTAGTTTTGTTATAATCTGTCTTAGTATTGTCCGTACTACAAATTCGCGCTAAACGTGAGCTAATTCGTTCGGCGGTCGAGAAGATTCAGTGTCCGATAATGCATTGTGACCGATAATAGATACACAAACATAAAGCCATACAAAACCCTAAGTCAAAAACAATACTGGGCCGCCTTCGGCGCCGGCGGGATCGAAACTAAGAGAAACAGCTGCAGTGTGCATGATGGCTACTAGAACTGCTTTTTCTACAAGAATGTTTTTTCCTAGCCCGGTTTCAGACAATATTGTCAGAACTCCTGTTAATGCTCAGTGTGCTGATGCCTTTGGTGACTACACTCCTCCAAGTACAGTAATCAGTCTCCACCAGAAGTTGGACCTGGTGCTGGCTAGCAGCACGGAACAAAAAGCTGCTATTGACGAACTCCAAAGAGACAACAGTAGCCTAAAACAACAACTGCAGGAGGTAACTACAGAGTTACAGGCCTTCAAGGAAGCTGACATGCAGCGAAGTACTCAGTCTGGCAAACACAGCTCCAGCAAACTGCCAACTGCTGTCTCAGTAAGTTACCTTGCATTTAATGCTACAGCTATAGCTATTGCATTGAGTATGTACTCTCTCAACTACAGGCATCAACGAGATCACTGCATGCAAGCTACTCAGCTGAAAACCAGTTTAAAGCTTCCTTAAAGTGAGCGATGTGCACGTGCTTGCATGACTGTGTGTTTGTGCATGTCTTCATATTTAACTATATTTATCAGTGTTTGCAGCCAGCTAAACAATGGATCAAAGAAAACATTTGTCCACAAATTCGCAAACTTGCATGTCAATTCAGGTTTAGTCAGTAACAGCTAGTATGTATATGGCACTGCCTTTTCAATTCAGATATGCAGATGATCATAATCAGCGTGTGAAGGAGAACATCGTGGCTGATCTCAAGGCCAAGCATGTGTCCATCCCTGATGCAATCCTGAAGAGTAAGTGGACATTTAACATAATATGCGCACTGCACCAAATGAAATATGGCTCCCAATATCATGCAGTAATGCCTAACATGCTATCATTTACTTGCTACAGGAGCTGTTTATCGTTATTATGAATCAAGAAGGAGGATTTTCAATGATGCCAAGACTTCGAGAAGGGAACAAGTGCTGCGGAACTATAGAACAAGGAGGAACAGACAGGCACAAAAGAATGTAAGTTCAGGGTTGAAGCATTAGTACAAATACATTTTATCATTATCTTTCATATATTATACCATTTGCTTAAATAGCTCTTTGCTAGGAGAAGTAAGTACGTCAGGCATAACGAAAAGGACCTGTGGCAGGAGCTGTCATACTCATTTATGACAGAATAAAGTGGGGGAAGTGATGCTAAAATACGGCAACACAAACTACCATGGCGATCTGAAAGTACGTAAATGTACACCACACACACATGCACACACAGACGTACATGCATGTCTATGCTACATCCATTGACACTTACATTGAATCTTCCTTAAAATGAGTTCACTTGTTTTCTGTGCCAGGAGCAACAAAACTAATACAGAAAATGGACACATGATATAAGAAGGACTGCCACAGGAAGGGGAACAATCTGCAGCAGAAGCAGAGAGTGCCAGGCAGTCCATCCAAGCTGCCACGACAAGGGAGTCCAGAGTGGGCTGTGAAACCAGTGGAGGAAGTACCAGAATCGACAACTTCTAGTAGTAGTAGTGACACAGATTCTTAGGATGACCTTATTGTACTTCTGAATCCTTATAATACTGCTGTACGTATATATACAAACCTACTGCAGCGTTTGCCAGCGACAAAATCGCATGCCGTTTTCGCGCCCGTCCTGACTGTAGAACGGGATTGTTCAATGCCCAGTGAAGAACCGTCCACTATGTAGAACGGAAGAAGACACGGCGTATTCCCACGGCCATATTCACGGTAGGACCCGTCCACAATCTGCAAATACGGTATTCCACGTGACCCGTGCACGGTTACACGGGAAAACGTGTGTCGCCCGTTCGATGCGCATGGACGGGTACCGCGTCAACGTAAGACGGTACCCGTTCACGAAGGCTGTTTTCGCTGTGTAACGCAGATGGCACAGCATTGTTCCTTATATACCAAAAGTATCAGCTCAGACAATCTGTTTTATACCACCAGTAGCACCCTCTCACTCTAAAGAAATTTCTGTCCACACTACCAGTTATCTTTTAATGACCTTTATAACCCATTTACCCAAAACACACACCAATTAGTGACCAGTAAGCCAGCCCTGGCTGAGCAGCCCCTGACCTGTCATGCTGCGGTCACTTTAATAATAATAATAATAATATAGCTGTGTATGTGATGCATTACCAGCAACCAAACACCAAAGCATTGCGTGGTGCAGTCAGTTCACTCTCTCTGTTGGCAAGAGGACACGCAGATGCATGGCCTGCTTGGCACAGATTTCACACAGACATGGTTGTTCGGGTGCATTAGCCCCGAATTAGGGCTTGACCTACTGCCTCGGCGTGCGTGGTGCATTGCCAGCTCCCAGGCACCAACGCATCGCATGGTGCAGCCTGTTCGGCCTCTCAGGAGGCAAGGGGACACATAGATGCATGACCTAGGTAGCACAGATTGCACACAGGCATCGCTGTGTGGATGCACTGGGCCCGAGAGAGCGAATGTTGCATTTAGCTGAGTATGTGATGCATTGCCAGCACCCAAACACCAAAGCGTCGCATGGTGCAGCCTGTTCACTCTCTCTGTTGGCAAGAGGACACGACGATGCATGGCCTGCTTGGCACAGATCGCACACAGGCATCGTCATTTGGGTGCATTAGCCCCGAAGGCTTGAGTTGCTGCCACGGCATGCGTGGTGCATTGCCAGCTCCCAGGCACCAAAGCATCGCATGGTGCAGCCTGTTCGGCCTCACAGGAGGCCAAGGGACACATAGTTGCATGACCTACGTAGGTAGCACAGATTGCACACAGGCATCGCTGTGTGGATCTACTAGGTCCGAGAGAGCGAATGTTGCATTTAGCTGCGTATGTGATGCATTGCCAGCACCCAAACACCAAAGCGTCGCTTGGTGCAGCCTGTTCACTCTCTCTGTTGGCAAGAGGACACGACGATGCATGGCCTGCTTGGCACAGTTCGCACACAGGCATCGTCGTTTGGGTACATTAGCCCCGAAGGCTTGAGTTACTGACTCGGCGTGCGTGGTTCATTGCCAGCT
This sequence comes from Aplysina aerophoba, assembly GCA_949841015.1. Classification (NCBI taxonomy): domain Eukaryota; kingdom Metazoa; phylum Porifera; class Demospongiae; order Verongiida; family Aplysinidae; genus Aplysina; species Aplysina aerophoba. Next base: position 3,287,998 of record OX465035.1, read on the forward strand.
CCCAGGCACCAAAGCATCACATGGTGCAGCCTGTTCAGCCTCACAGGAGGCCAAGGGACACATAGATGCATGACCTAGGTAGCACAGTTTGCACACAGGCATCGCTGTGTGGATGCACTAGGCCTGAGAGGGCAAATCGCTTATTATATTACATATAGAAGGTGAAGGTGAAGGTAATGAATGAGATTATGGAGGGGTGGCAAGAGATGGATTGTAAAGACAAGGTGGTATGTGTGGTTGATAAAGCATGTGAAAATGGACGGATACGAAGGGAAGTGGAGAGATTATATAGAAAGCGATTGGATTGAATAATGTGGAAGCAGACCCTAATGACTGATAATTATTTGTTTAATCATAGTGCTATATGGGGTGAACACCCTGGTGTTTGTACATGTATTATTGTATGAACACGATGTGCACTTAAATTATGAATTATGAATTATATATAGCTGTGTATGCATTGCATTGCCAGCTACCAGGCACCAAAGCACCTCATGGTGCAGCCTGTTCGGCCTCTCAGGAGGCAAGGGGACACATTGATGCATGAACTAGGTAGCACAGATTGCACACAGGCATTGCTGTGTGGATGCACTAGGCCCGAGAAAGCAAATGTTACATTTAGCTGCATATGTGATGCATTGCCAACACCCAAAAACCAAAGCATCACGTGGTGCAGTCTGTTCACTCTCTCTGTTGGCAAGAGGACTCGACGATGCATGGCCTGCTTGGCACAGATTGCTCACAGTCATTGTCGTTTGGGTACATTAGCCCCGAAGGCTTGAGTTGCTGCCTCGGCATGCGTGGTGCAGTGCCAGCTCCCAGGCACCAAAGCATCACATGGTGCAGCCTGTTCAGCCTCACAGGAGGCAAGGGGACACATAGATGCTTGACCTAGGTAGCACAGATTGCACACAGGCATCGCTGTGTGGATGCACTAGGCCCGAGAGGGTGAATCGCTTAATATTACATATAGCTGTGTATGTATTGCATTGCCAGCTCCCAAACAGCAAAGCGTCGCATGGTGCAGCCTGTTCACTCTCTCTGTTGGCAAGAGGACACGACGATGCATGGCCTGCTTGGCACAGATTGCACACAGGCATCTCTGTGTGGATGCACTAGGCCCGAGAGGGCGAATCGCTTAATATATTACATATAGCTGTGTATGTATTGCATTGCCAGCTCCCAAACAGCAAAGCGTCGCATGGTGCAGCCTGTTCACTCTCTCTGTTGGCAAGAGGACACGCAGATGCATGGCCTGCTTGGCACAGATTGCACACAGGCATTGTCGCTTGGGTGCATTAGCCCCGAAGGCTTGAGCTACTGCTTCGGCGTGCGTGGTGCATTGCCAGCTCCCAGGCATCAAAGCACCTCATGGTGCAGCCTGTTCGGCCTCACAGGAGGCAAGGGAACACATAGATGCATGACCTAGGTAGCACAGTTTGCACACAGGCATCGCTGTGTGGATGCACTAGGCCCGAGAGGGCGAATCGCTTAATATATTACATATAGCTGTGTATGTATTGCATTGCCAGCTCCCAAACAGCAGAGCGTCGCATGGTGCAGCCTGTTCACTCTCTCTGTTGGCAAGAGGACATGCAGATGCATGGCCTGCTTGGCACAGATTGCACAAAGGCATCGTCGTTTGGGTGCATTAGCCCCGAAGGCTTGAGTTGCTGCCTCGGCGTGCGTGGTGCATTGCCAGCTCCCAGGCATCAAAGCACCTCATGGTGCAGCCTGTTCGGCCTCACAGGAGGCAAGGGAACACATAGATGCATGACCTAGGTAGCACAGTTTGCACACAGGCATCGCTGTGTGGATGCACTGGGCCCGAGAGGGCGAATCGCCTAATATATTACATACAGCTGTGTATGTATTGCATTGCCAGCTCCCAAACAGCAAAGCGTCGCGTGGTGCAGCCTGTTCACTCCCTCTGTTGGCAAGAGGACACGCAGATGCATGGCCTGCTTGGCACAGATTGCACAAAGGCATCGTCGTTTGGGTGCATTAGCCCCGAAGGCTTGAGTTGCTGCCTCGGCGTGCGTGGTGCACTGCCAGTTCCCAGCATAGGCACAAGAAGGAACCAAAGCATCGCATTATTATTACTATTACTATTATTATTATCTTTGAGTGCACACGTGCAGCATACAAGACAAGCACTAGGGAGTGCTCCCAATGAGGCACTGTTCAAGAAAACACACACACACACACACACACACACACAAGTTTACTGAGACACTACAAAGAATTGTTGACCGTCACACAAATCTCTTCTTCCACATCTGTCTGATCGCCATCCCCACTCCTCTTTCCTTGCACGCGCCATCCAAGAGCATTGCCAACTTCCCATCCTCATCCGCTGCTTCAAATTCCCCCCCCCCTCTCTGGGTGCCCTTGACTCTTCCTATCAGTTCTTCTCTCTCATCCTGCCATCTTGCACACTTTAGAAGGAAGTGCTTTGCATCCTCCACTTCTTGCCCACTGCATTCTTTACATTTTCTCTCTTCTCTACCTTCCCCTTTCCATCGACCGGTTTCAATGCGCAGGTGTGCTGTCCCTCCTCTTAGCTTAGTGACCACCCTCCTTACTTCCTTGCTCTCAATTTGTGCACTCCTCCCCTTGCAGCCTTTGTCCTTAGCACTTCCAGCTTCGGCCTCTCACTCATCTCCTGCTCCCAAGACGCCCTCACTTCTCTCCATGCACAGCTCTTCAACATCTCCTTCAGTTGGAAGTTGCTCAGCTTCTCAACATCCTCCAGCTTAACCTCCCCCCATCCCATCTCTCGTATGCTTTGCCTTAGGTCCTTCATCCACTTCATCTCTCTCTGCTTCCAAACTTCCACTGCCACATGCTTCACCAGTCTTTCATCCCCTAGTTTCGTTACCCTATACCAGAATTCCACACACGTCAGTTTTGCTACCCACTCTAATGGTAACATCTCCACTTCCACCAGTAGCGACACTTTGGGGTGCAGCCTTCCAACTCCCAGGAAGATTTGCATGGCCCGCAACTGCACTTGCTCTACCTCCCCAAGCTGTCTGCAACATCCCCAGACCTCTGCTCCATACATCACCACTGACTCAACCAACATCTCCAATAGTTTCCCAAATGTTCCTCTTCTCAACTCTCCCACACACGCCCTACACCTTTGCAGCCATGCATACAGTGCCTTCGTCCCTGCCTTTGCCCTTGCTTCGATCATGTTCTTATACCCCAAGTACTCGTCCACCACACATCCTAGATACTTGTACTCTTGTACCATTATTATTGCTTCTTGCCCAACATTGAACGATGCTTTACTCCTCTCTTCTCCTTTCCTTCTGAAGTGGATTACCCCACACTTGCTTCCATTCACCCTTAATGACCAGTCCACACACCATTCTTGCAACGCCTTCAAGCTTTCTCCCATCCCCTTCTCATCCTCTGCCAAAAGCACCATATCGTCTGCATACAGCAGAGCTGGTATCAGCCTGTTCCCACATGTCACCCCCATCCCTCTCTGCCTCAGTCTTGTTGTAATCTCATCAATGTACAACGAGAATAGAATAGGCGACAACACACACCCTTGCCGCAGCCCTGCTCCTACTTCAAATGCCTCCGACATAGCTTCTCCAACCCTGACCTCACACTTCACGTCCTTGTATGCTGCTTCCATAAATGTTATCAGCTTTCCTCCTAGCCCCATGCTCTGCAGATGCGCCCATAGCTTTGCTTGGTCGATGGTGTCTGTGATGAAGTGGAGTAACTATCTTTAGCATGAGGTCTATGACTTGTATGATATAGGTCTAAGGCGATGACAATGCCTAATGTCATTTCCAGTTTAAGAGTTACGGGGATTTTTCCTTTTAACAGGAAGATCGCAGGAGAAGAGTCCAGGGGCTTCAGTGAGCCAAAGACGCTTGCAGAAAGGACCACGCTAGCGTATATTCCACTGTATAATCCTGCAACACTATGCACCAGGTCGCCCGGTTTGCCACAGCAGGGTGCTAGTGAGCCATCAACACTACCTGTGCCAACTGTCCTAGACAAAGCTGCCTGCCTTCAGAAATCGGCACACCTGTTCATTCACATGGCACAGGAATTTCTGTACCACTCCGGCACAAGACCACTATAAGTGATTTTCTAACTAAGTCACCTCCTCACTCCTTGTTTGCAGTCGATAGCTCCGTTATTCGCGGAGAACCAGCAGCAAGCATGTGACCCATTTATGAACCAGGGGTGCCCCACTTCTGGTGCTTTGTACGTGCTGGCATCAAACGTGGTCGCATCCAGTGCATTTCAGGCGATTTCCAATAAACGTTGCACGTGTCTTAGAGGGGACATGGAGCAACCTTCTGACTGAGTTAAATGCTTGTCCATCGAAAACTGAACGCGTCAGAATTGCTGGCCCAGTTCATGAGTAAAGTGTTCCATTTCTGATGCTTTGGGGACATCGAGTTGAAGCGATCGATCTCTCTGCGACATTGGAATGTATCCGTCTTGTTCTGTGTCTGCCGATCACCTATGAGGAGAGCTACACTTCGATGCACGTTTGAAGACGATAGCTCCGGCCTTCACAGAGAAGTGTCCAATTTCTAATGCCGGAGGTGTCCCATTTCTGATTTCCTGTGTATGCTGTGGTAGCAGTGGCCGCATGTGGCGAATTTCGAACTGTTGCCAATACATGTAGGCCATGTCTTAGAGGAGACATACAACTACCTTTTGTGAAAGTTAGAAGCTTATCCGTCGTAAACTGAAGACGTCAGACGCAAGTGTCCCAATTCTGGTGCAACTGTCCCATTTCTGATGCAAATGGGACACGCAGAAAAACCGCTCGTACTCTGCGAAATCGAAACGCAATTGCAATCGTCTCGTCGTAAGCATGCAAACCAGCATTCAGGAGAGCTACAAATCGGTCTTTGTTCGAAGTCGATCGGCCAAGTATTGGCAGAGAACCAGGTGTCCCATTTCTAATCTGTCCCATTTCCGATTCTTTACTCTATGTAACCCAGAGAATTATTTAATGGAGGAGGTGGATAGCATCAATCTTCTGAGGAAGAGACTGCAGGGGGCACACATCAGCCAGGAGGAGATGGACTACATCTATCAGGACATTGTGGACATGATGAAAAGGAACCTGAAAGAGGTAGTTCAGAGGAGAGGGGCAGAGAAGAGGCGGGGTCAGGTTTGGTTTCACAGAGGGTTGCAGAAATTGAGGAAGGCATTCAATAAGGCGGAGAAGCAGTGACTGGAAAGTAGGAATGAGGAACAGAGGAAAGCACGCAGGGAGACCTACCTGAAGATCAGAAGGTCGTATAACAAAGCAGTGAGAAGAGCGAAGAGAGAGTATGAGGAAAAGGAGAGTGACAGACTGGAGGCAACCCTGCGGGACCCAAAGAAGTGGTGGCGGCTCCTGAGTAAGAAAAAGGTTACCAGCAAGAAAGTAGCACAGGTAGACATGAGCAGAGTTATTGATGGAGAAGGGAAGATAAGAGAGGGAGACGGGGCAAGGAAGGTATGGAAGGCCCATTTTGAGCAGCTACTAAATGAGGGGGCAGCAGATGTTGGGGGACAGAGGGAAACAGTAGTAAACGATGACATCAGAAATGAGCAGTTGGACAATGAGCTCACAGCTGAGGAAGTGGCAGCAGCAATGGGGAAGATAAAGAGGAAAGCAGCACCCGGGATAGATGGTCTGACAGCAGAGATGGTGGACAGGGACATACTAAAGAATCTGTGGGGAACCCTATTTAATGCATGTTGGAGAACAGGAGTAGTCCCAAAGGCGTGGAAGGAGAGTGTGGTAGTCCCTGTACCGAAGAAGCCTAGGACAGGTCCTTGCATCCCAGATGATTTTAGAGGGATCGCTCTTACTTCTGTGGTCTACAAAGCTATGTGTACTGTCATAAAGAAGCGAGTGGTGAAAGTGGCAGAGGAAAAGGGGCTGGTGTCAGAGGAGCAATGTGGATTCAGGAAGGGGAGAGGATGCAGAGATCAGCTTCTGACTCTAATGCTACTGGGGAAGATGATGATAATAGCTAAGAAGAGGGGAATGTTTGGGGTCTTCATTGACCTGAAGAAGGCATATGACACTGTCACAAATTACCGAGCTCACAAGCAACCGCTTGGGTCTTTTCGTCTTCGATCGTAACTTTGCGTTGGTTGCTTCTCAATGGGTGAGCTGCAGGACAACCTTGCCTGGCTCAATTTATACAAAACTCAAGAGGAAATGACTTAGTGCACCTAGAAAACCCATAAAGTTGTAAATAACCAACAAGATGCTCCACCGCCTTTGTCATAAAAAGACATAGTTCCAGGGATGACATAACAAACCTATTACAAAGATAAACAGTTCCATTTTCCTAGGTAACAACACTAAGCAGTTCTAACTTCCTAGGCAACAGTAATAGGATAAATCTAGATCATGCAAGTCATAGACCTCATGCTAAAGATAGTTACTCCACTTCATCACAGACACCATCGACCAAGCAAAGCTATGGGCGCATCTGCAGAGCATGGGGCTAGGAGGAAAGCTGATAACATTTATGGAAGCAGCATACAAGGACGTGAAGTGTGAGGTCAGGGTTGGAGAAGCTATGTCGGAGGCATTTGAAGTAGGAGCAGGGCTGCGGCAAGGGTGTGTGTTGTCGCCTATTCTATTCTCGTTGTACATTGATGAGATTACAACAAGACTGAGGCAGAGAGGGATGGGGGTGACATGTGGGAACAGGCTGATACCAGCTCTGCTGTATGCAGACGATATGGTGCTTTTGGTAGAGGATGAGAAGGGGATGGGAGAAAGCTTGAAGGCGTTGCAAGAATGGTGTGTGGACTGGTCATTAAGGGTGAATGGAAGCAAGTGTGGGGTAATCCACTTCAGAAGGAAGGAGAAGAGAGGAGTAAAGCATCGTTCAATGTTGGGCAAGAAGCAATAATAATGGTACAAGAGTACAAGTATCTAGGATGTGTGGTGGACGAGTACTTGGGGTATAAGAACATGATCGAAGCAAGGGCAAAGGCAGGGACGAAGGCACTGTATGCATGGCTGCAAAGGTGTAGGGCGTGTGTGGGAGAGTTGAGAAGAGGAACATTTGGGAAACTATTGGAGATGTTGGTTGAGTCAGTGGTGATGTATGGAGCAGAGGTCTGGGGATGTTGCAGACAGCTTGGGGAGGTAGAGCAAGTGCAGTTGCGGGCCATGCAAATCTTCCTGGGAGTTGGAAGGCTGCACCCCAAAGTGTCGCTACTGGTGGAAGTGGAGATGTTACCATTAGAGTGGGTAGCAAAACTGACGTGTGTGGAATTCTGGTATAGGGTAACGAAACTAGGGGATGAAAGACTGGTGAAGCATGTGGCAGTGGAAGTTTGGAAGCAGAGAGAGATGAAGTGGATGAAGGACCTAAGGCAAAGCATACGAGAGATGGGATGGGGGGAGGTTAAGCTGGAGGATGTTGAGAAGCTGAGCAACTTCCAACTGAAGGAGATGTTGAAGAGCTGTGCATGGAGAGAAGTGAGGGCGTCTTGGGAGCAGGAGATGAGTGAGAGGCCGAAGCTGGAAGTGCTAAGGACAAAGGCTGCAAGGGGAGGAGTGCACAAATTGAGAGCAAGGAAGTAAGGAGGGTGGTCACTAAGCTAAGAGGAGGGACAGCACACCTGCGCATTGAAACCGGTCGATGGAAAGGGGAAGGTAGAGAAGAGAGAAAATGTAAAGAATGCAGTGGGCAAGAAGTGGAGGATGCAAAGCACTTCCTTCTAAAGTGTGCAAGATGGCAGGATGAGAGAGAAGAACTGATAGGAAGAGTCAAGGGCACCCAGAGAGGGGGGGGGGAATTTGAAGCAGCGGATGAGGATGGGAAGTTGGCAATGCTCTTGGATGGCGCGTGCAAGGAAAGAGGAGTGGGGATGGCGATCAGACAGATGTGGAAGAAGAGATTTGTGTGACGGTCAACAATTCTTTGTAGTGTCTCAGTAAACTTGTGTGTGTGTGTGTGTGTGTGTGTGTGTTTTCTTGAACAGTGCCTCATTGGGAGCACTCCCTAGTGCTTGTCTTGTATGCTGCACGTGTGCACTCAAAGATAATAATAATAGTAATAGTAATAATAATGCGATGCTTTGGTTCCTTCTTGTGCCTATGCTGGGAACTGGCAGTGCACCACGCACGCCGAGGCAGCAACTCAAGCCTTCGGGGCTAATGCACCCAAACGACGATGCCTTTGTGCAATCTGTGCCAAGCAGGCCATGCATCTGCGTGTCCTCTTGCCAACAGAGGGAGTGAACAGGCTGCACCACGCGACGCTTTGCTGTTTGGGAGCTGGCAATGCAATACATACACAGCTGTATGTAATATATTAAGCGATTCGCTATCTCGGGCCTAGTGCATCCACACAGCGATGCCTGTGTGCAAACTGTGCTACCTAGGTCATGCATCTATGTGTTCCCTTGCCTCCTGTGAGGCCGAACAGGCTGCACCATGAGGTGCTTTGATGCCTGGGAGCTGGCAATGCACCACGCACGCCGAGGCAGCAACTCAAGCCTTCGGGGCTAATGCACCCAAACGACGATGCCTTTGTGCAATCTGTGCCAAGCAGGCCATGCATCTGCGTGTCCTCTTGCCAACAGAGAGAGTGAACAGGCTGCACCATGCGACGCTCTGCTGTTTGGGAGCTGGCAATGCAATACATACACAGCTATATGTAATATATTAAGCGATTCGCCCTCTCGGGCCTAGTGCATGCACACAGCGATGCCTGTGTGCAAACTGTGCTACCTAGGTCATGCATCTATGTGTTCCCTTGCCTCCTGTGAGGCCGAACAGGCTGCACCATGAGGTGCTTTGATGCCTGGGAGCTGGCAATGCACCACGCACGCCGAAGCAGTAGCTCAAGCCTTCGGGGCTAATGCACCCAAACGACGATGCCTGTGTGCAATCTGTGCCAAGCAGGCCATGCATCGTCGTGTCCTCTTGCCAACAGAGAGAGTGAACAGGCTGCACCATGCGACGCTTTGCTGTTTGGGAGCTGGCAATGCAATACATACACAGCTATATGTAATATTAAGCGATTCACCCTCTCGGGCCTAGTGCATCCACACAGCGATGCCTGTGTGCAATCTGTGCTACATAGGTCAAGCATCTATGTGTCCCCTTGCCTCCTGTGAGGCTGAACAGGCTGCACCATGTGATGCTTTGGTGCCTGGGAGCTGGCACTGCACCACGCATGCCGAGGCAGCAACTCAAGCCTTCGGGGCTAATGTACCCAAACGACAATGACTGTGAGCAATCTGTGCCAAGCAGGCCATGCATCGTCGAGTCCTCTTGCCAACAGAGAGAGTGAACAGACTGCACCACGTGATGCTTTGGTTTTTGGGTGTTGGCAATGCATCACATATGCAGCTAAATGTAACATTTGCTCTCTCGGGCCTAGTGCATCCACACAGCAATGCCTGTGTGCAATCTGTGCTACCTAGTTCATGCATCTATGTGTCCCCTTGCCTCCTGAGAGGCCGAACAGGCTGCACCATGAGGTGCTTTGGTGCCTGGTAGCTGGCAATGCAATGCATACACAGCTATATATAATTCATAATTCATAATTTAAGTGCACATCGTGTTCATACAATAATACATGTACAAACACCAGGGTGTTCACTCCATATAGCACTATGATTAAACAAATAATTATCAGTCATTAGGGTCTGCTTCCACATTATTCAATCCAATCGCTTTCTATATAATCTCTCCACTTCCCTTCGTATCCGTCCATTTTCACATGCTTTATCAACCACACATACCACCTTGTCTTTACAATCCATCTCTTGCCACCCCTCCATAATCTCATTCATTACCTTCACCTTCACCTTCTATATGTAATATAATAAGCGATTTGCCCTCTCAGGCCTAGTGCATCCACACAGCGATGCCTGTGTGCAAACTGTGCTACCTAGGTCATGCATCTATGTGTCCCTTGGCCTCCTGTGAGGCCGAACAGGCTGCACCATGTGATGTTTTGGTGCCTGGGAGCTGGCAATGAACCACGCACGCCGAGTCAGTAACTCAAGCCTTCGGGGCTAATGTACCCAAACGACGATGCCTGTGTGCGATCTGTGCCAAGCAGGCCATGCATCGTCGAGTCCTCTTGCCAACAGAGAGAGTGAACAGGCTGCACCACGCGACGCTTTGCTGTTTGGGAGCTGGCAATGCATCACATACGCAGCTAAATGCAACATTCGCTCTCTCGGACCTAGTACATCCACACAGCGATGCCTGTGTGCAATCTGTGCTACCTACGTAGGTCATGCATCTATGTGTCCCTTGGCCTCCTGTGAGGCCGAACAGGCTGCACCATGCAATGCTTTGGTGCCTGGGAGCTGGCAATGCACCACGCACGCCGTGGCAGCAACTCAAGCCTTCGGGGCTAATGCACCCAAATGACGATGCCTGTGTGCGAACTGTGCCAAGCAGGCCATGCATCGTCGTGTCCTCTTGCCAACAGAGAGAGTGAACAGGCTGCACCATGCGACGCTTTGGTGTTTGGGTGCTGGCAATGCATCACATACTCAGCTAAATGCAACATTCGCTCTCTCGGGCCCAGTGCATCCACACAGCGATGCCTGTGTGCAATCTGTGCTACCTAGGTCATGCATCTATGTGTCCCCTTGCCTCCTGAGAGGCCGAACAGGCTGCACCATGCGATGCGTTGGTGCCTGGGAGCTGGCAATGCACCACGCACGCCGAGGCAGTAACTCAAGCCTTAATTCGGGGCTAATGCACCCGAACGACCATGTCTGTGTGAAATCTGTGCCAAGCAGGCCATGCATCTGCGTGTCCTCTTGCCAACAGAGAGAGTGAACTGACTGCACCACGCAATGCTTTGGTGTTTGGTTGCTGGTAATGCATCACATACACAGCTATATTATTATTATTATTATTAAAGTGACCGCAGCATGACAGGTCAGGGGCTGCTCAGCCAGGGCTGGCTTACTGGTCACTAATTGGTGGTGTGGACAGAAATTTCTTTAGAGTGAGAGGGTGCTACTGGTGGTATAAAACAGATTGTCTGAGCTGATACTTTTGGTATATAAGGAACAATGCTGTGCCATCTGCGTTACATAATAAAAATTCTTGTGAAAATGATCTCAGTATTGAGTTACAGTGCATGAATAGCTTTTGTCTGATATGTGATAGTGAGGGGCAATTAATTAGAAAGTGGTTTTGGTCCTCCACCTCCCCCGTGCCACACAGCCTACAGACTCTCTCTATGTAGGGGGTGCCGGTGTACCTACCTACTTCTACTGCTAAGGGTAGGCACCCCAATCTTGCCCTGCTATCACTCTCCTCGCCCCCACTGAGTTCTTAGAGACTACATATATCTCTGGAGCTGGCTCCTTCTTTATTCTTCTATACATTCCTAATCTTCCACCTGATTCTGATCCCTCTGGTATTCTATTAATCTCTTTTTGCCATTCATTTCTGAACCTAGCTACTAGACCCTCCTTATACTGATGTATGTCTGGATTATGGTCCAGTGTGCACATTGGGTTCAAGTCTAACTCAGTCCTATCCTTATTTAGTATGTCAAGTGTTCTAGCAATCCAATGTTTATACCCCATACAGGCCCATCTATGTGCTTCTGTAAATATCTTTTGGTTTAGCCTATCCTCTGACATTTTTCTTAGTCTAAGCCAGAATCTAATACACGAGATCTGTGTAATTGCCAGCATTGGAAGCCATCCCATATCCCCAAGCATAGCTACAATTGGGGGCACTTCTATTCACACCAAGGAAACTTCTCACTAGATTATTTTGAATTTTAGCTATCTGGGTGTATGGCGTATGACCCCACAAGAAGCTACTGTGTTCTATTATTGGCAGAACTAACATGGAGTAGAGATGGGTGAAACCCTCATATACCAGTGCTCCACTATTTTTAGCTTTGGCAATCAAGTAATTTGCTGCCCTATTTGCTGATATAGCAACATTATCTATTAATTTTATCCAGTTTAAATGCTCTGTAAATTCTATTCCTAGGTACTTGTATGAATCAGTATATTCAGTATCATTTCCGCAACAAGAAAAGGAAAATCTGCATATTTCTTTCTTCGGTGATCTGAAGTGTACTATTTTTGTTTTATCATGATTGATAGACATTCCATTATCTAGGCACCACCGGGTTAGTGTCTTTAATAGTTTATCTAGGGTCTCAGGGTTCTCTGCTATCAGTATTTGGTCATCAACATACAGTAGAGCATTTAAATTTGCACTTTCCAAAATTTAGACCTTCTGATGCATAACAGTCTAAATAGTCAATGAGATCATTGATGAATATATTGAATAAGGTGGGTGACAGTGGGCAGCCTTGTTTGAAACCATTTGTCATTGGAAAAGGTGGGGTGAGGTCATTGTTGATTCTTACTGAGCATTGGATGTTTTTATATAGTGCTTTAATACTGTTAAGAATTTTATTATTAACACCTATCTTTGACAACTTCTTCCATAGTATATCTCTTGGGACAGAGTCAAATGCTTTTTTGAAGTCAACAAAGCATGCAAAAGTGTCTTCCTTGCTCAGTTTCCGGTTTTCAATTATAAAATATAAGGTAGATATCTGGTCTTGGCAGCTACGGTTCTTCTCTTTGTTCGTCTCATAAATTTTTCCTTTCTAAGTAATCACTTAGCCTGATGTTAATAATTTTAGCGAACGCCTTTGCTATGCAGGATTGTAGTGTTATCCCTCTATAGCTATTGGGATCGTTTTTGTTTCCTTTTCCTTTATAGATCCGTTGTATCGTCCTGTCTAGCCATGCTTGTGGGACTACGCCATTTTCAAATGCCTGGACGCCAGCTGAGCCACGAAGAGCATGTATCCACATGCTCTATGGCCTCCTGAGAGAGTAGATCGCCGGCAGCACATTGCATCGGCATCCAGGACCTGGAATGCATTACCTACGCCAGGCCATTGTTGATACACTGCCTACAAAGAAGATGCAGGAATGGATGCAATATCTCGCACGCTTTATGCAGTGCTGGCTTCTAGATCGGTGGCAGCGCAGTACTGGTGACGACATACGATTCTGCCAGGTAGTCGTCCCGATGTGCCTAGCCTAGTCGGCGTTTCCCAGCCGGTCCCCCTTTGCCCCCTATTGCGAAATAGCCCCGCCCACGAGGGTCCCAGCCTCTCAAGTATGTCGGCGTCTTGGTCGCTCGTGTGTGTGCTTTCCATTAAGGCCAGCCACGAGGCTCTCCGTGGGGCAGAAGTGGAGAAATAAGCATGGAGCCTACACCATGTGCGTGGCTTTCGGCGCTCGGCGACTGTTATTACTACTATAGGTGGGAGCAGTGTGAGAGAGCAATGCGTGATAAATGCCTCTCAATCATCGGGCGGAACACGGTAAACTGACTCCTGGCCACATTAGCATTGTAATCGGCCCGATGGTCTGCTGCCAGGCAGGTAGCGCGCAGGTGGTTCAGCAAGCCTCTGTCAACACCAGCGAGGGTGGCACGGAGAAACTACTGGCACTGTGTGAGAGAGCATTGCGTGTCAATCATCGGGCGGAACACGGTAAAGTGACTCCCGGCCACATTAGCATGGTAATCGGCCCGATGGTCTGCTGCCAGGCAGGCAGCGCACAGGTGGTTCAGCAAGCCTCTGTCCACAACAGCGAGGGTAGCACGGAGAAACTACTGGCACTGTGTGAGAGAGCAATGCGTGTCAATCATAGGGAGGAACACGGTAAAGTGACTCCCGGCCACATTAGCATGGTAATCGGCCCGATTGTCTGCTGCCAGGCAGGCAGCGCGCAGGTGGTTCAGCAAGCCTCTGTCCACACCAGCGAGGGTGGCACAGAGAAACTACTGGCAATGTGAGAGTGAGCAATGCGTGTCAAATCATCGGGCGGAACACGGTAAAGTGACTCCCGGCCGCATTAGAATGGTAATCGGCCCGATGGTCTGCTGCTAGGCAGGCAGCGCGCAGGTGGTTTAGCAAGCCTCTGCCCACACCAGCGAGGGTGGCACGGAGAAACTACTGGCACTGTGTGAGAGAGCAATGCGTGTCAAATCATCGGGCGGAACACGGTAAAGTGACTCCCGGCCACATTAGCATGGTAATCGGCCCGATGGTCTGCTGCCAGGCAGGCAGCGCGCAGGTGGTTCAGCGAGCCTCTGTCCACACCAGCGAGGGTGGCAAGGAAAAACTACTGGCACTGTGTGAGAGAGCAATCTGTGTCTATCATCGGGCGGAACATGGTAAAGTGACTCCCGGCCACATTTGCATGGTAATCGGCCCGATGGTCTGCTGCCAGGCAGGCAGCGCGCAGGTGGTTCAGCAAGCCTCTGTCCACACCAGCGAGGGTGGCACAGAGAAACTACTGGCACTGTGTGAGAGAGCAATGTGTGTCAATCATCGGGCGGAACACGGTAAATTGACTCCCGGCCACATTAGCATGGTAATCGGCCCGATGGTCTGCTGCCAGGCAGGCATCGCGCAGGTGGTTCAGCGAGCCTCTGTCCACACCAGCGAGGGTGGCAAGGACAAACTACTGGTAATGTGTGAGAGAGCAATGCGTGTCAAATCATCGGGCGGAATACGGTAAAGTGACTCCCGGCCGCATTAGCATGGTAATCGGCCCGATGGTCTGCTGCTAGGCAGGCAGCGCGCAGGTGGTTTAGCAAGCCTCTGCCCACACCAGCGAGGGTGGCACGGAGAAACTACTGGCACTGTGTGAGAGAGCAATGCGTGTCAAATCATCGGGCGGAACACGGTAAAGTGACTCCTGGCCACATTAGCATGGTAATCGGCCTGATGGTCTGCAGCCAGGCAGGCAGCGCGCAGGTGGTTCAGCAATCCTCTGTCCACACCAGCGAGGGTGGCACGGAGAAACTACTGGCACTGTGTGAGAGAGCAATGCGTGTCAATCATAGGGAGGAACACGATAAAGTGACTCCCGGCCACATTAGCATGGTAATCGGCCCGATGGTCTGCTGCCAGGCAGGCAGCGCGCAGGTGGTTCAGCAAGCCTCTGTCCACACCAGCGAGGGTGGCACGGAGAAACTACTGGCACTGTGTGAGAGAGCAATGTGTGTCAATCATCGGGCGGAACACGTAAATTGACTCCCGGCCACATTAGCATGGTAATCGGCCCGATGGTCTGCTGCCAGGCAGGCAGCGCGCAAGTGGTTCAGCGAGCCTCTGTCCACACCAGCGAGGGTGGCAAGGAGAAACTACTGGCACTGTGTGAGAGAGCAATCTGTGTCTATCATCGGGCGGAACACGGTAAAGTGACTCCCGGCCACATTTGCATGGTAATCGGCCTGATGGACTGCTGCCAGGCAGGCAGCGCGCAGGTGGTTAAGCAAGCCTCTGTCCACACCAGCGAGGGTGGCACGGAGAAACTACTGGCACTGTGTGAGAGAGCAATGCGTGTCAAATCATCGGGCGGAACACGGTAAAGTGACTCCCGGCCGCATTAGAATGGTAATCGGCCCGATGGTCTGCTGCTAGGCAGGCAGCGCGCAGGTGGTTTAGCAAGCCTCTGCCCACACCAGCGAGGGTGGCACGGAGAAACTACTGGCACTGTGTGAGAGAGCAATGCGTGTCAAATCATCGGGCGGAAAGTGACTCCCAGCCACATTAGCATGGTAATCGGCCCGATGGTCTGCTGCCAGGCAGGCAGCGCGCAGGTGGTTCAGCGAGCCTCTGTCCACACCAGAGAGGGTGGCAAGGAAAAACTACTGGCACTGTGTGAGAGAGCAATCTGTGTCTATCATCGGGCGGAACACGGTAAAGTGACTCCCGGCCACATTTGCATGGTAATCGGCCCGATGGTCTGCTGCCAGGCAGGCAACGCGCAGGTGGTTCAGCAAGCCTCTGTCCACACCAGCGAGGGTGGCACGGAGAAACTACTGGCACTGTGTGAGAGAGCAATGTGTGTCAATCATCGGGCGGAACACGGTAAATTGACTCCCGGCCACATTAGCATGGTAATCGGCCCGATGGTCTGCTACCAGGCAGGCAACGCGCGGGTGGTTCAGCGAGCCTCTGTCCACACCAGCGAGGGTGGCAAGGACAAACTACTGGTATTGTGTGAGAGAGCAATGCGTGTCAAATCATCGGGCGGAACAAGTTAAAGTGACTCACGGCCACATTAGTATGGTAATCGGCCTGATGGTCTGCTGCCAGGCAGGCAGCAGCAGGTGGTTCAGCGAGCCTCTATCCACACCAGCGAGGGTGGCAAGGAAAAACTACTGGCACTGTGTGAGAGAGCAATCTGTGTCTATCATCGGGCGGAACACGGTAAAGTGACTCACGGCCACATTTGCATGGTAATCGGCCCGATGGTCTGCTGCCAGGCAGGCAGCGCACAGGTGGTTAAGCAAGCCTCTGTCCACACCAGCGAGGGTGGCACGGAGAAACTACTGGTACTGTGTGAGAGAGCAATGCGTGTCAAATCATCGGGCGGAACACGGTAAAGTGACTCCCGGCCACATTAGCATGGTAATCGGCCTGATGGTCTGCTGCCAGGCAGGCAGCGCGCAGGTGGTTCAGCAATCCTCTGTCCACACCAGCGAGGGTGGCACGGAGAAACTACTGGCACTGTGTGAGAGAGCAATGCGTGTCAATCATAGGGAGGAACACGATAAAGTGACTCCCGGCCACATTAGCATGGTAATCGGCCCGATGGTCTGCTGCCAGGCAGGCAGCGCGCAGGTGGTTCAGCAAGCCTCTGTCCACACCAGCGAGGGTGGCACGGAGAAACTACTGGCACTGTGTGAGAGAGCAATGTGTGTCAATCATCGGGCGGAACACGGTAAATTGACTCCCGGCCACATTAGCATGGTAATCGGCCCCATGGTCTGCTGCCAGGCAGGCAGCGCGCAGGTGGTTCAGCGAGCCTCTGTCCACACCAGCGAGGGTGGCAAGGAGAAACTACTGGCACTGTGTGAGAGAGCAATCTGTGTCTATCATCGGGCGGAACACGGTAAAGTGACTCACGGCCACATTTGCATGGTAATCGGCCTGATGGTCTGCTGCCAGGCAGGCAGCGCGCAGGTGGTTAAGCAAGCCTCTGTCCACACCAGCGAGGGTGGCACGGAGAAACTACTGGCACTGTGTGAGAGAGCAATGCGTGTCAAATCATCGGGCGGAACACGGTAAAGTGACTCCCGGCCACATTTGCATGGTAATCGGCCCGATGGTCTGCTGCCAGGCAGGCAGCGCGCAGGTGGTTCAGCAAGCCTCTGTCCACACCAGCGAGGGTGGCACAGAGAAACTACTGGCACTGTGTGAGAGAGCAATGCGTGTCAATCATAGGGAGGAACACGGTAAAGTGACTCCCGGCCACATTAGCATGGTAATCGGCCTGATGGTCTTCTGCCAGGCAGGCAGCGCGCAGGTGGTTCAGCGAGCCTCTGTCCACACCAGCGAGGGTGGCAAGGAAAAACTACTGGCACTGTGTGAGAGAGCAATCTGTGTCTATCATCGGGCGGAACACGGTAAAGTGACTCCCGGCCACATTTGCATGGTAATCGGCCTGATGGTCTGCTGCCAGGCAGGCAGCGCGCAGGTGGTTCAGCGAGCCTCTGTCCACACCAGCGAGGGTGGCAAGGAAAAACTACTGGCACTGTGTGAGAGAGCAATCTGTGTCTATCATCGGGCGGAACACGGTAAAGTGACTCCCGGCCACATTTGCATGGTAATCGGCCCGATGGTCTGCTGCCAGGCAGGCAGCGCGCAGGTGGTTCAGCAAGCCTCTGTCCACACCAGCGAGGGTGGCACAGAGAAACTACTGGCAATGTGTGAGAGAGCAATGCGTGTCAAATCATCGGGCGGAACACGGTAAAGTGACTCCCGACCGCATTAGCATGGTAATCGGCCCGATGGTCTGCTGCTAGGCAGGCAGCGCGCAGGTGGTTTAGCAAGCCTCTGCCCACACCAGCGAGGGTGGCACGGAGAAACTACTGGCACTGTGTGAGAGAGCAATGCGTGTCAAATCATCGGGCGGAACACGGTAAAGTGACTCCCGGCCGCATTAGCATGGTAATCGGCCCGATGGTCTGCTGCTAGGCAGGCAGCGCGCAGGTGGTTTAGCAAGCCTCTGCCCACACCAGCGAGGGTGGCACGGAGAAACTACTGGCACTGTGTGAGAGAGCAATGCGTGTCAAATCATCGGGCGGAACACGGTAAAGTGACTCCCGGCCACATTAGCATGGTAATCGGCCTGATGGTCTGCTGCCAGGCAGGCAGCGCGCAGGTGGTTCAGCAAGCCTCTGTCCACACCAGCGAGGGTGGCAAGGAAAAACCACTGGCACTGTGTGAGAGAGCAATCTGTGTCTATCATCGGGCGGAACACGGTAAAGTGACTCACGGCCACATTTGCATGGTAATCGGCCCGATGGTCTGCTGCCAGGCAGGCAGCGCGCAGGTGGTTCAGCAAGCCTCTGTCCACACCAGCGAGGGTGGCACGGAGAAAGTACTGGCACTGTGTGAGAGAGCAATGTGTGTCAATCATCGGGCGGAACACGGTAAATTGACTCCCGGCCACATTAGCATGGTAATCGGTCCGATGGTCTGCTACCAGGCAGGCAGCGCGCAGGTGGTTCAGCGAGCCTCTGTCCACACCAGCGAGGGTGGCAAGGAGAAACTACTGGCAATGTGTGAGAGAGCAATGCGTGTCAAATCATCGGGCGGAACACGGTAAAGTGACTCCCGGCCGCATTAGCATGGTAATCGGCCCGATGGTCTGCTGCTAGGCAGGCAGCGCGCAGGTGGTTTAGCAAGCCTCTGCCCACACCAGCGAGGGTGGCACGGAGAAACTACTGGCACTGTGTGAGAGAGCAATGCGTGTCAAATCATCGGGCGGAACACGGTAAAGTGACTCCCGGCCACATTAGCATGGTAATCGGCCTGATGGTCTGCTGCCAGGCAGGCAGCGCGCAGGTGGTTCAGCGAGCCTCTGTCCACACCAGCGAGGGTGGCAAGGAAAAACTACTGGCACTGTGTGAGAGAGCAATCTGTGTCTATCATCGGGCGGAACACGGTAAAGTGACTCACGGCCACATTTGCATGGTAATCGGCCCGATGGTCTGCTGCCAGGCAGGCAGCGCGCAGGTGGTTCAGCAAGCCTCTGTCCACACCAGCGAGGGTGGCACGGAGAAAGTACTGGCACTGTGTGAGAGAGCAATGTGTGTCAATCATCGGGCGGAACACGGTAAAGTGACTCCCGGCCACATTTGCATGGTAATCGGCCCGATGGTCTGCTGCCAGGCAGGCAGCGCGCAGGTGGTTAAGCAAGCCTCTGTCCACACCAGCGAGGATGGCACGGAGAAACTACTGGCACTGTGTGAGAGAGCAATGCGTGTCAATCATCGGGCGGAACACGGTAAAGTCATTCCCGGCCACATTAGCATGGTAATCAATGCGATACCTAGTGCGAATTACAGAATTCAGTGAATCATTGAGTCTTTGAACGCAAATGGCGTTCTCGGGGTCTTCCCGAGAGCACGTCTGCCTGAGTGACCGTTTCCTTTGGCCGCTGCAGTTGCCTGCAGTGGCGAGTTGAAGCGTCGCCCTGCCCAGTCGGGTGGGGCGTCCTTTCAAAGAGTGCAACTGCTGCAAGGTCCGTACGGTGGGCTTGCGCACGCGACTCAGCCACTGTCGACGTGTCCTGCCCCCCGGTCGGCGCGTCCTTGTGGATTGAAGTGATGGATGATGTAGCACCACTAATGTGGGCCTCAGGTCATATGAGGCGACCTGCTGAATTTAAGCATATTAATAAGCGGAGGAAAATGAATCTAGCCAGGTTTCCCCCAGTAGCGGCGAGTGAAGCGGGAACAGCCCAAGCCTCTAATCTCCAGTGCGTTGCATTGGCGAATTGTAGTCTGGAAAAGGGCCTTCCCTGCAGCGTCCTCCCGAAGTCGCTGAGGAAAGGCGCACCAGAGAGGGTGATAGCACTGTGCATGGGAGCGACTGACTGTGGAACACGAGGCCTCTTCGGAGAGTCGGGTTGATTGGGATTGCAGCAAGACCGATAGTGAACAAGTACTTTGAGGGAAAGATGAAAAGCACTTTGGAAAGAAGAGTCAAATAGTGCATACGACCCGTCTTGCAACACGGACAAAGGAGTGCAGCATGTGCGCAAGCCTTCGGCTGGGAAACCCCTGGGCGGAGTGAAAGTGGAAGTGTGTTTGACGCGCTGAGGTTGCCCGCGCATCATCGACCGATGTGCACCACTTGTGGTGGGATTTGAGTGAGAGTGTGCCTGTTGCGACCTGAAAGATGGTGAAATATGCCCGAATAGGGTGAAGCCAGAGGAAGCCCTGGTGGAAGCCCGAAGTGATTCTGATGTGCAAATCGATCGTCTGATTTGGGTATAGATGATAGACAGAATGATAACGTAAAACTTGAATGCGTGGCCTATTGATCCTTTAGTCTTTAAGAGTTTTAAGCTAGAGGTGTCAGAAAAGTTACCACGGATAACTGGCTTGTGGCGGCGAAGCGTTCATAGCGATGTCGTTATTTGATCCTTCGATGTTGGCTCTTCCTACCAGTGTCGGATTGTTCACCTGCTAATAGGGATCGTGAGCTGGGTTTAGACCGTCGTGAGACAGGTTAGTTTTACCCTACTGATGGTAATTCAACTCAATAGGAGAGGAACCGTTGATTCAGACATTTGGTATTTGCACTTGGCTGAAAAGACAATGGTGCGAAGCTACCATCTGCTGGACTATGAATGAACGCCTCTGAGTCAGAATCCATGCCCAGAATGCAGCGACATTTACCTCGGCAGATTGCAGGAGAACAAGAATAGAGACTTGTTCTGTGCGTCGCAGTCGTGCAGATCGAACGTGGAGGAGAAAAGCCTCTGCTGGCTCCTGCTGCAATCCAACCTGGGCAGATTGCCAATCCTTTGCAGACGAATTAGTCACAGAACGGGGTATTGTAAATGTTAGAGTTGGTACCTGCTACTATCCATTGAGATTACTTAGTCACAGAATGGGATTTGTAATCGGTAGAGTAGGTACCTGCTACTATCCATTGAGATTAAGCCTTCGTTTACAGATTTGTCCCATTGGGTATCCGAAGGGGAGATTCCAGCTCTGGGTGGGTGGTATTACATCCGAGAGGCCACTGCAGCTAGTGGCGGCGCTGTTGCCAGTCTCGGGGCATTGCTGCTCTGTTTATACCTGGGTGAATCTGCGGCAGGTTGCGCGCCTGTATCCCTCTCTGCCGAGTGCATGATGGCCCAGAGAGGTAGGGCAGAGAGAGTGGCATATCGGCTCCTCCGCACGTACATTCATATATAGCATATGCCATAAAGCTTACCCCACTGCAGGTGCCTTACTATGTACGTCCACCAGGCTGTTGATACAAGTGGCCACTGGCACGATGGACAGTCTCCCTGCGCTGTAGGCTGACTGCAGTGCATCATGGGAGGTGCACGGATGGGCCAGTGTTAGGGCACCATGCATGTCTACTCCATCCTCGAGAAGACAGAGCATCACACTATTCTCCCTTTGCATGCACATTACACGCTGGTTAAGCCAAGCAGGTCATGCATGTATCTGTCCCCTTGCCACCTGCGAAGATGAACAGCAATGCTTTGGTCCTCGGGAGCTGGCAAATGCATCACATACATACATCTAGGCAAAGTGCACGCAACTACAGCAAATGATGCACACTCTCGAGCCTAATGCATCCACATGGCAATGCCTGGGCGTCATCTGTGTCAAGCAGGACATCCATCTACGTGTCCCCTTGCCTGCCACAGATTGCACACAGCCATCGACGTGTGCATGCATTAGACCCGAAGTCTTGGGTTGCTGCCTAGACTACAATATGTACACTACCTCGGCCTGTTCACCTTCCCGCTTGCCTCCTGAGAGTCTGAATAGGCTACACCACATGATGCATCGCAGCCCGGGAGCTGACAGTGCATCACACACCCTGCTACATGTAGCATGAAAAGAATTCACTTCCTCGGGCCTAGTGCATCCACACGGCGATGCCTGAGGGCCAGTTGTGCCAAGAGGGCCACGCATCAATTTCTACCATTGCCACCTGGGAGGATGAACAGGCTGCATCTTGCGATGCTTTGGTGCCTGGGAGCTGGCAGTGCATCAGATTCACACATGCTGAGGTAGTGTACATGTTGTAATCTATATAAGCAGCAACTCATACCTTCGGGTCTATTGCACGCACAAGGAAATGCCTGTGTGCAATCTGTGCCAGGCAGGCCATGCATCTACTTGCCCCTTGCCTCCTGAGAGGGCGAATAGACTGCACCACACGATGCAACGCTGCCTGGGAGCTGCTGCAATGCATCACATACGCAGCGAAATGTAAAGTAAGCGATTCGCAAAACAACCTCAACTTATTCTCAAACTTTAAATAGGTAAGACATCCGACTTGCTTGAGTGAAGCCGGACCTCGAATGCAGGGTTCCAGAACTGGCGATGCGGGATGAACTGAAAGCGGGGTTAAGGTGCCAAAGTCAACGCTCATCAGACCCCACAAAAGGTGTTGGTTGATCCAGACAGCAGGACGGTGGCCAAAAAAGTCGGAACCCGCTAAGGAGTGTGTAACAACTCACCTGCCGAATCAACCAGCCCTGAAAATGGATGGCGCTTAAGCGTCGCACCCACACCCAGCCATCGGGCCGAGCTGGCACACTCCCGGTCCGCCGGGAAAGCGCCCTCTCCCGAAAGGGAATCGGGTTAATATTCCCGAACCGGAACGTGGATAGGGCCGGTGATCCCCGCGGTCGCCGACCATGGCGGTAATGCAAGCGAACTCGGAGACACTGGCGGGGGCTCTGGGCCGACACCCCGGAATGGAATTGCCCCGAGATAGGGTTCTGTGCTCGGCAAAGCGCTGCACCTCTTGCAGCGTCTGGTGAGCTCCCGACAGCCCTTGAAAATCCGAGGGAGTGAATGATTCTCGCGTCCGGCCGTACTCATAACCGCATAAGGTCTTCAAGGTGAACAGCCTCTAGTCGATAGAACAATGTAGGTAAGGAAAGTCGGCAAATTAGGTCCGTAACTTTGGGAAAAGGATTGGCTCTAAGGGCTGGGTCTGTCGGGCTTTGACTGGAAGCAGATGTTGCCCGGCGCATCTGGGTGAGTGGCTGTGAGCCCGGGAGCACCTGGTGGCGACTGCAGAAGGTAGCAGCTTGGCCCTCACAGCTAAAGCAGTCACCGGCCTGGGCTGGGCTAATCACCCAGGCCAGGTCTACACTGACGATTACGAACCCAAAAGAATCAAATCTTAAAGGGGACTGTAATCCCAGGTGCACACGTGGAAAGAAAAACGTTGGCCAGTCCAACTATAGTTCTCAATCCAAGTAAGCCTCACCTGAAGGCGGCTTCTCAAATGGAGACGCACAGGCGACTGTGACTCGGTTGGAACCGCAGGTTCCACTGACCACGGCGGTGAAGAAGAAGAGCAGGATCCTCTGGAATGAGGAAAAGGAGAAGCGACTCATGGAGTTCTACGTGCACAACAGCAATGACCAATCTCGAGGCTGTGCACGTAGACTACTTGAGGAGTGGACCTTAGCCATCCCAGAGCACTCCACCACATCAAATATTCTGATACCCAAGAAGGGAGAGGCAAAGGACCCAGGTAACTACAGGCCCATCGCATGTCTGAACACCCAGTACAAGTTTGCCACGGCGGTGCTGGCTGACAGCCTTGCAGCCCATGTTGAAGCCAATGACCTGCTTCCACAGGAGCACCACACTCTGAGGAGGGGGGCCAGAGGCTGTGTGGACTGTCTGGCAGTTGACAAAATGGTAATCACTGATGCCCGCTTCAAGGGACTCAGGACTCTGAGCGTGGGCTGGATCAATTTCGAGAAAGCCTACGCCAGAGTCCCCCATGGGTGGGTGACCTCGGTGCTGGACACGATCCATGCACCGAGGTGGGTGAGGACCACAGTTGGTCGCCTGCAACCAATGTGGCGAACGGTAATGGGGGTGAGGAGTGTGAAGGGGGCTTTAAGAACTAGGCATATTCTTTATAAGAGAGGCCTGTTCCAAGGGGATGCCTTATCGCCCCTACTCTTCTGTCTTGCCATTTTGCCTCTTTCGCATGCGCTTAAGAAGCTGAATGGCTACAGAATCAGACGCAGCACAGTGAAGGGCAGCATCACCCATATGCTGTACATGGATGACTTGAAGCTTTATGCCGAAAGTCCTGCTGCTCTAACAGCAGCCCTGTCTGTCGTGGACAGGGTTGCAAGCGCAGTTGGCATGAAAATAGACTTGAAGAAGTGCGGAGTGGCACATATGCAGAAAGGGAAGGTGCTACCTGGGCCTCAAAACCCTAGCACCACCCCTGATGATGGAATCAAGTGCCTATCCGACAGGGATACCTACCGGTATCTAGGTGTCGAACAACTGTTCGCCACGGATGACAAGAAGGTGAAGGACAATGTGATTGCAGAGTACAGGAAGACACTCCATTAAATATGGAAATCTCAACTGAACTCTCGTCACAAAGTCGATGCCACAAACACCCTGGCCATGTCTCTGTTGAAATATTGGTTCGTGACTGTTAAGTGGACTAGGAGAGAGCTGAGGGATCTGGATATGCTCACACAAAGGTCTTGAGAAGGTACCAAAGCCACCATCTGAACACCTCTCCCGAGAGGTTGTATCTTCCCCGCTCACAAGGTGGCAGGGGGCTAATGAGCTGCCTGCAAACTTGGGAGCGGGAGGTGGTGAGCTTAGCAGCTTCCTCGCGACCATCCGAGATCCAATCATGGTCATGGTGTACCAGCACCTACGACTGTGGGCGGAGAAAAGCTCCTTTAGTTTGTTACCGTCAGCAAACAAGATCCTACAAGAGGCTGGAAGTGAAGTAGCGTTTCCAGAAAACCCACCCCTGGGCCGGGAGAAGCTCATTCATGAACTTCGGAAAGCACAGGTCTGGTCCGTAAAAACCATCGCGCGAAGATCCTTTGGGACGTCCCTATCCCCACGGACGGAGATATTGTGGCCCGTCGTCCAGACGTCTTCCTCCAGGACAAGATAAACAGACACCTCTATCTCATTGAGATGGCTGTTGCCTGGGATTCTATCCAAGAGGAAAGAAGAGCCGAGAAGCAGTCCAAGTACAAAGAACTTTGTGCAGACTTGAGGAGACAGTTCCCCGGTTACCGTATGGACGTAGTCCCGGTGGAGATCGGGGGTTTGGGCACAGTCACCCACCGTCTGGTGGAAGACCTGCGCCGTCTCCCTACCGCGGGAAAGGCCGTGTCACAGATCAATGGAATGCAGTGCTCTGTGCTGTGTTCCTATGTGCGAATCCTGAGGGGTCACCTCTCAGCGTACAAGCTGGCAGCCTGAACCCTTGTGGGATCTGCTGCCAGTCACCGACTTGTGAGGACTGCTTCCCTCCCAACCCGAGTGACTAGGGGTGTAACCCAAACTCACTTTTTATGACGGGCTTGAAATACAATCCTGATAGGGGGAAGGGGGGTCGATGGAAATCCAGGAAAAAGCCTGGGTCCATCAAATCACAGGCACGAAGGTCCAAGATGATGACTTCATTTGTGTCATTTGTCTTATACCTATGAATGAGTTAATTCTTCTGCTATATGCTAAATGCCTCGTCATCTAATTAGTGACACGCATGAATGGATTAACGAGATTTCCACTGTCCCTATCTGCTATCTAGTGAAACCACAGCCAAGGGAACGGGCTTGGCAGAATCAGTGGGAAAAGAAGACCCTGTTGAGCTTGACTCTAGTCCGACTTTGTGAAAAGACATGAGAGGTGTAGAATAGGTGGGAGATCCGGCGAAAATGAAATACCACTACTTTCATTGTTTTTTTACTTATTCAATGAGGCGGAAGCAGGCTTCATGGCCCACCTTCTGGCGTTAAGGCTCCTCGCGGGCTGATCCGGGTTGAAGACAGTGTCAGATGGGGAGTTTGGCTGGGGCGGCACATCTATTAAATGATAATGCAGGTGTCCTAAGGTGAGCTCAATGAGAACAGAAATGTCGTGTGGAACAAAAGGGTACAAGCTCACTTGATAACATAAACCTTGAAAGCGTGGCCTATCGATCCTTTAGTCTTTAAGAGTTTTAAGCTAGAGGTGTCAGAAAAGTTACCACAGGGATAATTGGCTTGTAGCGGCCAAGTGTTCATAGCGATGTCGCTTTTTGATCCTTCGATGTCGGCTCTTCCTACCACTGTGAAGCAGAATTCGCCAAATGTCGGATTGTTCACCCGCTAATAGGGAACGTGAGCTGGGTTTAGACCATCGTGAGACAGGTTAGTTTTACCCTACTGATGAAGGGTTGTTGCAATGGCAATTCAACTCAGTACGAGAGGAACCATTGATTAAGACATTTGGTATTTGCACATGGCTGAAAAGCCAATGGCGCGAAGCTACCATCTGCTGGATTATGACTGAACACCTCTAAGTCAGAATCCATGCCAGAATGCAACGACATTTACCTCAGCAGATTGCAGGTGAACAAGAATAGGATCTTGTTCAGTGCGTTGCAGTCGTGCAGATCAGACGTGGAGGAGAAAAGCCTCTGCGGCTCCTGCTGCAATCCAACCTGGGCGGTTTGCCGAGCTAAATCCTTTGCAGACGACTTAGTCACAGAATGGGGTATTGTAAATGGTAGAGTAGGTACCTGCTACGATCCATTGAGATTAAGCCTTCGTTTACAGATTTGTCCCAATGGGCCTCCGAGGGGGAGATTCCATCTCTGGGTGGTATTACATCCGAGAGGCCACTGCAGCTAGTGGCGGCGCTGTTGCCAGTCTCGGGACATTGCTGCTCTGTTTATACCTGGGTGAATCTTCGGCGGGTTGCGCGACTGTATGTGACATGCACTCCCTACATATTTCCAACCTGTGTTCTGTTTCCCAGCCAGCCAGCCAGCCAGCCACTCGACATTTGTGCACGACCCAGGTTCGCATCTGTGCATGATGTGCACGATGGTTGATCCCACTCTGCCGAGTGCATGATGGCCCAGAGGGGTAGGGCAGAGAGAGTGGCATATCGGCTCCTCCGCATGTGCATTCATATATAGCATATGCCATAAAGCTTACCCCACTGCAGGCGCCTTGCTATGTACATCCACCAAGCTGTTGATACAAGTGTCCACTGGCATGCTGGACAGTCTCCCTGTGCTGCAGGCTGACTGCAGCGCATCATGGGAGGTGCATGCATGGGCCTGTGTTAGGGCACCATGTCTACTCCATCCTCAAGAGAGAAGACAGAGCATCACGCTATTCTCCCTTTGCATGCACATTACACGCCGGTTATGCCAAGCAGGTCATGCATGCATGTATCTGTCCCCTTGCCACCTGAGAAGGTGAACAGCGATGCTTTGGTCCTCCGGAGCTGGCAAATGCAACACATACAACATACATACATACATCTAGGCAAAGTGCACGCAACTACAGCAAGCGATGCACACTCTCGAGCCTAATGCATCCACACGGCAATGCCTGGGCGTCATCTGTGTCAAGCAGGACATCCATCTTCGTGTCCCCTTGCCACCTGGGCACTTGGATGCATGCCTGGTCTGCCTGGCACAGATTGCACACAGCCATCGCCGTGTGCATGCATTAGACCCGAAGTCTTGGGTTGCTGCCTAGACTACAATATGTACACTACCTCGGCGTGTGTGATGCACTGCCAGCTCCCATGCACCAAAGCATCGCAAGATGCAGCCTGTTCACCTTCCCCCCTTGCCTCCTGAGAGGGTGAATAGGCTACACCACACGATGCATCGCTGCCCGGGAGCTGGCAGTGCATCACACACGCCGCTACATGTAGCATGAAAAGAATTCACTTCCTCGGGCCTAGTGCATCCACACGGCGATGCCTGAGGTCCAGTTGTGCCAAGAGGGCCACGCATCAACGTGTACCCTTGCCACCTGGGAGGATGAACAGGCTGCACCATGCGATACTTTGGTGCCTGGGATCTGGCAATGCAACACGCACGCCGAAGCAGTAGCTCAAGCCTTCGGGGCTAATGCACCCAAACGACGATGCCTGTGTGCAATCTGTGCCAAGCAGGCCACGCATCTTTGTGTCCTCTTGCCAACAGAGAGAGTGAACAGACTGCACCACGCGACGCGTTGCTGTTTGGGACCTGGCAATGCAATACATACGCAGCTATATGTAAAATTTGGCGATTCGCTCTCTCGGGCCTAGTGCATCCACACAGCGATGCCTGCATGCGAACTGTGCTGCCTAGGTCATGCATCTATGTGTCCCCTTGCCTCCTGGGAGGCCGAACAGACTGCACCACGCGACGCTTTGCTGTTTGGGAGCTGGCAGTGCAATACATAAACAGCTACATGTAATATCAAGCGATTCGCCCTCTCGGGCCTAGTGCATCCACACAGCGATGCCTGCGTGCGAACTGTGCTACCTAGGTCATGCATCTATGTGTCCCCTTGCCTCCTGGGAGTCCGAACAGGCTGCACCATGCGATGCTTTGGCACCTGGGAGCTGGCAATGCACCATGCACGCCGAGGCAACAAGATGCATGACCTAGGTAGCTCAGTTTGCACACAGGCATGGTCGTTTGGATGCATTAGCCCCGAAGGCTTGAGCTACTGCCTCGGCGTGCGTGGTGCATTGCCAGCTCCCAGGCACCAAAGCATCGCATGGTGCAGCCTGTTCGGACTCACAGGAGGCCAGGGGACACATAGATGCATGATCTAGGTAGCTCAGTTTGCACACAGGCATCGCTGTGTGGATGCACTAGGCCCGAGAGGGCGAATCGCTTAATATTACATATAGCTGTGAATGTATTGCACTGCCAGCTCCCAAACAGCAAAGCGTCGTGTGGTGCAGCCTGTTCACTCTCTCTGTTGGCAAGAGGACACGCAGATGCATGGCCTGCTTGGCACAGATTGCACACAGGCATCGTCGTTTGGGTGTATTAGCCCCGAAGGCTCGAGCTACTGCCTCGGCGTGCGTGGTGCATTGCCAGCTCCCTGGCACCAGAGCATCGCTTGGTGCATCCTGTTTGGCGTCCCAGGAGGCAAGGGGACACATAGATGCATGACCTAGGCAGCACAGTTCGCACGCAGGCATCGCTGCGTGGATGCTAGGCCCGAGAGAGCGAATCGCTTAATGTTACATTTCGCTGCGTATGTGATGCATTGCAGTAGCTCCTGGTCAGCGTTGCATCGTGTGGTGCAGCCAGTTCACCCTCTCAGGAGGCAAGGGGCACGTAGATGCGTGGCCTGCCTGGCACAAATTGCATACAGGCATTTCCTTGTGCGTGCAATAGACCCAAAGGTATGAGTTGCTGCCTATATAGATAGCTAATGGTTCCCATCCCTCAACCAGATCCTGAATGATATGCCTCTCGCAATGTGGACTGATTACTGATGTCATCTTATTTATTTTCTTACTCCTATATAGTGCTGCATGGAGCACTGATGCCCTAGTGTGCTGTGACACATGGTGCACTCTAATAATGAATTATGAATTATTATGAATTATAGATTACAACATGTATACTACCTCAGCGCGTGTGAATCTGATGCACTGCCAGCTCCCAGGCACCAAAGCATCGCAAGATGCAGCCTGTTCATCCTCCCAGGTGGCAAGGGTACACGTTGATGCGTGGCCCTCTTGGCACAACTGGCCCCCAGGCATCTCTGTGTGGATGCACTAGGCCCGAAGAAGTGAATTCTTTTCATGCTACATGTAGCGGCGTGTGTGATGCACTGCCAGCTCCCAGGCAGCGATGCATCGTGTGGTGCAGCCTATTCACCCTCTCAGGAGGCAAGGGGAAGGTGAACAGGCTGCACCTTGCGATGCTTTGGTGCATGGGAGCTGGCAGTGCATCACACACGCCGAGGTAGTGTACATATTGTAGTCTAGGCAGCAACCCAAGCCTTCGGGTCTAATGCACGCACACGGCGATGGCTGTGTGCAATCTGTGCCAGGCAAGGAGACGCGTAGATGCCCAGGTGGCAAGGGGACACGTAGATGGATGTCCTGCTTGACACAGATGACGCCCAGGCATTGCCGTGTGGATGCATTAGGCTCGAGAGTGTGCATCGCTTGCTGTAGTTGCGTGCACTTTGCCTAGATGTATGTATGTGATGCATTTGCTAGCTCCCGAGGACCAAAGCATTGCTGTTCACCTTCGCAGGTGGCAAGGGGACAGATACATGCATGACCTGCTTGGCATAACCGGCGTGTAATGTGCATGCAAAGGGAGAATAGCATGACTCTGTCTTCTCTCTTGAGGATGGAGTAGACATGGTGCCCTAACACAGGCCCATGCGTGCACCTCCCATGATGCGCTGCAGTCAGCCTGCAGCACAGGGAGACTGTCCATCGTGCCAGTGGCCACTTGTATCAACAGCCTGGTGGATGTACATAGCAAGGCACCTGCAGTGGGGTAAGCTTTATGGCATATGCTATATATGAATGCACGTGCGGAGGAGCCGATATGCCACTCTCTCTGCCCTACCTCTCTGGGCCATCGTGCACATCATGCACAGATGCGAACCTGGGCCGTGCACAAATGTCGAGTGGCTGACTGGCTGGCTGGCTGGCTGGCTGCCACTGGGACACACAACACAGCTTGGAAATGTGTGGGGAGTGCATGTCACACACAGTCGCGCAACCTGCCGAAGATTCACCCAGGTATAAACAGAGCAGCAATGCCCCGAGACTGGCAACAGCGCCGCCACTAGCTGCAGTGGCCTCTCGGATGTAATACCACCCAGAGATGGAATCTCCCCTTCGGAGACCCATTGGGACAAATCTGTAAACGAAGGCTTAATCTCAATGGATCATAGCAGGGAGCTACTCTACCATTTACAATACCCCGTTCTGTGACTAAGTCGTCTGCAATGAATTTAGCTCGGCAAACCGCCCAGGTTGGATTGCAGCAGGAGCCGTGGAGCCTTTTCTCCTCCACGTCTGATCTGCACGACTGCGACGCACTGAACAAGACCCTATTCTTGTTCACCTGCAATCTGCTGAGGTAAATGTCGTTGCATTCTGGCATGGATTCTGACTTAGAGGTGTTCAGTCATAATCCAGCAGATGGTAGCTTCGCGCCATTGGCATTTCAGCCAAGCGCAAATACCAAATGTCTGAAGGATCAAAAAGCGACGTCACTATGAACGCTTGGCCGCCACAAGCCAGTTATCCCTGTGGTAACTTAGCTTAAAACTCTTAAAGACTAAAGGATTGATAGGCCACGCTTTCACGCTTTGTATTCATACTGAAAATCAAAATCAAGTGAGCTTGTACCCTTTTGTTCTACACGATATTTCCGTTCTCGTTGAGATCACCTTAGGACACCTGCGTTATTATTTAACAGATGTGCCGCCCCAGCCAAACTCCCCATCTGACACTGTCTTCAACCCGGATCGGCCCGCGTGGAGCCTTAACGCCAGACGGTGGGCCATGAAGCCTGCTTCCACCTCATTGAATAAGTAAAAAAACAATGAATATAGTGGTATTTCATTTTCGCCGGATCTCCCACCTATTCTACACCTCTCATGTCTTTTCACAAAGTCGGACTAGAGTCAAGCTCAATAGGGTCTTCTTTCCCCGCTGATTCTGCCAAGCTCGTTCCCTTGGCTGTGGTTTCGCTAGATAGCAGATAGGGACAGTGGGAATCACGTTAATCTCGTTAATCCATTCACTACTTAGATGACGAGGCATTTGGCTGTGGCAGAAGAATTAACTTCTATCATAGGTACAAGACAAATGACACAGATGAAGTCATCATCTTGGACCTTTGTGCATGGGAGTTGATTGACCCAGGCTTTTTCCTGGATTTCCATTGCCCCCCCCCCCCCCCCCCTTCCCCCTATCAGGAGTGTCTTTCAAGCCCGTCATAAAAAGTGAGTTTGGGTTACACCCCTAGTCACTCGGGTTGGGAGGGAAGCGGTCCTCACAGGTCGGTGACTGGCAGCAGATCCCACAAGGGTTCAGGCTGCCAGCTCGCACGCTGGGAGGTGACCCCTCAGGATTCGCACAGAGGAACACAGCACAGAGCGCTGCATCCCTTCCATCTGTGGACACGGCTTTTCCCGTGGTAGGTAGACGGCGCAGGTCTTCCACCTGACGGTGGGTGACTGTGCCCTAACCCCCGATCACCACCGGGACTACGTTCATATGGTAACCGTGGAACTGTCTCCTCAAGTCTGCACAAAGTTCTTTGTACTTGGACTGCTTCTCGGCTCTTCTTTCCTCCTGGATAGAATCCCAGGCAACAGCCATCTCAATGAGATAGAGGTGTCTGTTCATCTTGTCCTGGAGGAAGACGTCCGGACGACGGGCCACAATATCTTCGTCTGTGGGGATAGGGACGTCCCAAAGGATCTTCGCGCGATGGTTTTCATGGACCGGCAAAGTTTCGAGTCCCCACCATCTAGGCGTCACTTCAAAGCCATAGTGCTTGCAGAGGTCATAATAGACCGCTAGCAAAGCACGGTCGTGCCGCTCCATGTAGAGGTTGAACCCCTTGGGGCAGCACTGGCTAAGGATGTGCCTGACAGTTTCTACACCCTCACCACATTGACGACAGTGCGTGTCGCCTGCATTACCCATGCAGTTCGCTTTGAACAAGCGTGTGTAAATGCAGTCGTCCTGGGCAGCTAAAATCAGGGCTTCAGTTGAACTTTTCAGTCGACCTTTCACTAGCCATCGGACAGACAAGGTTTCATGGAAAGCAGCTTGACATCGCATGTCTTTCATAAACTTTCCCTGGTGTTGTTTAGAATCGGCATTCGAGATGAGCTGTGCCACCTGTGCCTTCCGAAGTTCACGAATGAGCTTCTTCCGACCCAGGGGTGGGTTTTCTGGAAACGCTACTTCACTTCCAGCCTCTTGTAGTATCTTGTTTGCTGACGGTAACAAACTAAAGGAGCTTTTCTCCGCCCACAGTCGTAGATGCTGGTACACCATGATAGGATCTCAGATTGTCGCGAGGTAAGCTGCTAAGCTCACCACCTCCCGCTCCCAAGTTTGCAGGCAGCTCATTAGCCCCCTACCACCTTGTGAGCGGGGAAGATACAACCTCTCGGGAGAGGTGTTCAGATGGTGGCTTTGGTACCTTCTCAAGACCTTCGTGTGAGCACATCCAGATCCCTCAGCTCTCTCCTAGTCCACTTAACAGTCACGAACCAATATTTCAGCAGAGACATGGCCAGGGTGTTTGTGGCATCGACTTTGTGACGAGAGTTCAGTTGAGATTTCCATATTTAATGGAGTGTCTTCCTGTACTCTGCAATCACATTGTCCTTCACCTTCTTGTCATCCGTGGCGAACAGTTGTTCAACACCTAGGTACCGGTAGGTATCCCTGTCGGATAGGCACTTGATCCCATCATCAGGGGTGGTGCTAGGGTTTTGAGGCCCAGGTAGCACCTTCCCCTTCTGCATATGTGCCACTCCGCACTACTTCAAGCCTAATTTCATGCCAACTGCGCTTGCAACCCTGTCCACGACAGACAGGGCTGCTGTTAGAGCAGCAGGACTTCCGGCATAAGCTTCAAGTCATCCATGTACAGCATATGGGTGATGCTGCCCTTCACTGTGCTGCGTCTGATCCTGTAGCCATTCAGCCTCTTAAGCGCATGCGAAAGAGGCAAAATGGCAAGACAGAAGAGTAGGGGCGATAAGACATCCCCTTGGAACAGGCCTCTCTTATAAAGAATAGGGCTTGTTCTTAAAGCCCCCTTCACACTCCTCACCCCCATTACTGTCCACCACATTGGTTCCAGGTGACCAACTGTGGTCCTCACCCACGTACTCGGTGCATGGATCGTGTCCAGCACCGAGATCACCCACCCATGGGGACTCTGTCGTAGGCTTTCTTGAAATCGATCCAGCCCACGCTCAGAATCATGAGTCCCTTGAAGCGGGCATCAGTGATTACCATTTTGTCAACTGCCAGACAGTCCATACAGCCTCTGGCCCCCCTCCTCAGAGTGCATTGCTCTTGTGGAAGCAGGTCATTGGCTTCAACGTGGGCTGCAAGGCTGTCAGCCAGCACCGCCGTGGCAAACTTGTACTGGGTTGTCAGACATGCAATGGGCCTGTAGTTACCTGGGTCCTTTACCTCTCCCTTCTTGGGTATCAGAATAGCTCTGCCCGGCACTAACCAATCAGAGAAAGGTATCGCTGCGTTCAACATCTCTGTCACCAAGCGCAGTGCATGTCCTGCCTCAAGAAACACTTTCCACCAGAAGTTGACAATGCCATCTGGTCCAGGGGCTGACCAGGATTTGGCTTTCTTCAGGATTTTCCTGAATCAAGCCTCCTCAAGGCAAAGTCTATCTTCAGTCTCCAGATCACCTAGTGAAGCCTCCACTTCAGTTTTCCAACTCTGAATGTCTGGATCTCTTTCATTCACCTGACCATTCATTTCTAGAATGCCTGCCCAAAATTGCTCAATCAATTCCTTTTCAGGAACCTCTTGAGGTAGATGGGAACAGTCAAAGAGGAACTTCCTCTGTGCAGCCTAAAGGTTGTTAACCTCTACGAACTCGCGTTGCTCCCTCTTGCGTTTCTCCTGAGTCTTGCAGACCCTCAGTTTCCCAAGGGTCTCCTCACGGTTACTCAGCAGGCGCTTGAGGTCGAGAGTATGAAACTCTCTACGCAGTTGCCGTCTGATCCATCTCTGCCTAGGGGTGGCTTTGGCATTCTTCTTCTGTCTGGTGATTTCCACATCTAGCCAAGCTATGAGTCGCCTGAACCGCAAGCACTTCTCTTTTCGTCGCCCTTGTACCTGCGGAGCAGACTCAGGAGATTTTTGGGGTTGCAGGATTGAAGCTGCAGCATACACCATGCAGTTGACCTCCCAGGGTGTTTTGGGTTTCACTCCTTTCATCCATTGGTTGATCACTGCATGTAGCCTGCCGTCCACACGAACCCCAGGCCATTTGGTACTTCTCCTCCCTCTTAAGTTGGTCTCTCTCAATAGCTGGCGGTAGTGATGGTCGACTTTCCTCACTAACTCTTCCAGATCAGGGTCAGAATCCATGGAGGCCTCCTCTGACTCTCCCTGAGGTTCTGTTGGAGTTCCTGTTGGTTCTCCTTCAGACCCCACTGCAGTGGTTGTGATGTAGGGGCCACCCTCTCCAGCCGCGAGTCCCCTTTGTGCTGGAGAGTTAGGAAGAGAACTCTCTTCAACCACTGCAGTGGCTTGCGAGTCAGAGTTAGACACCTGGGTCGTCTTAGGGCGAGACTTGATGAGTCTCACCCTCTTCATTAGAGCATTTGATGTGGTGGGGTACTCTGGGAAGGCTAAGGTCCACTCCCCAAGTAGTCTACGTGCACAGCCTCGAGATTGGTCATTGCTGTTGTGCACGTAGAACTCCATGAGTCGCTTCTCCTTTTCCTCATTCCAGAGGATCCTGCTCTTCTTCTTCACCGCCGTGGTCGGTGGAACCTGCGGTTCCAACCGAGTCACAGTCGCCTGTGCGTCTCCATTTGAGAAGCCGCCTTGGATTGAAAACTATAGTTGGACTGGCCAATGTTTTTCGTTCCACGTGTGCACCTGGGATTACAGTCACCTGTAAGATTTGATTCTTTTGGGTTCGTAATCATCAGTGTAGACCTGGCCTGGGTGGTTAGCCCAGACCAGGCCGGTGGCTGCTTTAGCACAGGTTGCAGAAGTGCTTTCTGCCCAGGGGGAAGTTGGAGTGTCACAAATGGGCCCCTCTCCCGTGAACCCCGGAATTACAGCCACCTGTGTCCCCCCTTGACGAGGCATTACCTTAAGAGAGTCATATATAGTTACTCACGCTGTTTACCCGTGCTTGGTTGAATTTCTTCACTTTGACATTCAGAGCACTGGGCAGAAATCACATTGCGTCAACACTGTTTCCGGCCATCGCAATGCTTTGTTTTAATTAAACAGTCGGATTCCCCTTGTCTGTTCCAGTTCTAAGTTGGCTGTTCGTTGCCTGCTGATCGACCTGCGAGGGCCAAGCTGCGACCTTCTGCAGTCGCCACCAGGCGCTCCCGGGCTCGCAGCCCGAGGGCCGCTCATCCAGATGCGCTGGGCAACATCTGCTTCCAGTCAAAGCCCGACAGACCCAGCCCTTAGAGCCAATCCTTTTCCCGAAGTTACAGATCTAATTTGCCGACTTCCCTTATCTACATTGTTCTATCGACTAGAGGCTGTTCACCTTGGAGACCTGATGCGGTTATGAGTACGGCCGGATGCGAGAATAATCCACTCCCTTGGATTTTCAAGGGCTGCCGGTAGCGCACCGGACACTGCAAGTGGTGCAGCGCTTTGCCGAGCACAGAACCCTATCTCGGGTAATCCCATTCCAGGGGGTCGGCCCGTCAAGAAGAAAAGAGAACTCTTTGGCAACCTTAACCCCGCTTTCGGTTCATGCCGCATCGCCAGTTCTGCTTACCACAAATGGCCCACTAGGAACCCTGCATTCGAGGTTTGGCTTCACTCAAGCAAGTCAGTCGTCTTACCTATTTAAAGTTTGAGAATAGGTCGAGGTTGTTTCAACCCCAAGACCTCTAATCATTCACTTTACCTGATAAAACTGCACAGGCAGGTTCCAGCTATCCTGAGGGAAACTTCGGAGGGAACCAGCTACTAGATGGTTCAATTAGTCTTTCGCCCCTATACCCAAATCAGACGATCGATTTGCACGTCAGAATCGCTTCGGGCTTCCACCAGGGTTTCCCCTGGCTTCACCCTGCTCGGGCATAATTCACCATCTTTTGGGTCGCAACAGGCACACTCTCACTCAAATCCCACCACAAGTGGTGCAGATCGGTCGATGATGCGCGGGCAAGCGCGCGCCCACTCTCACCTCGGTGCATCAAACGCACTCGCTTTCACTGCACTCAGGGGTTTGCCACCCAAAGGCTCGCGCACATGCTGCACTCCTTGGTCCGTGTTTCAAGACGGGTCAGATGGGACCGGCTAGGCGCCAGCGACCTCAACGCACATCGTGACTGCACCGCCACGCCCACATCTCGCTCAGCAGGCACTGCAAGCAGTCCCCACCGGTCCGAAGCAGTCATGGCAGCCGTCCGGCCATGCGGCTTGCGCTGCTCGGGCGAAGGCCGCCACTCTCCTCGTCTCCGGTGCGTCGCACCCAGGGGGCCAGAACCGAGACCCGAAGGGCTCGGCCACCTGCCCCACAGGGCACCTGGCGCACCATCAATGCACAATCCGAGAGATCCACCGTTAGAAGTTGTCAATGGTTCTGTTCGGCCTCATGGCCACTCAAAGCACCACACCAATTCTGTAGTCTTGACAAAAAGACTATGGCCTCAAGGCCCTCGGCCGAGACTCTTCGCTGATGTGACATGCGAGATGACACGGACTTTGTGAGCCCGGTATCAGTATTTTTTGTCACTAGCTCCCAGAGTCAGGATTGGGTAATTTGCTCGCCTGCTGCCTTCCTTGGATGTGATAGGCTCCCTCTCTGGAATCGCCATGCGATTCGAGCAGTTATCAGGAATCACCAAGGGACCAGCCAAAGCTGCATTGGTTTTGTATCTAATAAATACGTCCCTTCCAGAAGTCGGGACTTGCTGCATATGTTTGCTCTAGAATTACAACAGTGGAGATGGAAACAGGCACAATACAGCTTATCTTGTTTGCCAATGACCTAATGTTAGTTACAGAAAGGGACAAGGATGCAGAAAGAAATGTGAAAGTGCTGGATGAAGTGATGACGAAATGGAAAATGACAATTAACTGGAGGAAGACAAAGGCAATGGTGGTGAAAAGGGGAGGAGGCACATGCAACATCACAGTGAATGGGGTGGAGATAGAAAATGTGAAGACGATGAAATACCTGGGAGCCATGTTGGAAGAGGAGGGATCATGTGAAGCAGAGGTAGACCACAGAATAGGTGCAGCATCCAAAGTGATCGGAGCATTGAGAGAAGAGGTACTCAATCGAAGAGAACTAAGTAAGTCGACAAAACTGAGAGTGATCAATGCCACCGTGATGCCAACTCTTCTGTATGCATGTGAGACATGGACCCTGCTGGAGAGACACAAGAGCAAAGTGCAAGCCTTTGAAATGAGATGCCTGAGGAGAGTGGAAGGAGTGACTATACTGGACAAAGTGAGGAATGTGGACATCAGATCGAGATTGGGGCAGGTGTCAGTAGTATCGAGAGTGGAGAAGAAAAAGACAGAGTGGTTGAGGAAAATGGAAGAAATGTCAGATGACAGGATGGTAAAGAAGGTGTTTGTGGAGAATGTGCCTGGTAGACGTCCAAGGGGAAGACCAAGGAAAAGATGGACCGATGATCTGAAAGTAAATTGAACAGTTAAATAGTGAACTACCTAGTATGGCATAAACATGAACTACTATTTTCTACTAAGAATTGTTCTTTTGTAACTTTTAAGATAATATTCCCAGCGACCTCCAGCATTGGAGACAAAGCTGTGTATGACTGATTGATTGATTGATTGTGTATGTATTACATTGCCAGCTCCCAAACAGCAAAGCGTCGCATGGTGCAGCCTGTTCACTCTCTCTGTTGGCAGGAGGACACGCAGATGCATGGCCTGCTTGGCACAGATTGCACACAGGCATCGTGTTTGGGTGCATTAGCCCTGAAGGCTTGAGCTACTGCCTCGGCGTGCGTGGTGCATTGCCAGCTCCCAGGCACCAAAGCATCGCATGGTGCAGCCTGTTCAGCCTCACAGGAGGCCAGGGGACACATAGATGCATGACCTAGGTAGCACAGATTGCACACAGGCATCACTGTGTGGTTGCACTAGGCCCGAGAGAGCGAATGTTACATTTAGCTGTGTATGTGATGCAGTGCATTGCACAGTACTCTTCAAATGCCTGGCTCCATTTCTGGCTGAGCATGCCATACAGCTGCCTGTAGTCCTTTCCGTTGGTGACATAAGCAACTGCTTCAAATCTTGCACATAAACACTGCACTCACTGGAAGATGTGCCGTGTTTTCTCAACCAGTGCCTGGCTCCAGATTGCAGGTGGTTCCAGCAGCGAAGCTGTCTTACTTGAGGCAATCGCTTTGTTATTGCTGTGATGATGTTCTCCTCTCTGTCTGTTACAAATGGTGCTTCAGCAATTTCTGGAATTTCTTTTGCAATAAAGTCCATGAAAACTTCATGAGCAAATTGAGTCCTCTTCTCATGAATCAGGAAGGCTACAGGGATCACTGGTGTACCCTCAAACAAGGTATGCCTGAATAGAAGTTGTGATACATAAAAATCGCTCAAGTTGTATGTTGTGTCGTATGACACTAGCTGTGGCTGCTGTCCTTTGGTGCACAATACTGCCCGAAATTCTTGTAGCATTGCTCTGTGGCCTAGTACAACTCCAAGCTCTGGAACTAGGAACATCCTGTGGGTGTAGTCTTGGATGTCATACGTCAGCTCCACCAGGTTGAACAGGTCATCCTGTGTGTACCTTCTTCCCTTTCTAGCCTGCGCCTGTGCATTTTTTACCTGCCTGGAATTCCTTGGTTTCAGTGTTGCCTCATGTGTAGCAGGTACAGTGGAGCTGCAAACCTTCTCCTTGTAGTGGACAGAAGGATCCTTGTACGTCTCTCCTGCCTCTTTTAGCACACTTGGTGCGGTTCTGATATGTGGATTGCTTTTCTTGGCATTTCCGTGTGGATACAGAATACCCTTCTCTAGTACAGTGCCTGTAAATGCAGTAACAACAGTGTGTAATTTCAGACACTAATGACCTCATGTGTACTCTTGCATACACGCACACAAGACGTTACTAAAAGTGGTTGATGACCTGTTATTCTCACATTTGTTTTGTGTTTTGTATTGGACTGAATTCAATAAATTGTACGTATGTATATGGAATAAATGTTGTATGCCACGAAACAAAATGGTTGCCAGTGACTTAAGAAGAAAGCCCATTTATGCTTTTGCAGCTTACAATGTTAGTATTGTAACGTGCATTGTGATGTCAATTCAACATAAGCAGCACTCTGATTCAGAATAATTCAGGTTCCATCAGTACATCGGATATATCATAATACTCTTCTATATCGTAGTACTCTCCTGAAGTATCGTGTATCCTGAAAATGTTAATATCGTCAAGCACTAGTAATATATGGGTCACAACCGAAAGCGCAATGAAACAGTAGGGTTGTTTGAATTATATGAAGTCTAACTAGAGCATGTAACAAATAATAGAAAACAAAATATCTTCAGCAGATTAGCCCCTGATTGTGGATATAACCACCTGATAGAATTGCTGCTGCAAGACATTTTGAGTTAGGGTGAAGTTGACTTTGGCCATCTGCTGAGAGTTTGATTGTGAAATAGAGTGGGAGACTCAGACTGGACCTGTCATTCCCTCCACAAGAAGCACATAATATGTTTTGTTACCACTGGATTGGAACTTGGCAAATGCTTGCGTCCATTTTGATACCAGCGGTATCCATCGGCTTTCCAGTCACCTATACAGTCAATGAAACATTGGTGTTTTAAACTCATGCTATTACAGCTAGTGCAATTCGTGCATGTAAAACTCATGCTATTACAGATAGTGCAATTTGTGCATGTAAAACTCATGCTATTACAGCTAGTGCAATTTGTGCATGTAAAACGCATGCTATTACAGCTAGTGCAATTTGTGTATATACCTTCAATATTATTATAACTGTGTTTTGCATTTGGCATGATTGCATAATCGTATGCTTGCTATGATCCGCATCGCCAAATCGGCGTAGCGCTCTAGTACTACGTATATCGTTCTGGACGCTCACCCACCTTCTTTCCCTGGGTTGTAGTAGAGGAAAACCGTCCCACCTACGGGATTAATGGGAGGCAAGGCTGTAACTTTCTCTTTTCGTCGCAGAAAATCATGAGGACTTCTTGCAGAAAGTTCTTGACTCGTTCCTTCTAACACAGGTATTCCGAATTCCTCACTTGCATGGTCCATAGGAGGGTTTAGCCAAAGTCGCGCACCTGCATGCTTTTATATACCGACGTGTATCACCAGGGCTACGAGCCCTACACAGTTATCGCCAGTCTCTAGCACTATGCAAAATCCTGTTTGCACTTATTTACGCGACGGACTGAGAGAGAAGGTCATGATTGTTAGACATATACATCCTATATTGACATCCTATAGCCATCTTCAAACGGCCGAATGTAGCCTAATGTATTGCAATCGCTTTTTCTTGGTCCAAATTTTATACCACCAGTCCGGCTTTTATACCGATTCAGCCATTTTTCGGACCGTCCTATGTAATGTATGGTCCG
Source organism: Aplysina aerophoba (assembly GCA_949841015.1). Classification (NCBI taxonomy): domain Eukaryota; kingdom Metazoa; phylum Porifera; class Demospongiae; order Verongiida; family Aplysinidae; genus Aplysina; species Aplysina aerophoba. Next base: position 3,329,192 of record OX465035.1, read on the forward strand.
ATCGGTCCGACGCGGTCCGAAAAATATACCGGACCGGGACGGACACATGTGACTAGCAATAAACTGTGGAGTCAGTAAAATGGCTGCAAATACGGCCTTTGCCATTTTCCTGTGGTGCACGTGAGCGATCGTTCAAGCTTACGAGCCCGAGGCCCCTATCCAGTGGACACTGTAAAAGGAGTAGTATCACGCGTGTTGGGGCCGAATATGTTGATATGTTCCAGTACGACGTGATTCCAGCCGATATCACGCGAGTCATGACGTGTTCGGAGTTCCTTAGCTAGCGGGTAAACTCTCCTGCATGAAGGACAACACTGGAGTAAGTATCACTTGCAAGTGCTTTCACTTTCTACCTTAAGTGCTACTGTTTCGCTTCCATCAGCTGGGGGAAAATGGCACTGGAGACCAACTCTCCCTTCCTGATCCTCTACCTCTTCCCAAAAGTCCCGTTAGAGTGGTGTCCCCCGTGAAGTATCGCTACTACATTAGCATATGCACAGTATCCTACAGCATGGTGTGGTGGGATTGGAATGGATGGTAGCGCGAGCTGGACTGGATGGCAATGAATGGCATCAATCTGCCACTGTCATTCACAGGACAGGAGTGCGTATGGTGGCAGCTGTACCACAAAGTTCGATCGACAGAGCAGATCTTTGACTACTTCTCTGGGCCTGTCTTTCTAGCATGGCAACGTATGGGATACATTAATAAATGGACAGGGCCTTTGAGTGAAAGCTGGTGCTTGGCCCAGTGTGACCTTCAGATTAATACCCTCACTAGAAGTCTGCAGTTGAAGATGCTCTCAGTGTTGCCAGACTTTGCAAGCCATGCTTTAGTCACTTTGCGAAATTTTAATGATACTTACACCAAAGACTACCTACTTGAACCTACCGATCCACTTATTGTGAAGCTCGGTAACATGTTTTTTGAAGAACTTCACACTACATTTGGTACTGAGCATTTCTACAACGCTGACACGTACAACGAGATGACACTGTCATCCAATGAACCTAGCTTCCTTGCAGCCACTAACAAAGCTATTTATCAAGCCATGGTGGATGTGGACCTAGACGCAGTGTTTGTGATGCAAGGATGGCTCCTCCACAACAGTAAGTAGTGCACACATTGATGTATGTACAATACATAAGTCCTCTCCCACTTGCTCACCCAAGGATTTGCAAAGAAATGTACATATGTACCGTCACATATGCAAACATTGGTGTTTGCATATGTGGTGGAACTTTAAGCTAAAGGGTGTATGGTATGTGCTCTGCATGTATAAAAACAGTCACCGAAGAATACATTCGTAGTACCCTTGCAAACTAACTGCCACTGGAGACGTTTGTAGACCATAGTTGGTCAGCTTTCCATTGATTATATATAGATATGAAGAATGAAATACTCCTTTACTCACACACATACTGAGGGATCCCTGTCTTGAATTTGTACTCAACAAATAGGCATTCATAAATGCAAATGCACTACACACAACTACAATGCACAAACAGTTGAAATTACCACACAGTGCAAGTCACCCAGCAGAACCTTACTGTTATTTACCACGACATACAGCACACAGCTCTGACTATCATCACATATACACCTTGCCATACAGTGTTGCACACACACAAACACATGTGTATATATACACTGTCAACCACCACACAGTGCAAGTTGCCCGAGTGCAAGTGCAGTATTTGCGCCAGTGGGTGGATGAAAAAGCACCACCAGCGCAAGTTGCAGAGGGTGAACCACCAGGTGTGCAAGTGGACTATCTGCGATAGTGGCTGCAGGATAAAGCACCACCAGCGCAGATAGTCCACTTGCACACATGGTGGTTCACCCTCTGCAACTTGCGCTGGTGGTGCTTTTTCATCCACCCACTGGCGCAAATACTGCACTTGCACTCGGGCAACTTGCACTGTGTGGTGGTGGTCTGTGTGGTGGTAGTTGTATATGTGGAAGTAGAGGTGTGTACATGAAAATTACACAGACACTAGCAATTTGCACTGTGTGGTGGTGGTCTGTGGTGGTGGTAGTTGTATTATGTGGAAGTGGAGGATATATATATATATATATATACCTTGCACCCTGACCTTTGCACCTTGCACTTATGGTGTTTCCCTTCTTTCAACTGGTGCAACCATTCCACTTGCACAGGTGGTAGTTGTCACTAGTTGCAACTTGCGCTGGTGGTGCTTTATCCTGCAGCCACTAGCGCAGATAGTCCACTTGCACACATGGTGGCTCACCCTCTGCAACTTGCGCTGGTGGTGCTTTTTCATCCACCCACTGGCGCGAATACTGCACTTGCACTCTGGCAACTTGCACTGTGTGGTGGTGGTCTGTGTGGTGGTGGTCTGTGTGGTGGTAGTTGTATATGTGGAAGTGGAGGTATTGTACATGAAAACAACACGGACACTTTAGCAATTTGCACTGTGTGGTGGTGGTCTGTGGTGGTGGTAGTTGTATTATGTGGAAGTGGAGGATATATATATATATTATTATATATATATATACCACATGCACGGTTCAGAATACCTGTGCATGCTTAGTTGTTCCCAGTGGCAGCTTGCCAGTCCTGAGCCGGTCAGTAGTTAGCTATCTATACCATTTCCTGCAGTGCTGCAATATGTGCATGCAGCAGCCACACACACACTCAGTAAGCAGGGACTGCAAGTACACACATACACCTCTCAGGAATGCACAGTACAGTGACATACACCCACTCACACCCACACATGTACACATGTACCCCTCACACACTCCTACCCACAGCACCCACCTGCTTTCATAAGCACAAACATACACTACACACACACGCGCGCGCGCGCGCACATGCGCGCACGCACACGCGGACACACACACACACCTACACACAATACACATGCACACACCGCGCACATAGCTATGTAAACCATTTCCTACAGTGCTGTAATATGTACATGCAGCAGCTACACACACAGAGAAGTAAGCAGGGGGCGCAGGCATACCGGAAAGCTGGCGAGGCACTTAGCTACTGCCGATCGATGGCTTTTCGCTTGAGTGTGCAGTGAGGGGCCATTTGTGATGACGATTTCGAAGAAAAAACGGGTGAGCTAAGGTTCTCCGAGCTAAGGACACTTGCCAAGCCTTAGCGTGTGTGGTTGACGGCGCTCACCAAATTCTTCTCAGCTCCTGTTACTTTTCCAAGGCAACGGTTTAAAGGTCTTTGTGACGGCAGCCATTGAAGACGATGGCAAGAACCAGACAGCAACCAATGGCGCTCTATACAGAAGAATATTATGCACTGCATTGTCCGGTGCTGGTGAGGCCACCAGAAGGAGGCGCGGCACACCTATCCTTCGAGAAAAGTCTGTTCAAAAGTCCGCCGCCGTATAAACGCCTCGTAAGCAATGCTTCACCAATACCCGTGCAATATAAATACAAGTACAATTATACTAACGCAGTAAGTATATTATATACTTGGCTTTCTCTCTTGGACAGCGAGCTGCTAATTGAGAAATCCTGCTAATGATGTTGTCCTATGAACCACCTCACCAAGTTCACTAAGTTTCATTGATATGTGATCACATTTTTTTGGTATCGATACTATGCTGCCTATCTAAATAAATGCGCAATACATAATGCATTGTCCTATGAGGATTTATATTGCCACTTTGTGTCCAATTTGCAGGGGAAACAAGGCCTAATTAGAAATTCTGCCAAATTTAAAACTCAACAATTTTCCTCAGCATCAGCGTTCTGCATAGTGCTTGTTCACCACTGCCTCCGACGATGCCAGGAATTATATTGTTTATTTATATTATTTATTTACTTTAGATTGGTGGGATATATTGCAACTTGCACTGTACCCACAACCACCACCACACAATGCAAGGTGCAATGTGCACTCATATGCATTTGGGCACACCAGTTGGGTTACTTGCTTAGAAAAAACACTATCGGTGCGTGTTGCAGGTGATGATCGCCATGAATACAAGTGAAGTATTTGTGCTAGTTGATAACTGGAAAAACGCCACCAGCGCATGTTGCAGAGAGTCAAGACCACATACATACGTACATGCATGCATACACACATTCAATTCACAGTTCAATTCAGTCAAATTGGTAAAACTCATAATCTTCTGACCTTTGTGTATGTAAATGGACTGCGTATACAGAAGCATATACCTACATACACACATGCAATTATTTTAGTCCACTTCATGTTTCAGATACCCACTTCTGGTACAACCAAACCATCAAACCCTTCCGTTCTGGAGTTCCAGACAAACTCATGCTCATTCTAGACCTCTTTGCTGAAGAAGACCCAGTTTGGATTCGCACTGAACTGTTCTTTGGAAAACCATTCATCTGGTGTATGTTGCACAACTTTGGTGGACTTCCTAGTATTTCTGGCAACCTTACCACCATAGCAACAACACCTACGAATAGATGCAAGGCTTGCTAAAGGCAGCATCATGGTTGGAACTGGCATGACCCAGAAACAATTGAACAGAACCCAGTGGTGTATGAACTGATGGTGAGTATACAGCACAACTGAAAGCCTAATTGGTACACTATAAAAGGTGAAAATGTCATCAGCACAGCATCGCATCACAGCAGTAACTGTAAGTGTGTAGGTGCACATTATCAACAGTGCTCTCCAACAGCTTGAAACATGGATCATTCATGTCCAGAAATGCAGAGGGATTTCCTGACCTAGTTCACATACTGTAGGCCCAGCTACAGACATGCATCTGTGTCCTCACCCTAAACAGCATTTTTCACAAATGATGCAGTAAGACATCACGTATCGACATGGCAATGTTCAGTATATTGACATAATGGCAATGGCTGCATTGTTACTAATACAAAGGTGACGCCTACTAAAGATGTTAACCTATGGTATGGAACAGGTTTTACTAAGAGTGCAAGCCCAGAACTTGCTGCCATCGTGAAAGTTAGAGTAGACTGTTGTAGAACTGTGGATCACAGCGGTGCCACCGAGTGGCCCACATTCACGTGAGCTATCCTGGTCCTTCCTTGCGGGTGTTGCAGGGTGTCCTAGACATCTTTGCAACTCACAACTAGAAAACCGAAAGATGGTACACCAAATCATAGCTCATGAGTGAGCGGCGACCAAATTAATAGCTTCTGCAATATGTAGGATAATTGTGAAGGACTTCTGCGTGGCTAGGTTCTTGCATATCGGTACGATCGAGGGAACCACACTAGCCAAAATCAACTTAGAATAGATTCCAAACGTTTCGGTCCAATCCAGGACCTTCATCAGTGGAATTAACACTTACAAAACTGAGATGGCAGACTGTATACACATAAAAAGTGGGAATAAGGTGTGAATAGATGTGTTGCTAGGGGATGACAGCTTGCATGCATGAGGTATAAGTCCTGTTGTTAACTGTAATGAAATATAGTAGTGTAATGAAAGTATAAAATAACTGAGACATGCTAACATGCAGTGACACAATCTAATAATCAAGAGGGTGTGTAGAGGTGGATAAGTGGGTTGTACACCCCTGGCAACGGGCCTTCATCTTGGTTCATCTAAGTACAGGGAAAATTGGCATTCTTGGTGCCAATAAGAGGCATTCCTTTGTTCCATTCATGTGCCTTCTAGGCATTTGAAGGGTATGCTGAGGCTATGAAATGTCTGGAGGATATCTCAAAGCACAACCTTCCCGAGAAGAGTAGCATAGTGTCCTGTATCACAGCAGCTGTCCTTGTAGAAATATACTAAATGCACCTCGCTAGATCAACTGCACCGGGCAAGCTGAGGCTTCGCCATACCTGCAAACTAGCCTCTAGCTTGGAAGTCTGAGACTCGTGAGGAATCAACAGTTACCTCCATGAAACTCCAGCCAACTGTACGATCAAGAATCACGTTGGCTAGAGATTCTACAGACAGATTCTCCACTATGTATATAGTGAATATGGATGAATCAAATCAGGAACTGCACAAATCCAAACTCGATTACAGTGCACTTTACTTTGATGGAAGGACTTTGTGCACTGGCAACTGTGAATCTTAAGGGCACTCTGGTGGCAGTGCATTAAATTTCATTTTCTTCCATACAGTGCTGGTGCTCATGCACCTATAACATTGTGTCATTCATTAATTCTTGTTTTCATTAATGAATAATGCAATGTGCGTAAGAGCCTGTATACCTGTGCATGCTTTGCTGTATATTCAGCATGACTTTATGTCCTATTTACTCCCAGTTGCATACATGTACAGATTTGTTGCTTCAGTTGCAACAGACGTTGCTGCTATGCACTGTATGTGCCACATGTGGTCTGCTACTCCTTGATTTGAAGCAGCTCTTTTAAAGACTGTGTGTTTATCTTAGTTAATCTTCCTGTCCTATTGCACTAGAAGCACTGCAACATTACACTACAGTACTAGCAAGATCCTGCAACAAGCTTGAAGCACTCTGTATGTGCACAACTTTCAGTGGGCATTCAAGTCTAAACTAGAAACGCCACCATGGATCGACATGTTTGTATCCCAGATATCAACACTACAGGCTTGGTGGCTGCCTGGAAGCTGCTACACAAGGCTGGCCTAATGAACGAGGTTGACCAAACTCTTGGAATATATCAGTATGATTTGGTAGATGTTGGACGTCAGTGTCTTGCAAACATCTTTTGTGATCTTCTAAAGATGGTGATGGTTGCGTATGTTGTGTGATTCAAGGACAAACAGAACTTGACCTCATACGTTCAGTTGCAGCATTTGGCTGATGTGATGCTGGAGGTATTACTTCAATCTAATACCAATAGGGACAATGTTGGAGATCATGCTACTAAACACTGCGCAGGTCTGGTGGACAGCGATTCCTTCAGTTGTTGAAATGTTTTCTTCCAATATGTGACCACTAATGTGTTCGAAAGGATCACCTGTCAACCAGTCTGCATTTGCAGCTGCAAAAATTACTCTTGATGCCACTTGGAACTATGAAGTGGGTCCCTTTCCAACTAAACCTTGTGGTGACCCCTCCTTCACTATTCCCAGGAACTGGTCTCCAAATATGCAGATGTTCCAACATCAAGTAACTACAAGAGCTTCACAGATGTAGATATCTCCGTACATGATCTCTTGGCTAGCCTGGATGCGCGGTGGACGCATGACCTTCACCAAATTCACTTCCTCTGTGACTCAAACACTGCATGTATTGGGTACAATTCCCAGGGTGGCCTCAACAACTCAACCACTTGTGATTTTCAACCAGCCAAAGGAAGTAATAATGCAGTATTGTTAAAGTGAATGTGATATCGTAGAGACTCATTGCTATGTATTGATACCAAAAGGGGGGCACAAATGCACCGGCTTACAAGCAGGGTAACGTAGCAGACAACTAATTCAGTTCAGAACGTTTCGGCCACGGAGGCCTTCGTCAGCTGATAGACCTCCTATCAGCTGACGAAGCTGACGACCTCCTATCAGCTGACGAAGGCCTCCGTGGCCGAAACGTTCTGAACTGATTTAGTTGTCTGCTACGTTACCTCGCTCGTAAGCCGGTGCATTTGTGCCCCCCCTTTTGGTAAAGTGAATGTGCAGTCATGGTCATATTTGTGTTACATGCACATTTTGAGTCTGCACATCAGTATTCACAGCTATACATGGCTGAATCGGAGAGGTGTGGGAGAAGCCTGTTAATTGCTTCCTGTGTGTGTTTCCATTTCCTGCGTGAAGTGTGTTGTGTTGTGTACCTTACACCTTACACTACTGTATGGTGTGTAGGGGATATACCTTATTTTGACACATTACATCACTATTTTATATAGACAGGACATGATGAGATTATACAATGGCTGTCCGTATTTAGACACTGAGTCACCATTGACATGTTTACGCTAAGGCCACATAGTATCAATTTCCCATGCACTGAGGTCTCTTGGTCATTGGATGTGGGTGTTATAGTTGAGTTCTAAACTATAGTTATTGCGTGACCCTATTTGTAACCTTTCTAGTCAGCTCCTCAGGAGTTGTGTCTTAAGAACATGCACTGTATGTACGTATATTTGTGCATGCACATGTATTCCCCTTTCCTCTCTGCTCTGGAGTATGCAGATCAGTCACTCTTGCATTTGTGTTTGTATTCCAAGCAGTTGTATCATTTAGCTGCCTCATCACGGTACTTGACACGGATAACTTACATTTTTCCAACGGAAAACGAAACCCAGTAGGTACGTATGTACGTAGCTGTACAGTGCCTTTACGTACACTCGCAACACACTTCCTTCATAAGCGGCGCCGAATGACCTGAAACTTGAAACGTCGACTTGTACGAATGATAAAATGGCTGAACAGTGGAGAAGGCCCCTCAGCGGTAGCGTGACTGCAAGGATACTGCTTCAGCAGCCAATACCCGTCTTCATTCGAGTGCGTACGCTTGCGCATTCATTCCAGGACCTCTTCCGCATTGTATAGATCCGCGGAACGTCCGCGCATTGCCGCGCAGACGATCTGCAGAATGCCGCGCTGGCGATCCGCGCATTGCCGCACGGGCGTCCGCGTATTGCCGCGCGGCTACCTTCGGAAAACCTATGTGGCGTGTCTGCGGAAAAAGGTAAGTTTTCCGTGTCACGTACCGTATGTACAGTATGTGCGTATAGGATTGTGACACCACATTGTGTGTGCTTTATGTAACCTCTACATTCCAGACACCACAGAGACAGCTACATGTATAGCCTCCTGAGGCATACTTAATTCATTTAGTCATATGTAGCTTGCATAACAAAGACAGTGTAGTGCGTGTGTCCCCACTAAATAGAGGTCACAGGATAGATAGTGGTAGGCCATGTCTCGACCAAACTTTGGCATTCTTGAGCGGTAGTGTACACCATCCGCAACCAGATGAGGTGTGTGAGCTACCATTACACTGCCACAGCACTCATCTGCAGCCAAAAATTATGTTATGGCCAATCTTTAGCAATGATTGTGTCATCTGTATATAGCACTCAACAACATTTATCCATACAATTGGGAAAATGCATTAATTATATATATCACAGAATGGAAACATGGACATTTTGTGTGTGTATTCCAAGCAGTGTATCACTTAGCTGCCTCATCACCTATGTACAGTACGTACGTATAGGATTGTGACACCACATTGTGTGTGCATTATGCAACCTCTATATTTCAGACACCACAGAGACAGCTACATGTATAGCTTCCTGAGGCATCCTTATTTCATTCAGTCGTGTGTAGCTTGCACAACAAAGACTGTGCAGTTCTTAAATATGGGCAGTGTGACAGGGGATGATGAGTGAGGTATTTATGATGTAATGCAGGTTCTCAAAATAATAATTAATAAATAAATAAGATAAATGAATAAATTAATGCTGTGCTAGCAGGGGGGGGGGGGGTTGGCTATGGTGGGCAGAGGAGAGGCTGCCATACTGGGCTTAGGGAGCGGCCACAGTCCAGGTTGGAGGTGACTTTCTGCTTCTTGATGTGGATTGCTTCAATGACCTTCCGCCGTGTGTCGTTCATTTCAACCTGCTTGACTGTGGCACACGGGAGAAGGTCAAGGTTTCTAGTGAGCTGCTGAGGAGTTGTGTCCTAAGAACATGCACTGTATGTATGTATATTTGTACATGCACATGTACGTCTTAGGTCATAGGTCAAAGGCCACAAAGGTCATACTAATTGCGATTGCCTTGAGGTGTTTCATACAGCATGGTAGTGCTGTAATGCTGTCTATGTGGGGATAGTGCTCTGTAGGACAGCTGCTGTAGCTGTTTGGGAGGGAGGGGGTAGGAGGGGCAAAACTGTTCATGCTGCTCATGTATGGTCTAAACTGATATGTCCATAGATGAAGTGCTGTACTTGTTGTCTGTACTGTAATATATCATGCTTAATGTTTTGCAATGCATATGACTTCTTAAGTTGTGTTAGAACTACCACATACTGTGCAATACAATCACACTCCTCATGCACATGATGTTCCCTCGTTCATGCATGGGTACCCTGTGGTAATACCTATGCATCCCCAAAGGATGTACGTACAATGTCCATTTGTAGAGGAAATCCACTAAGTCATACTGAAAGTGGCCACAGTTGTTCCTGCTCATACAATACAGTGTGTGGTATTGAGATGAACCATTGCTACAGTACATGACTATAGTCACTATACTCAGGACTATACGTATTCTTCATATGCAAGCATGTAAGGGATCCCGCAGGATAATATTGTGTCATTCGTCGATTGCACATTCCAATATATACAACATACATTTATCTTACCTAGACATAACAGTGTCTTCATTGGAGCATGCAATGTCATCATCAAAGTGACCTACATGGAAGTGGTCATGTTACTATATGTAGCGACAGGCTGTACATTATGATGTAATGCACTCCTGTAGATCTAGTCTGTTCTTCGAGTGGACTTAACTGACATTTACGTACTGTTCCTGTGTAAATGACCACTGCTTCAGGATGAGTCTGACTGTCCTGGCTACCCCACTGAGCGGTACGCAGTTGACATTGATGGAGTGCAAGTTGCTGACTTGACAGTAGATGCAGTCCAGTCCCTAGCCATCAACCGCGCTAATGGCTCAGTGACTCTGTTCCTACCTCTGCTGAACCAGCCACTGCCAGAGAATGCAGTAACACTGAACATGACGGACATGGCGGACATCAGCTGTGTTTGGTGAGCTGGAATTGATGCAAACTATACAGTTTTACGATTGTTAATGTTGCAACGTACATATTATATAATTGAATTGCTTTACTACGTAGCTCAGGGCTGCTAAATTGTGCATACGTATTGTACTACACAGGCAGTGCATGCATGAGGTGTTTCATTCCTTCCCTCCTACCAGCCCTTCGAGAGTCACCACCTGGTGGGGAGACATCAGCTGCAGTGAATGATGAAGGTGACTCACACATAACTCCACTCACGCTGTGCACTAAAGCTTGCATGGAACCTAACCACACAGCAAGCTTCAAAGAGTAGGACATACGTATACTGTAGTGTGCGGTGATATATACACATTAGTATATATATACTAGCAGCATTTACATAATTAATATGGGAGGCAATGATATCTGTGCATATAATATGCACACAGTATGTACAGTAAATTGCATATGTAGCTACCTCACTGTTAGCCTATATACGTGTACATATAAAATTATGGTTGATACATTGATGGTGTATAGACGTATGTTTTCAGTACATGAAAGACTTGTTCTTGATAATGTATCAGCCATGCATCAAATTGAATGCTTCCTACAGTACGTATTAAACTGCATGTGTGTGTCATGCTAGTTTGTGGAGATCACTGTTGCTCCTTCCTCAGGTGACCTCATTTCTACGTACCACTGCTTCCTTGGTGGCACTGTGGGTTGTCACCGTGACTGTATTCGGAGTTGTTACAGCTGTGTTATCTTGGCAGAACTTCAAGCTGAAACAGAAGGTATGCTAACTGCTAAGCCGTATACATGATATACGTAGAAATGACAATTACAGTGAATGTTTCAACATGCAGTTGACAAGTGCTGGTTCTCCCTTTCTCTTTCAGTCTCCCGACGAAGGAGCCCCTCCCACTCCTCCCCTCCCTCTCCTCTTCCTCCCAAAGGCCCTGACAGTATCCAGCTCCAACCAAATCCCAGCTACTGTTCAGTGGAGAGGGGCCATCAGTGACAATGCAATAGCTGCATGCTTAAGTGGATGTACGTATGTACATACGTTAGTCAGAGAAACAATACAGGCTTGTATTAAATTCTTTAGTCTGAGTCTGAGCTGTTACTTGTGATTGTACAGTATAATGTATTATACGTAAGCTCAACAATGTTACAGCAATAATGCAAAAGAAGCTATAAGGGTGCACGTATATATATATGCAGCTGTAGTGATGTAACTCAAATACAAGACCCCCTGCAAGTTGATACATGCACGTACATACTGCATTGAGGCTCCTGTAAGGCTCTGTGGAATGTAGGACTGCTAATTAGGGGACAGTCCCGGCTGTACTGTGTAAACAACCTTCAAAATGGCTGTTTGCCTTGGTCAGTCCATGGATCACTCCATCCGGAGTCGCTCCTCCCTGAGAGTTGTCCAGATGTGTACCCCACCTCTCTCCCACCTCCATCGGGTGCAAGGGGTAACTCAGTCTCCCTGCAAGGGGTAACTCAGTCTCCCAGGATGGCTCTCATTGTGGCGCTGGTATTGATCAAGTACTCTACTGGAGGTGAAAGCACTAGCTCGTATACGTGTGCAGCTACTGAGCTGACGTACTGTGCGCTGTGTGTGATTCTGTGTAGTTCAGCTGTCATTGCTTTGCCTGTGTGTGTCATGAGTGATGTCTAGAGAGTGGAAGGGTGACTCTGATCGAGGCCAGTAGGTGGTCTTGTTCTCCCAATAGCTAATCACTATACAAGAACATCAGGAGTGTCAACATAGCTAACATGTAGTGAAACTATACATACCCTGAATGTCAGTACTGTAGGTATGCACGTAAGTTTAATTGTACAGATACTGCAATAGTAGCTAGCTAAAATATAGAGAATCCTGTTTGGCGACCCAAACATGTGGCATGACGTGACCCTTCTATATGTATACGTACGTTAGTACGTATGTATACATATACATTTTGTACTAATCTACACGCACAATTGCGAGTAGTGACTTGCGTAGAGAATGTATGGGATGTAAGATAAATCACCGCAAGACAAACTTTGGATTGAGCTCAAAGCAAGTTGGTTCATGGTTAAATTTGGAATACATCTGCTATATTTGCAGGCACACTAGTGTAAACCTATGAAAATTTTGATGATAACATGTGTCACTCCTATTGCTGTAGTTGCTAGTCTTACGTTACACCCTTACATGTGGAGGCACATAGTCGGCATGTGGTTACATGTACTCTCCATGCAGCTGTATATAGTTGTTAGTCTTACGTTACACCCGTACATGCCTAACACAGACTGATCCAAGTATACTGGTGTGTACTGCCAGGAAGTGTGGTCATTGGCAACTCTCCATTAAAATAGAATGGAAGGCCTAGTGCAATTCTTATCAATCCACATAAATTTCCTTAACAGTAGCTAATCGCATGCATTCTACAAACCAAAGAAGTCTCTTTTCTGACACTTCACTGCTATAGCCATAGTGATGGCAAAATGTAGTCCAAACTGTGAGACCTCACGATATACCTCTTCATTCTCCTCACTAGTACACTCCAGCAACTGAAGAAGACTGTTGGGCAGCACAGTGCTGAGATACTGACTCAACAAGTGTAGAACACCAGCAGAGTTGACAGGAGTGCTTTTATGCCCAAAGAGGCAGCTGTTTCCATCACATCAGAGACAAGGCTATGAGTGATATTATGAGCATGGCAGTCCTGGCTGTACTGGCTACTCCCTGTACTCTTGTAGTGCTTTAGCAGTGCTCCACACACTGACTGAGCTACGTAGGTCCTGCAAAACACAGGACAAATACAGCCACAAGGAAAGTCCTTCCACAGCAATTCTACAGTCAAGAGTATATTTGTGAAATCAAGTGCAAATGCATGCATGACAAATGTGTCTTACACACCACTGAGCCTCTGTGAAACATTTGACGCAAGGCATACAAGAGCTGCCAGAGGCATCTTCCATCAACTGGGAAGTTAGGGAGACTCAAAGCCTTGACAATGACATCCAAGGCATTGTCCTACATGGCAAGATGAAGAGACATACTAAATCCTGAAGTGGCCATGAAACAGGTTCATATGTACATGTACCCTACAAACAGTACAATGCTAGCAATAAGTATCCACAACTTCTTTATTATATACTAATTTTATGAAAAATTTTATATAGCAATTGGTACTGCATAAATTGCTCATTAAGGAATAAGGGTTGGCTAAGGACCCCACCGCAACCCTTGAATGGAAGATTAATGCCATGATTCTACATATGAATAAAGCTGGCCTCCATCTTGGATGCCCTGAATAACACGCTAATATCATCGGCCAGATTTGTGCAAACTGCCAGAGATGCACAAACCCGAAGTCCCTCAACGCCTGATTGTGTCCTTTGTGCACTCCCCAACCTACCAGCATACCAAGCACTAGCCAGAGTCCTGTCTCCCCTGGTGGGCAATTCTCTTTCACATGTGCAGAATTTCCACCTGTTTTACTGATGTTACTCATTTTACAGATTTTATCCACACGCAGGGCTTGCAGGAAGATGCCTCTGTAGTGCCTCTGGTCTCACTTTTCACGAACGACCCAGTAGACCAAGCAGTATCAGTGGCCTGATGCAAACTGTAGGAGGATGAGTAGACTTGGAAACGTTCCTCCCTGTGTGTGCAGGAAGTAATGGAGCTCCTCATGTTTAGCCTTTCAGTCACCTACTTGGCATTCAGTGGGTCAATGTATAAACAAACCTATTGTACAGTCAGGTGGTCACCAGAGTCTGTGACAATTGCTAACCCGATGATGGAGGATGTAGAACAGACAGCCCTGGCAACAACGGACATCCCCTTCTGGAAGTGGTACGCCGAGAACACATGCACTGCACAAACAGTCCACACTCGATTGATATGCACTGAAGGGATATGCAAGTGATTTGATGTACCTACATATCCCTTCAAAGAGAACCACAGTGCATGCACATTTGTTGTATCATAGACCTTGCAACCACAGACGTGTATGAAGGACAACTTACTGAGTGACAATCTGCTAAAGTTCTGAGAAACCATTGAATGTTTGATAAACTTAATACTGCCACATGACCGATACTGAATAATGAAATAAAATGGCGGTCGCGCAACAGTTGCGCTAGGGAAACTGTCGAGGGACAACCTGCCAGCGGAGATGCCGGCTAGCCAGAAGGATGATTTGTTGAGATTTGGAACATGGAATGTACGATCTTTGAAGGGGAAAGATGTGGAAGTGATTGCGGAGATGAAGAAATACAAGCTTGATATTCTGGGCGTGAGTGAGACGAAATGGAAGGGAAACGGTGCGGAAAACGTGGATAGTTGTTACGTAGTGTACTCTGGGGTAAGCGATGGTAGAGCAAGAGCGGGTGTGGCGGTTCTCCTTTCAGAAGATGCAAGTAAGTGCGTGAGAAGCTGGCAGTGTGTGAATGAAAGAATAGTAGTGGTAAAAATGAAGGTAGGCAGAGAGTGGCTGACCTTGGTTCAAGTGTATGCTCCAACTGATGGTAGTAAAGTTGAGGAAAAGGAACGTTTTTACTGTGACCTACAAGGGGTTATTGATAAGTTAGGTAGGAAGGAGACTTTGGTTATTATGGGAGATTCAATGCTCGAGTCGGGAAAGATTGCGAGGCCTGGGGAAATGTCATAGGCAGAAATGGTGAGGGGGTGAAGAATGACAGTGGGGGCAGGCTACTGTGGTTTTGTGCCGTGAATGACATGTTGGTGACGAACTCTTGGTTCCAGCATAAGGATATACATAAGTTTACATGGGTCTGTCCAGGTAGAGATCTGAAGAGCATCATTGATTATTTTGTGGTAAGAAGGGATACCCGTGTGAGAGTGAAGGATGTCAAGGTGGTGAGAGGTGCAGATGTTAGTAGTGACCATTATTTATTGCTGATGAAAATGAGTATGGGGTGCAAGGTTCAAAAGGGTGAAAAGAAGGCTGAAAACGTGGCAATCCGGACGGATCGGTTGAAAGATAGAGAGGTGAGAATGAAGTTCCAAGCGAAACTGTTAGTGAAGATGAATGAGCTGGGATTAAGTAGGGATGAGGTTGCTCAGGAGGCAGGAGTGAATGTGGAAGATGTGTGGTTGGAGTTTAAGGAGGGTGTGTTTGGTGCGGCAGTAGAGGTATGTGGGGTAAGACGGTCTAAGGGATGTAGGAAGAGAACAAAGTGGTGAAATGATGACGTAAAAGAAGCTGTGAAACAAAAGAAGGTAGCATATCTGAGATGGTTGCAGCAGAAGACAGTGGAAGCTAAAGAAGTATATCAAACAGCTAAGAAAAATGCATGGAGAGTAATAAGACAAGCACAAAATGAAGAATGGGTGGAGTTGGGAAAGTCCCTACAAAATGATTTCCAGAAAAATCAACATAGGTTCTGGGAATCGAGTTAGGACATCTGGGAGAAACAGAGAAGAGCTTGACAAAGTGTGTGTTGCTGACGGTCAAGTGATTGGGGATGAACATGGTATTCTGGAACGTTGGCGAGAGTATTTTGCTGGATTATTGCAAAGGGATACTCAGGTGACAGATGATGGGGTTGGTGATGGTGCAGGGGAATCGCAAGAAGAGGATGGTATTAGTTGTGAGGAAGTTGCTAAGGCCATAGGAAAGCTAAAGAACAGGAAAGCACCAGGAGTATGTGGAATTAATGCCGAAATGTTGAAAGGAGGAGGGGGTATAGTGGTTAGATGGTTGCGCTCAGTCATACAGTTGATGTGGAAAAGGGGTGAAGTGGTGGAAGATTGGAGAAGAGCTATCATTGTACCACTGCATAAGAAAGGCAGCAAATTGGCTTGTAGCAATTATAGAGGGATTAGCTTGCTAAGTATACCAAGTAAAGTGTACGCTAAAATCCTGGATAGTCGGCTGAGGAGTAGAACAGAGAGTATGGTGATGGAAGTGCAAGGGGATTTCAAAAGTGGGAGAAGCTGCGTCGATCAGATTTTTACCATCAGGCAGCTGAGTGAGAAGATTCTAGAGAAAAATAAGCAAATGATAATAGCGTGTGTTGATTTGGAAAAGGCTTACAATAAAGTGTGCAGGGAGAATCTCTGGAGAATGTTGGTGAGGTATAAACTAGGTGGACACTTACTGAGGGCTATTCAGTCATTTTACAGGGCGAGTAAAGCATGTGTACGGGTCAATGGAAAACTGTCAAGATGGTTCCCTATTTATCAAGGTGTTCGGCAAGGGTGTGTGATGTCACCATGGTTGTTTAACATATACATAGATGGAATAATTAGGGAGGCAATGGACGATTTTGTAGGGGGAGTGCAGTTATCTAACACAAAGGTACAGGTGTTACTATTTGCTGATGATATTGTAATGGTCACGGAGAGGAAGGAGGACATACAGAGGAACCTTGAAGTGTTGAAGGCAGCTATGGATAAGTGGGAGATGAAGATGCATTTGGGGAAACTAAGGTGATGGTTGTAAGCAGAGTAGAAGAGGGATGCAGTGTGACAATTGACGGTGAGAAGATTGAAGAGGTGCAGAGTTTAAAGTATCTTGGGTCAAGTATCAGTGCTGATGGGTCGAGTGAGGAGGATATTGAACAACGAATAGGTGCCGCGACGAGGGTGGTGAGAGCGATGAGGAAGGAAGTATTAGAGCGGAGGGAGTTAAAGAAGGAAACGAAACTGCGGGTCTTTAATGCGATGGTAGTGCCTACTCTTCTGTATGGCTGCAAAACGTGGACAGTGCAAAAGAGACATGAAAGTAGGTTGCAAGCTTGTGAAATGATGTGTTTGCGAAGAATAGAGGGTGTTTCAAGGCTAGACAGGATGAGGAATGAGGACATCCGTCAGTCCCTAGGACAAGTGGCGGTGGTGGACATGATGAAGGACAGGCAGATGAGGTGGAAGGAGAAGCTAGAGAGAATGGATGGCAGTAGACTGGTGAAGCAGGTGTATGAAGGTGATGTAGTTGGGAAAAGACCAAGAGGACGCCCAAGGAAGAGATGGGATGATAATTTTAAATAGGCTGTATGGACTTTTAAATTGAAGTACTATACCCCATTTATAGTATGTAATTACTATGCTGACAATATTACCCATTCATCAGTCATATTATGTTGCCATGTGTATTAGCGGCTACCTCCTGCATAGGAGACAAAAGCCTGGTTGAATAATAATAATAATAATAATAATGACCGATACTTGAGGGCACTTTCCAAGCACCTTGACTGCAACAGTGGACCCCTACAATGGTAGTCACATTGTGACCTAAAAAACTTACTTACCTGCAACACTTGCTTCTTCCTTCAAAAATTCAAAGATTGCTGGAAAGGCTTGAGTTTCTGGTCCAGGGGAACTACATACATGAAATGATGCAAAATGAATGCAAGGAATTCATAATATCCTATAACTTAAACACTATAGGACAGACCTAAATCACTGGTGTCAGATTCTGACTCCTGAAGTACCAATACCACTCTTACCATCAGCCAGATCATTGTACCACGAAGAGGAGCGTCATCACTGGTTAAAAACTGTGCAAAGACATGTGAGAAGGAATGCAATATGATATTGAACATGAAGCACAGGGTTTGCACATGTACGTACATACTACACTACCTGTATCTGTACGTGACATTCTCACAAGACTGCAATCCCTGGATTACACAACAATCAATATAACTTGCGTAGATACATTCATTATTATCATTATGCAATATAGTGGCTTACTGCAAGCAACAACAACCCTTTTAACATTCTCACAACTCACCTGCTGTAAGGCTAGCAGAATTAAGTGGGGGAAGGGCTGTCTCAGTCATCTCAGCAGTAGGCCTTGGTACATTCTGATACTGAAGAGATACAGGATATAAACACCACAAAGTTGTATTTTTAATTTAAAGACATCGAACCTCACAAACACAACACTGTAGTGGATGACAGTAACCTTAACTACTATCACACATAAGGCACTCCTTATACAAAAGGTAAACATAGCATTATGTCAGAGCTAGCACAATGATGACATCACACAGACCATAGCATGTGAGTTGTCAACCTCTTTGTGGGGAGTATGCACACCGAGCTATCGTGCCAATGCCATACAGTAACACACTCGTTGCAAGGAGAGTTGAAGAACACGTGAATTCATGACTTTGCTCCTTTGATCACAGATACTCAAAAACAAATCATAGCTATACGTACACCAATAGGCTCAATAACAGATGCATACTGACAGTGCATGCTCAAGGGCACAAACCGATGCTGGGTTCTGGAGTGCCCTGATCCACACAGGCACACACTTCTGTTGGCTGCCAAGCACCCAAAGGTGGATACCCAGTGCAGAGTGCTCCCAAACATCAGATGCAGAGGAGAATATCACATGCATACATAGATAAACAAGAAAATCTACTGTGAAAAGTACACACAGACCAACAGTCCTCACAGCCTCGGTTTGGCACATGGCCACCCAAAGCCAGAGCACATGCAGTGCATACCATATCAGTGTAGCTTTTGGTTTGTTCCAGCACTATTGTTTTGTCACTCAGATATACTGTATTCTAAAAATTCATCGCTCAAAATGTCTAGAAAAATTTGGCATTAGGTAGAAATTACAAGTGGAATAAGCAAGATGGTCGACAGTGATGAACATTTTGATTAGTCTACAAATCGTTAGAGCAAATGGTTAAACGCCAGAGTGCATTTGTAAGGAGGATTGCTTGATTGAGTGTAAGACACTAACGTTGCCAGACAAAAACTACCTTATACAACTTCAATCTACATATATATTCTTCAGGCTATCAGATTGCATGGCCAAGGGTGCTACGTTACTCCACTCATAAGTCGCAGCATGCACCCCTTTTGGAACCTGCAGCATAATGCAACTACTTTCTACTGTATCACATATGTCATCATTGCCATGATCAACATTACACCTTCAAGTAATGTACGTACATGCACTCCCTACCTGCTGTGAGAGAGGAAGCCTGCTCATAGTTTTCAAAGTAGTCTAGAAGTAGCTGCTCTAGCAAAAAATAAAAAGAAATTAATGGTAACTAAGGCCCTCTTACATGTGAAGAGATATATATCTACATCAAACTTCAGGAAACTGAGAATTTTACAAATCTCACTACTCCTTGCATACCATGTAAGCAAAGGAACTGCACACAATTTCAAAATAGAGTTTTTATATAGACACTCACTCACCGGAGTAGGAATGGTTGTGGCACAGTCTTGCACTAGCTGCTTGAAAAGGAGCAGCACAGCTTCGGTGCTCCATTCCACCATGAGCATTGAAGGAATTAAGCTAGCAAGAATTAAAGAAGATGTAGTGTCACTCATAAGAATATTCTCAGTCAGCACTGAGGACACCTGTACAACAGAACCAATACACATACAGTATATAGATATACAGAAGCATTGTGGAGTGAGCAGAAACAGAATGTATTGTGTTGTGGAAGCTGGTGATTGCTGCCTAGGTTAGACTGGCTCTGGGAATTGCCACAGCATACATACGTTTGATACACAGCATACATACGGTCACCCACCCAAGTTTGAAAGTGTGGATTGCTGAGGTCAAGAACCTGACTACAGTATCCTCAAATACCACCAGTTTAGTAATCCCTTCTGATTGAGAAAGAACACTCCTCAAAACAGATGAAATAGCCATATCCAAAACATGTGCTGAGCACGTCCAGCCTGCAAAGACTTCCTGCACAGCAAAAATGGAATTATATACAACATTACTTACACCCTACCAATCCAATATCGTACGCATTATGCAAATAACTGGCTATTTATTAACAGGACCACAACTCCTTATGCTCTACGCTTTAGAACAAGTGGCAGAGATAGTGTGGATGTCCAGGTACATAATGTAAAAAGGCTACTGTAGCTCAGCTACAAACATGGTTTAAAAAAGAATGATTATGCAGTTGGAGAGGCTGACTGAAGTGGACAGTGTAAGACTAGGAGTGCATGAAAACAAAGTGAAAAGTACAAGCCAATATGCTAGTGTGAATAGCAAACATCAGTGGATTCTAGTGTAACCTGTACATGAGTGAGCACTGTCACTGAATACAGTGAACTATGCCACCTGTGTTCACAATTCACACATGTGCCACCCACACACTGCATACATAGAGCAGTACCCAGCATACACTGGATAAACCATTGCAGAACAGATGTGGACTTTATCACGAGGAGAGGATAAGGAAGTTAATGAGGCCGTGAGAATAGTTTGAGATAAATAACACTAACACTCTATACCCTAAATTCAATAAAGACCAAAAAGCAGACACTTATAGGTGTCTGCTGAAATTATACCATTTCACATGCAAGTATTTCATGCCTTTAGGTTCATGTTCTAAATTCTATCGTTTGGAATGGTGGTGCATACTACACGTGTACTATACAGTGTCTACCTGCAACAGCTCCAGCTGGGATTCTTTAGCTTTTGTTACAAGTGATAATACATACATAGGTAATTACTGTAAGATTTCCATATATGCACTTCACCTATCAGTCACCCAAACCAATCAATCCGCATAGCAAACTACAATTCAACACCGAAACAAAACACCAGCAGCAGGATACAGCACACTGAACCACACACAGTTACCAGCAGGTGCATCAATTAATGGAGCTGCAACTCACCATTATGATCAAGCAGCTCCATGTACCAAGCCTAGACTCCTGCAACACACCTGTAGCCAACGCAGTCAGTGTCAAAAGCACATAATGCACAAACCTTGGCTTTCAAAGGCTGCAAGTGATGGCTGTGTGGTGGATGCCTTTGTGTCACAGAGGCAGGCAAAGGATACTAATGTGCGTAGCACATTGTTCTCTTTCAAGCGGGAAACTCTGTAACAGAAAACAAGCATAATCATGCTTGAGCACATACGGTGAGACAGGTGTGGGGCAAGCTGGTACAGGTGTGGGTTGACGGGGTGTATGCAATTGTGCAACACTCAGTTATGTAGATACACATATACCCTTTAAAACATCACCTGTGTGCATCAATTGTAAGTCTAATCAAATCCAGCCGGGCTCTAATAATAGAGAATGACAGTCATAAAACACATCAGTTGCAAACTAAATTGACAGCTGTAGTCTTCTTGACAGACTAATTGAGCACACCAAACGTCAATACTGTTTCGTACGATTCAATGCATTGTTTCACTATATACACCACTCTCAACAGCTATACACACAGACACATACGATACGGTGCATTGAAAAACATTACGTTACCCAAAAACTGGTAACAGTTATCGTCGATTGTCGTTAGCAAATGCAAACGGTAAACCGTTAATCGGTATCTAGTAACATTTAATCGTTAACTGGTAGCGGGTTGCATAGGAGCAGTTTTCAGTGTTCGCAAAAGAGAATGGTCTTATCAATGTATTGCATGCAGCGGATCGTGCAACTATACACTTGACTTCGTCTTCTCCGTGACACTCTCACCGATCTGTAGCGCTCCAATCTCTGCGTACCTTGGAGAGACTTTCTACATACTCCTTCCCGTCGTAGCACATTGAGCTGCTGTCTTCGTATGTCAATGATGATAATGTCCATATATATCTCCTTAGTCGGCTCCAAAAGGTCGGGTGCTGATCCAAGCATCTCCAAGTCTGTACATACGGCTCCAAATAGTAGCGTCTTCACAGGTGTGCACTCCATGTATGGCAGCGTAACAGTGTCTCAAAAGAGCAGCGTCTCACAGTGTCCCCAAATTCAGCGCGTTTTCTGATCTGAGCCGAGTATAGGTACGAAAACGTCAACCGATAATGGTTTCAGGTTTCCGTTAACCTTTACCGGTTAAATGCTAACAGGTAATCGAAAATATTCACAGTTAAAGGAGCAATAACGACGAAAAGCGGTAACCGGCAAACGGAATTACCGTCATGTTTCTATGCACCGTACCACACACACACACACACACACACACACACACACACACACACACACACACACACTGTCAAGGCCATCCAAGCAGCACAGACACACACACTCGTTCACATGCACACAGTGTCAAGTAACACAGTGCGGAGGTACCTTAACAGTTGAAGTAGCTTGGCCGGAGCAGTTTGACAAGTGCCAATGGGAGGGCGAGCACTGCTTGGAGTCTCTGGACCTGCCAGTGCACAAACCAGTCATAGTGCATCACACTCCGCCCCACTGCACACACTGCCTAACCCTAGCGTTTTCATGACCATCACTACTGGTCTGCTATCGTCTAACACTTGTGTGTGCATACAATCCCTGGACTTTGGGGCTCAACGCACACAAGTGGTACAGACATGTTCCTCAAAGCCCTCCCCGTGGGAGGCGATACTTGCTGAGCTAATCACTGGTAATCTTACCCCAAACCACTGCTGCACTAGAACAGCTGAGCTCAACAAATTAACAGGCCAGTTGTGGACACACAACTCCCACACTTTGGTCCACTGACAGCTAGGTAGTCAATGGGTACTACAGGAGCTCACAGTTGAAGGTATTTACACTGTCAACGCTAACTCACACACACGTGCACGCACACACACATACACACAACATACGTACATATGGCCTTACTTCCCACATCACAACGAAGCAATGTCCAGTTGCTAAATATACATACCCTCATCACCAGTGTCCATTGGTGACGGCAGTGAAGGGCAGCCTCCCATGGCTCCCATGGAGGAGCTGGCTGATGCCAAGGGACTGCTGGAAGGGTGGGGTGTTGAGGGAGGCACAGTGCATGCAAGGAGAGGTAATACAGTAGATCCGTATGCATGGACACACACACTAGTATCCTCCGGTCTGCACCAACCACCTGCATGTGGGACATGTACAAATGTTAAACTCCAGTATCAATGTACGTACCACATACCCACCAGAACTTGCCACTGTAGATCATTCCCACAATATACATATACGTATATTGCTCTACTACTACCAACCTTAATCCACACCAGGTCAGCGTAGGTGATGACCACTTTGCTGTACATCTCATTATCGGCAATCACAGCCCCTCCAACGTGGTGTGTCCACAAGGAGGCATAGTAGAGGGAGGAGGCCTTCACCTTGAACACTGTTGCAAACAAAGTGCAGTGGCTATTGATCTGGAGTATCCCACACTGCCGCTGCTCTGCAAACCTCCCTCCTTCCAGCAGCTCAAAGCGATACACACTCTCGCCCTCCTTCAGTGTGTGAGGAGCCATGGCAAACGACAGGCCATCTCAGACCTGGTCCTCCCCACCATACCAGTGGGGGAGCGAGAGTATACAGGGCTTGGTGAGACGGCAGCCATCATAGTAGAGGTACACAGTCCAGCCGAATGTGACTGGATGCCAAAAGGGATCCAGCAGAGATCAACCAGAGCAGCCTCAGCATCTAAGGGGAAGGGGGGGGGTGAACAGTGGACTTCACCCACCTCTGCCCTCCACTGTTCACTTTACACTCACCCTTCACTGCGGCTGAGTCTGGCTCTCTGGGACGACCAGACCCTTCTCCAGCAGGCCCAGAGGGGACCTGCATGGTTGAGGAGAAGGAGGCACAGGTCACGTCTTGGTGGGTGGGTGGGGACTAAGACTTGTGGGTGAATGGTCTTGCATTACTGACCTTTGACCCCTGATGCTTGGACCCCTCTTTAACTTCCTCTGAGATCAGCTCTGTCTGGCTCAGGGAGGGTCCTGCACATGCGGACAACAAAGTCAACAGTCCATGGTAGTCACGTTCTAGCATACCTCAACCTACCCTCAGCAAGCGGATGCATTGACATCTTCTGATAATGCTCAACCAGGTGTGAAGTGGAGTGTGTGGAAGTTGCCGCGGTTGACGAACCTCTGTACCCCAAATCAGTGCATGCTATTGACGAACCTCTCCCTGAATCAGTGGATGCTATTGACGAACCTCTGTACCCTGAATCACCGCTCAATCCAGGCACCCAACGACGAGTCATTGGTGCTTCCCTTGCATGCACAGAATTAATCCCTTGCATGCACAGAATTAATGCCACAAAACACCATGTGTCTGTTTCAGATACAACACCCAAGTGCATGCACCTCAACAGCCTGAAACACCCGTAGAGCGTACAGCCATTGTGACAAGTACCTAACGATTAGACTGTGTGAGTTACAGGACGAGCTGAAATCACATACTTCAAACATGTGTGCACACAATTTACAGTGCTCAAATTGAAATTAATACTACCAACCACGTCCACACATTTAGTAGTCTAGTAGTCAGTGGGGGTAATGACTATGTACAGTACAGGCTTGAAGACGCCAGCAAGGTAAGTACTGACAAGTAATGATGCACCTTGTCAGTGGTGTTGCATCACTCACAAAGTGGGGGATGACGCTGGGAGAGACAAAATGCTGACACAGCAAGAGAAGGCAAGTTGACATCAGCCATGCTCACCATCAGTAGAGTGAACAATTGTTCTCTTTCATAACAGTTCATGAACTTAGGACACTGTCACTTCAGGGTTTCTAATCCTGTTTGCACACACCGCTATCACACAAGTGAGTAAATAAAGCACTGGAACAGCAGAGCATCATGTAAATTCCAGTGACGTATGACACGTGAGACTCTGTAGTTCCAATACTATTATCATGTGAGTGGTTGCTGTGTACAACGTGCTAAGCAAATAAAAACCAAAATGATTGTAACCAAATTGTAGTACAATGTTTTAATTTTGCCCTTGATGTAAACATGTGACCCCTGCCTAAATGCACAAAAGCACCCCACCTCTTAAGGAGTGAATAGGTTTGATGAAGCCACATAATGCAATACAGATTTATTGCCGAGCAGCAACCGTGAGTGAAGCGAGGCCAATGATTGTGTTCCATTCGAGACATTGCTACGTATATATATATATTTATATATGTGTCCGCAACGCAAACAGCGATGGCAGAAACGGGCAGACTATGCAAACGAGTGCTGCAGTGGGCAGATATAAGGGAGAGCCAGGGGGCGCCAAATTTTATAATATAAAATCAACCCCAAACCCTGACCCTAAAACTAATACTAAATCCACGCAGTCCATACTTGCGCAATTTGGATCCCCCTTATATGTGCCATGACCCCAAGGGTGCCATAGTGTGGTACATATGCACTCGGAACACAACTTGGCAAAGTGTGCTGCTATAGTACAGGGTAAGGTGAAGTAAAGAACCCACTCATAAGCGTCTCCACAGAGTAGTCATATTTCGACAGACTAGACAGGCTTCCTGCACTACCTCTGCAGGTTTGGTTGACAGGACGTGAGTCAGAAGATCCCTCCACACCTACTCCCAACTCTCCTTCCTAGCTAACTCAGAGCACTCTTTTGCTGTTAAGAGGTGTCTAGTAAAGAGCTCATTCAGTGCTATAGGGTGGGAATAGGTTCACAACAAACAATTTAGCAGTAAGATACTAACCACATGTGGTGGTTTCACCCATTGCAACTTGCGCTGATAGACTTTTCATCCACCCACTGGCACAGATACCGTACTTGCACCCAAACAACGTGCATTCTGCAGTGGTAGTGTCATATAATATGTCACACATTAAGCTACACGCACACATATGTATACACACATGCATGCACACAAATTTTATGTATAGGAAGAGGGAGCATGCGTACAACACACATCAAGCAGGAAGTTGTAGACAGCTGACATCACTCGAATTATAACAAAGGGAGGGTGATGCCAGCTGTTTCAGGCTACTTGGCCTTCATCAGTGCAACACGCCCTATCATACAGTCATTTCGAGTCTTGTTCACACATTGCACACTGCAATCACACTGGCTAAAGGTATCGGAACTGCAGAATTCCAATGGTAATTAGTATGTGAGATTCAGCAATTTCAGTGTGAGTGATTGCAGTGTGCGTGTGGAAACGGGACTAGAAACAGGTGAGCAGCTGTTGTAGGACACACACCTGTCGAGGGGATGCACAAGCACATGACATCTGTTGAAGTCCACAATGAGTCTTACAACAAACTACAAGTTCACACGTGGACACAGTACACAATTGTGTTCGCACATAGACACAGTGCACAATCAAAAGCACTCAATTCCTGTTGTTATTGGGTCGATTGCACAATTGGGAGAGATTTTGTGAGGGGTTCAGAGTGGGGGAGGTCATGAAAGGGAGGGATCCCAGCTGGACTGTTCACAGTGACAAGGGGAGGGGCATGACAAGTGTTCAGTTGGCAGGAAACTTGCCGTTTGCCCTGAACAAGATAAATTGTAGGACTCTCTACCTGTCACTTTTACAGATCTAATCCCTATGGGTATTTCTGGAGGACTTGTTTCACATGACATGATGTTTCGCACTTGCAAGCATGACATTGTAAAAATAAATAGCAGCTCATGATTCGTCACACACTACATATATTTATCACATGCACAGCACACAGTCACAGAAGTGCATACTCTCAAGGGGAGCCATAAATGACACACACTGCCACAGGCTGTAGACATCCCTGTCTTCTATTCGACACAGCACGCACTTCTTGCCCTCCCATCCTCACAACTTCATGACAGGTGTCACCTCAGCATCCACTGAGGAGGTTGCACACAATGGGTCAGCTGAGACAACAAAATGTCCGCCGGAAATAGGGCGAAGACTAGGTGCGGAAGTGACAACTTAGTAGACTGCGCGACTAGCGCGCGCAGTTTACGTGGCAAAACATTTCAGCTGTTCAGTTGAATGGACGCTCGCGACTGATGGCGCTGTCGTGTGTGTTCTACCGCGAATGGTCTA
Source organism: Aplysina aerophoba (assembly GCA_949841015.1). NCBI lineage: Eukaryota > Metazoa > Porifera > Demospongiae > Verongiida > Aplysinidae > Aplysina > Aplysina aerophoba. The sequence continues at coordinate 3,356,559 of OX465035.1, forward strand.
CCACTCCTCCAAGGCTCTCAATTTTGCAAACGGCCACACCTATGGAACAATGACAGCGTGTGTGCCAATGCTAATGGTCTTTCACTCCAGCAAGCTGACAAGATTGCCAACGGCTCCTTACACTTCAAGAGTTCACTCCAGTTGTGTTTGCATTCAGTGTGGACTCTAGAAGCAGTCGGAAGTGACCCAGACACGAAAGGTCTTCCACTCCAGTAGGGATGTCAAGATTGCCACCGAAAGGTGTGAGGGAGATTGTAAGTGGTAAGCGTAGGAGGGGGAGTGTATGCATTGTGGGTAGGGGTGTGGTGTTGTTGAATATTACAACAATATACTAGCAGTCAAAAAGACAGCAGGGAAAGGTGGGAGGGGGAGGGTAAGCGGTGTGGGAAGAAGGAGATGATGTGTATTTTGGATGGGAATGTGGTGTGTGGTGTTTGGAACATATCTACTCTTCTGCCCCAGATCAAGCAGCGATTTTCCCTAGAAAGATTGTCCTTTCAAGCAGAATGTTCATGGCCACAATTATGTTGCATCTATGTCCAGTAGGTGCGGGGCAGCAGCCCCATTGCCCCACTGCATTACTCAACCTATCATTATCATTATTCAACCTTGACAACTACTCAATCAAATACATACAACGATGATGGACCCTTCTTTAACAGTGGCAATCTGTAGTGATGAAGACCTAGAGGTAAAGTAAGTGTTGTGGTGGCATTGCTGCATTTTTCTTTACTTTTATTATTTTTATTCATTTCTGTTTGATTTTCTTTCTTTATTGTTTTGTTTTGAATGAACTATCTTGAATCAACTTCAACGGTGGTGAGAGTGGCTTGATAGCCGTCCTGTGGGCAGCTGTCCTGTAGCTGAGCATACTTGATCTGCTTTATAACTCCTGCATATTCTCGATGCCAGTCTCAAATGATATGTGAAGCTCAACCATGTGGACCGAGAAGGCATTCCAGCTAATAGGTTCAGACCTTACGAAGGTAAGAGCAATGTTCTGGGGAAAGGTGTACTGGCAATTGGGCAAGTTCACTCTGATCCTGCCTATTATTCCTTTATTTCAAATTTTATTTCTTCATTTAGATTATTTTTATATTTCGTGCCCTAATCCTGCTTTATTATTTCTTATTTATTACTTTTTATGTTATATTTATTTATATAAGCAAGATGCTGTAGGCCAATTCCTGACGGCACTGCAGATTGCATACACTCGTGATACCATTGTCAAAGGAGGGTCCATTATCGTTGAGTGAGATCAAGTAGTTGCCAAGGTGTTCAGCAATGAGAGTGCTGTGCCACACCTATGGGACAATGATGCAACTTACTGGCTCAAGTGGACAGCATGGGAAGGTGTTAGCAGGAGGGCAAGTGTTGTGTGTAGGAGGGGTTGGTATGTCTTTTGGTAAGAGTGTGTGGTGTGTGGTGTATTGAGTCGGACAGACGTGTGTGGTGCATATCCTACTCCCCCCCTCTTCCCCTCCTTCACTCAGAACTGGTCCTGGGGCAACGATGCTTTCCACCATCACGGCACACTTTGGACCTACCCTGTTGTGTGTGCCAACACACATTATCTTCCACTCCAGCAAGACTGTCAAGATTTCCAACGGCTCCTCCCACTACTTTGCCAACCTGATGGGCGACATGGTGACTAGCGTACACAACTTCACTTACGTTCACACACACACACACAGAGACACATACACACAGAGACACACACTCACACAGACACATACTCACACAGACACACACACACAAACACATACACACACACACACACACACCACACAATAAATCACCTATCCACAGCAATGGAGCTGTGATCACTTTCTTCCCTGCCATGCACACATGTTCGTGGATAATGGTACAGTACATAGGTGAATAGGTGATCTTGTACGTAGGTACAGCAATATGGCAACTCATTTCACACACACACACACACACACACACACACACACACACACACACACACACACACACACACACACATACACATACACACACACACATGCAGACACACTCACACAGACACACACACACACACACCTCCTCCTCCTCCTTCTCCTCTGTTTGCCATGTCCACTGGGGACGTTGGGCGGGATCTATAGCTGTGATGGCTCCAGTGTTGGGTCAGCCCTACTCGGGTACTGGTTTATCAGGGCTCTCACTCGTCTGTCCACAATTGCTTCTGCGCAGTTCCTTTGGTCCACACAGAGACACACACTCTTACAGAGACACACTCTAACAGAGACACACTCTTACAAGAGACACACTCTTACAGAGACACACTCTTACAAGAGACACACTCACACAGAGACACACTCACACAGAGTCACACTCACACAGAGACACACACAGAGACACACTCACACAGACACACACACTCACACAGACACACACACTCACACAGACACACACTCACACATACACACACCACACAGTAAATCACCTAGCCACAGCAATGGAGCTGTGATCACTTTCTTCCCTGCCATGCACACATGTTCGTGGATAATGGTACAGTACGTAGGTGAATAGGTGATCTTGTACGTAGGTACAGAAATAAGGCAACTCATTTCACACACACACACAGACACACACACACACACACACACACACACACACACACAGACGCACACACATACACATACACACACACACATGCAGACACACTCACACACACACACACACACACACACCTCCTCCTCCTCCTTTTCCTCTGTTCGCCATGTCCACTGGGGACGTTGGGCGGGATCTATAGCTGTGATGGCTTCAGTGTAGGGTCAACCCTACTCGGGTACTGGTTTATCAGGGCTCTCTACTCGTCTGTCCACAATTGCTTCTGCGCAGTTCCTTTGGTCCACACAGAGACACACACTCACACAGAGACACACTCTTACAGAGACACACTCTTACAGAGACACACTCACACAGAGACACACTCACACAGAGACACACTCACACAGAGACACACACTCACACAGAGTCACACTCACACAGAGACACACACAGAGACACACACTCACACAGACACACACAGTTACACAGACACACACACACACACAGACACATACTCACACAGACACACACACACACACACACACACACACACAGACAGACACACTCACACAGAGACACACACTCACACACACACACACACACACCACACAATAAATCACCTAGCCACAGCAATGGAGCTGTGATCACATTCTTCCCTGCCATGCACACATGCTCGTGGATAATGGTACAGTACGTAGGTGAATAGGTGATCTTGTACGTAGGTACAGCAATATGGCAACTCATTTCACACACACACACCACATGCACACACACACACACACACACACACACACACACACAGACAGACACATACACATACACACACACACACACACACATGCAGACACACTCACACAGACACACACACACACACACCTCCTCCTCCTCCTTCTCCTCTGTTCGCCATGTCCACTGGGGACGTTGGGCGGGATCTATAGCTGTGATGGCTCCAGTGTAGGGTCAGCCCTACTCGGGTACTGGTTTATCAGGGCTCTCACTCGTCTGTCCACAATTGCTTCTGCGCAGTTCCTTTGGTCCACACAGAGACACACACTCACACAGAGACACACTCTTACAGAGACACACTCACACAGAGACACACACTCACACAGAGACACACACAGAGACACACACTCACACAGACACACACAGTCACACAGACACACACACTCACACAGACACACACACTCACACAGACACACACACTCACACAGACACACACACTCACGTACACAGGCACACACACTCACACAGACACACACACACAAGTCGAAGTGACCCAAACACGAAAGATCTTCCACACCAGTAAGACTGTCAAGATTGCCACCTGAAGGTGAGGGAGACTGTAAGTGGTATGCGTAGGAGGGGGATCTATAGCTGTGAGCAATGGAGCTGTGATCACTTTCTTCCCTGCCATGCACACATGCTCGTGGATAATGGTACAGTACGTAGGTGAATAGGTGATCTTGTACGTAGGTACAGCAATATGGCAACTCATTTCACACACACACACCACACACACACAGACACACACACACACACACACATCAATATGCTAGCAGTCAAACAGACAGCAAGGGAAGGTGGGAGGGGGGCGGTAAGCAGTGTGGGAAGAAGGGGATGATGTGTATTTTGGATGGGAATGCGGTGTGTGGTGCTTTGGAACAAATCGTACTCTTTTCCCCCAGATCAAGCAGCGATCTTCCCCTAGAAAGATTGTCCTTTCAAGCTGGATGCTCATGGCCAAATTTATGGTGGATCATTGTCCTGTAGGTGTGGGGCGCAGCCCCATTGCCTCAGTGCTGTACTCAACCTCATTACTCAACCTTGGCAACTACTCGATCAAATGCAACGATTATGGACCCTTCTCCAACAGAGGCATGACAGACTTTTGCAATTTTGCAGTGGTGAATATGTGGGGGGGATGGTAAGTGTTGTGGATGGAAGTGGGGTGGCAATGCTGCATTGTTATTACTTTTATTATTTTTATTACTTTTATTATTTTTATTACTTTTATTATTTTTTATTACTTTTATTATTTTTCATTACTTTTATTATTTTTTTATTACTTTTATTATTTTTATTCATTTATGTTTGATTTTCTTTCTTTATTGTTCTGTTTTTCTGTTTTCTGTTTTATTGTTTTGTTTTATGTTCTATTATGTTTTCAGCCTTTCTTCATATCATGTATTTACGTACAACCACAGGCAAATGCGTACATTTACTTAAATGCAGTGAAGGTGATAGGTGAAATGAGGTTGTCCCGGCACTGCCAAAACTGGTCAAGAGATGAACATGCACAGTTAAAGCTGGGTCTCGAAAACAAAAAGGAGAAAACAATTGACCTTTAGTTACGAAGTTACAAGGGTGTGTATATACAGGTATATACAAAGGGCTCGTCCAGGACCAGCACTGTTGTGATATACATAGGGTCAGCTGGGCACACAGGATTTCATGTCGGTCAGTTATTGTCTCTCCCGTGTCTCACCAAGTGCAAAATGATCCTTCTACAGCTTGACGACTGACCTCCTTTTCCAGGTGTACTTGGGTATTGGCATTCACAATTGGTCCTAACACTGATGAAATGTTCAAGAGATGAGCATGAACAGTTAAACGCTGGGCCTCGGAGAAACAGTTGACTTTCAGCTACATATACATAGTTACAAGTGGATTTGTAGAAGGTCAGATATCTTCTCTCCAGTTTCTGCAAAATGATCCTTCTGTAGCTTGGCGACTGACCTCCTCCAGGAATTTTCGGTTGGCCTTAACCTGAACTAACCTCAATGGTGGGGAGAGAGGCTTGATAGCCGTTCTGTGTGCAGCTGTCTACTAACTCAGCATACTGGCATTGAGAATGTAGGAGCTCAGACGCCTACCAAGATCACTCCCGTTGTGATTGTGTTAAGTGAGGACCAATGTGTAGCCTCCCTGGTGCCCCAGAACTTTCAGAAGAAGTTGGAAGTGCTCCAGATCAAGCAGTGTCTTTCCCTGGCACAAGAAGGCTCTCGCCCACATCTTGACGGCACTGCAGATTAATACGTAATGTAGTGACAAGCTGAGAACACAAAATAAAGAAAACAATAAAATGAGAAATAAGATATAAATAAAATACTTCAATGCCACCACTCTGCCATCCACAATGCTTAAAAATAAAGAAAATTAAATAAAAAGTAACAAAAGAATAATAATAAAATCAAACTATAATGCTGTAATACCACCATACCCTCATCACAGTCTAGAATTACAAAGAACGACTCGGAGAGTGTCCTCTGCGGGTTGAAATTGCCCGTCTTAGTGTTCTCGGGGAGATATTGTGACATTTTCGCTTTTTCATGTACATTCAGGCATGCCTTGCAAGTTCAATCATTATATGCATGTATGCCTTGCACATAATTACCCTGAAGCACTGTCACATTGTGGCCATGCACATGACCTTCTGCTGTTGCCAAACTCTCTGTAATCAACATAGCTGACATTAGAAGTGCTTTCGATAATACACTGGCGTCAGAGCTCTTTCGCCGAAACGCTGTCGACAGTACGCCATAGGAGAGGAGCCCCACATACTTACAGTCATCAGGGAAGGTGTGACTGTGAGCGTTGTGTGTAGGAGGGGGTGGTATGTCTTTTGGATGGGACAGACGTATTTGGTGCATTTGTACACATCCTATTCATTTCCCCCTCTTCCCCTCCTGCACACATGCAGATCTGGTCCTGAGGCAACAATGCTCTTCACCAACATGGATTGTCTTCTGGCAAAGGCAAGGCTGTCAAGATTTCCAACGGCTTCCCTTCCCCCCCCCCCCACACACACACACAGACACACTCTTAGACACACACATACTCATACTCATGCACACACACACACACACACACACACAGACACACTCTTAGACACACACATACTCATACTCATGTACACACACACACACACACACACACACACACACACACACACACACACACACACACACACACACACACACACACATACACACAAACACACACACACACACACTGTGTATTCCTTAGAGGGATAAGTGCTTTTTGGGCAGGGGGATTTTTACAAAAGTTGGTGGACATTTTCAGAGGGGAAACATTCACTGCTTACAGCTAAAGGGTAAGCCACACCCCTTTACAATGGTGTTGTACTTTATCTCCGAGGGTTGTCAGCATTTGGCAAGGCTAGGTGAATACGATAGGTGGTAGACTCCATGTTGACAGATACACACATGCATGCACACACGCGCACACACATACACACGCGCACACACATACACACGCACACACACACACACAAATGGTGTGTGGTCCTTTATCTCTGTAGGTTGTTAGCATTTGGTAAAGCTAGGTGGATACGATAGGTGGTAGACTCCATGTTGACAGACACACACATGCATGTACACACGCACACACACACACACACACACACGCACACATACAAATGGTGTGGTGCTTTATCTCTGTAGGTTGTTAGCATTTGGTAAGGCTAGGTGGATACGATAGGTGGTAGACTCCATGTTGACGGATACACACATGCACACACACATATACACACACACATGCACACAAATGGTGTGGTGCTTTATCTCCGTAGGTTGTTAGCATTTGTTAAGGCTAGGTGGATACGATAGGTGGTAGACTCCATGTTGACAGATACACACATGCATGCACACACATGCACACACATATACACACACACACACACACACACAAATGGTGTGGTGCTTTATCTCTGTAGTTTGTTAGCATTTGATAAGGGTAGGTGGATACGATAGGTGGTAGACTCCATGTTGACAGACACACATACATGCACACATGCACACAAATGGTGTGGTGCTTTATCTCCGTAGGTTGTTAGCATTTGGTAAGGCTAGGTGGATACGATAGGCGGTAAACTCCATGTTGACAGATACACACATGCATGCACACACGTACACACACACGCACACACACATACAAATGGTGTGGTGCTCTATCTCCATAGGTTGTTAGCATTTGGTAAGGGTAGGTGGATACGATAGGTGGTAGACTCCATGTTGACAGACACACACATACATGCACACATGCACACACACATATACACACACACATGCACACAAATGGTGTGGTGCTTTATCTCCGTATGTTGTTAGCATTTGCTAAGGCTAGATGGATACGATAGGTGGTAGACTCCATGTTGACAGATACACACATGCATGCACACACGCGCACACACATACACACACACACACACACACACACACATGCACACAAATGGTGTGGTGCTTTATCTCCGTATGTTGTTAGCATTTGCTAAGGCTAGATGGATACGATAGGTGGTAGACTCCATGTTGACAGATACACACATGCATGCACACACACGCACACACATACACACGCACACACACACACACACACAAATGGTGTGGTGCTTTATCTCTGTAGTTTGTTAGCATTTGGTAAGGGTAGGTGGATACGATAGGCGGTAGACTCCATGTTGACAGATACACACATACATGCACACACGCACACACACATACACATATACACATACACATGCACACAAATGGTGTGGTGCTTTATCTCCGTAGGTTGTTAGCATTTGCTAAGGCTAGATGGATACAATATGTGGTAGACTCCATGTTGACAGATACACACATGCATGCACACACGCGCACACACATACACACACACACACACATGCACACAAATGGTGTGGTGCTTTACCTCGTAGGTTGTTAGCATTTGCTAAGGCTAGGTGGATACGATAGGTGGTAGACTCCATGTTGACAGATACACACATGCATGCACACACACGCACACACATACACACGCACACACACACAAACACACACACACACACACACACTGTGTATTCCTTAGAGGGATAAGTGCTTTTTGGGCAGGGGGATTTTTACGAAAGTTGGTGGACATTTTCAGAGGGGAAACATTCACTGCTTACAGCTAAAGGGTAAGCCACACCCCTTTACAATGGTGTTGTGCTTTATCTCCGAGGGTTGTCAGCATTTGGTAAGGCTAGGTGAATACGATAGGTGGTAGACTCCATGTTGACAGATACACACATGCATGCACACATGCGCACACACATACACACGCACACACACACACACACAAATGGTGTGTGGTCCTTTATCTCTGTAGGTTGTTAGCATTTGGTAAGGCTAGGTGGATATGATAGGTGGTAGACTCCATGTTGACAGACACACACATGCATGCACACACGCACACACACATACAAATGTTGTGGTACTTTATCTCTGTAGGTTGTTAGCATTTGGTAAGGCTAGGTGGATATGATAGGTGGTAGACTCCATGTTGACAGACACACACATGCATGCACACACGCACACACACATACACACACACACGCACACACATACAAATGGTGTGGTACTTTATCTCTGTAGGTTGTTAGCATTTGGTAAGGCTAGGTGGATATGATAGGTGGTAGACTCCATGTTGACAGATACACACATGCATGCACACACACACACACACAAATGGTGTGGTGCTTTATCTCTGTAGTTTGTTAACATTTGGTTAGGGTATGTGGATACGATAGGTGGTAGACTCCATGTTGACAGACACACACCTACTGTACATGCACACATGCACACAAATGGTGTGGTGCTTTATCTCCGTAGGTTATTAGCATTTGGTAAGGCTAGGTGGATACGATAGGCGGTAGACTCCATGTTGACAGATACACACATGCATGCACACACGCACACACACACACACACGCACACACACATACAAATGGTGTGGTGCTCTATCTCCATAGGTTGTTAGCATTTGGTAAGGCTAGGTGGATAGGATAGGTGGTAGACTCCATGTTGACAGACACACACATACATGCACACATGCACACACACATATACACACACACATGCACACAAATGGTGTGGTGCTTTATCTCCGTATGTTGTTAGCATTTGCTAAGGCTAGATGGATACGATAGGTGGTAGACTCCATGTTGACAGATACACACATGCATGCACACACGCGCACACACATACACACACACACACACACACACACACACACACATGCACACAAATGGTGTGGTGCTTTATCTCCGTAGGTTGTTAGCATTTGGTAAGGCTAGGTGGATACGATAGGTGGTAGACTCCATGTTGACAGATACACACATGCATGCACACACACGCACACACATACACACGCGCACACACATACACACGCACACACACACACACAAATGGTGTGTGGTCCTTTATCTCTGTAGGTTGTTAGCATTTGGTAAGGCTAGATGGATACGATAGGTGGTAGACTCCATGTTGACAGACACACACATGCATGCACACACGCACACACACATACACACACGCACACACACATACAAATGGTGTGGTACTTTATCTCTGTAGGTTGTTAGCATTTGGTAAGGCTAGGTGGATACGATAGGTGGTGGACTCCATGTTGACAGACACACACATGCATGCACACACGCACACACACACGCACACACATACAAATGATGTGGTACTTTATCTCTGTAGGTTGTTAGCATTTGGTAAGGCTAGGTGGATACAATAGGTGGTAGACTCCATGTTGACAGACACACACATGCATGCACACACGCACACACACACACACACACGCACGCACATACAAATGGTGTGGTGCTTTATCTCTGTAGGTTGTTAGCATTTGGTAAGGCTAGGTGGATATGATAGGTGGTAGACTCCATGTTGACGGATACACACATCCATGCACACATGCACACACACATACACACACACATGCACACAAATGGTGTGGTGCTTTATCTCCGTAGGTTGTTAGCATTTGGTAAGGCTAGGTGGATACGATAGGTGGTAGACTCCATGTTGACAGATACACAC